>CM032346.1:8373568-8851068 GCA_019022885.1 Schlechtendalia chinensis | reverse complement strand
ACTATTATTAACTTCTTTATAAATATGCAATTCTTCCAAAACTTTTAAATAATAAAATTATTATTAGTATTGAATTCAATTTTCAAATTATTCACATTATTTTTTAATATTTTAGCAATCTTTTTTAATAATAAACTTTGAGATTTCATTATACATTAATTAACTACATCACTTATTTGTTTTGAAAATAATAAATTGTTGTTATAACTATGTTATCTATTGATTGTGTTTAAATTATATTTATTTTTAAGAGTGATATCGCGTATACCTCATCTGAAAGTAAAAAGAAATACTAAATAGTAGACTACATCCACCAATCCTTAAGTCGAAGATGTTTATACATACAAAAAATATTGTATGCAAATCACTTATAATTCAAAACGCTCAAAAAAATTATAGTACATAACAAAATTGACTGACAAGTGACAGTCATCAATTTTTGGAGGGGTTATACAAAATGTAGGGGGGCTTAGCCCCCTAGCTCCTCTATTTATACAAGCGTTCCGGTTAACATCGCTCTGCCTTATCACTTCTGCACCCTGGTACATATCCAATGACACACTCCAAAAAGATTTAAAAATTGAAACAGTACAACAATTGCCAACCAAACACTACTTTACATTTAACTCCAAATTACTAATACACTCAAACCCTTTAATTTATTCACTTTCATCTAATTCACTTCTTAGAAATTTAATGTGTCACCTGAAACGACAATGGTGTAGAGACTTACTATAACAAATATATATAATATAATATATAATAAAATATAAAAAAATTGATAATGTTGGGTTCAATCACTGGATTGTTTTTCTGTCTTCATATTATATCACTGTTCTTGTATTGTGTAGTAAATTATTATTTTATTTGCTTATTGAGTGAAGCTCAGATTATAAATGTTCTTATATTAAATAAAATAGATAATAGATTTATTAAATATATATATACCATGTATAACATTAAGTTTGTGATTATAATTACATTTATTTAAAGAAATATGTTCAATTTTATAAAAAACAGAGTTAAAAATGTAATATTTTCGTATAAAAAAATGATTAGAATCATAAGGAATAATAGAGTCAGTTTGTGTAAATTGCTTGTATAATATATATAAGTTAGCAATTTTGGTTTTAAGTGAAAAATGATGTCATTTTCATATTTTTGGAAGACCATTGACTAGATAACAGCATAGAATATACTGGTTATAGTAGACATGGACTTTAGTAATGAATTTCGCTTGATTAAGATTGCGAGGTATCCAAAAATATCAAAATTATACCTACAAATACACATCAAATGTTAATTTGTAGTCATGTAGACTAATAGTTTTTGTTTGTAAACTTTTTCTAGACATTAAGGTCTACAAATTTATTATACATTAACATAACAACATAGAGTACTCATTATAATCATTAATGTGATATTAATAAATTTAAATATTTAAGTCTTAATGTATTATTAGACCTTACAAAGTTATACATTAAAAATAAAAACTAGTGTTAATTACATTTTTCAATTAGTTTTTGTTTATTATAAATTAAAATTTCAATCTAAATATTATACTTTTGAATTACATTTTAAACAATATATATATATTGTTTAGAAACAAACATTCCAAGTATTATTATAAAAATTGTTTGAATTGATATAACTTTGAACAACATGTAATCAATTAAATTTACATAATGAAAAAAAAGTGAATATATTATTTGTAATTCAGCTTAATGAAAAGTGCAACATAATTATTAAATCTACATATTTATTTTACAAACTTATTATATAACTTATAGTTTTAATTTAATACAATATATATTTATAATAAATAATACTGTTGTGTTTTTAATAATACTGATAGAAGTAAAAATAAATAAAAAAAATGTTTCGATATAATATTAAAACTAAAATACTTTGTAGATCATATTACAAATAGATAGTCATTAACTAAAAGTATCAAGAAAAGAAGAAATGAATAAAATGGACATGTACTGTGACATGGCGAGATGCTGAGATTAATTATAGAAGGGTGAGTGGAAGGTAAAGGTTATAAGAGAAAACCACGTTTGGAATATATGCAACAAACAATGAGGGACTAAGAGTGTAAGTCTTATGACTAAGAAACTAAGAGAAAATCAAGTAACAGGAAGCCTGGAGAATTGCTACAAATCAATCTCAAGATTGAATATGGAAAACAAATCATTAGCTATAATTTGACCGTTTTCATTTGACACAGTTAAAAATGTCAGGAAAAATCTTAAATTTTACAAGTGCATACAATACACGTAAGTAAATTTTAAACAGTTAAACCTATTTTAGAACTGATGCAATTTAAATAACATCCGAAAAAAAAAAGTTACATTGTTCAAACAAATTAAGTATATATTATGTGAAATCTCAGTTATTACACGATGACAAAAACAAAAGGTATTAAATTACTTCATCAAGTTTATCATCGTTTTCACCATTTATGCCATTAACATAGTCAGGATTGTTAATTATGTTTATATTAGCTTTTTGTTCGTATCGCTCCGCGAAATTTGCGTCTATCAAGCGAATGCCACTCAGAAAACTCTCTTTATCATCATCGGACCAAGTTTGGACCCATTCGGTGAACAGTTTGATACGGCATTTGAATAGACTGAGCGGTCGTCTATCTTCCTTGCACTGGCTATCTTCAATCGGTGGTAGTCCGTTAACAGTGTCACTGTTGGTCACAAGCCCTTGAACTAATACGGGTAAGAAGTCGGCTCGTTCCATTTCGCTCCACTCACCAAACCATTGTAACAAGTAGCGGATTTGAGCGACGATGGTTAGCGTGTACGTGTTGTTGACCACCATGATTGAATTCTAAACAGCTTGCCTTCCGTTTGCGATAAGTCAACTATAAAAGTGAGTTCTTTTAGTTTTAAGTTTAAACAATATATATATATATATATATGCATAAAATACGCACGGTATAATTATAAATTCATACAATAATCGAATGGATTACTTACAAAATCCTCGTAACGAATGAAACGAGACTAGAAATATGAAATAATATAATACATTTAATTGAATGGAAATACACGAACACAAGACATTAGTTATCGCATATTATTGATAACGACAATCAACAAGCAAATTGACATTTTTAAAAAATTTTGTTTTTTCAAATGGTTTAGGTCATTGTAGTTCTCACGTGTGATCCTTGTGCTTTAAAATGAAATCAATTGTTTATACACAGAATGACTTTAATATGAGAGAATGCAAGTGTAACCATCGCTGAGTTTAGTTGTCCTCAATATTTAAATATGAATGTGTATAGACCCTACAGGTGTCCCTGTGTGCGAAATGAATCCAACGGCTGTCTTCACAGACCATTGCAGGTTGTTAATAACAATCGTGCATTATTCATACTGTTTAGCAAAACACCACATTCACATTAAATAAAAGGTTGCATTCATTCTAACAATATGAAAAATATTTCGAGCGGGCAATTGTCTATTCTCACTGTTTTATAGATGATCCTTGACATTGTAATCCCGGATAGAATACGTTATCGTTATTATCAGTCAATCCATCGGGTTATACTAGTCCGTTGTTTAGCAATTGTATAATTACCACAGAGTAAGAATATAATTACATATGTATTCGTAAGTCTGGTCGACGCGTAACGTGAGAAATACGTTGATTTCATCTTCAAATCGGTAAATATTTCCTTCGACATTTTTTTTGTTTTTTTTTCTTGTCACCATATTCAGTATACTCTATGATTCACACAATTGTACTGTGGATATTGACGATAAACGCTGCGCTATAAAATAGAATATTCCAAGTCTAAATATAAAAGTATATTGGTATTTTTACACGCTACAATATTTGACATCATTTTTTTATATTCACATTCATTTGTACAATATGTTACTTATTCAGTGTTATCGTTTGAAAGGTTGAGAAGGACTTGTGAATCTGCCCCAGTCTAGTACACACACAGTCTATTTCTGTTATCTGAACATCAATATGTGTACACATAAAATATAATGGCATACACACACTGCTCCAATTTATTATTATATTATTATTATATGTACATTAAATGTGATAATCGATACACTATGCATTTATTTAAAGGACATTCAAGTGCAACCAGCATATTAATATTGTATACTGTATTATTTTTGTACATACATACATATATCAATGTCATTAATTTTTATCCTACCTGTTTGTGTCAGATTAGCTTTTCAGTTATGTTTATTTTTGTACAGTGTACAAGTCATATCTAAAGTGGAATCAATTTTAACAGTTAATAAATGTAAATTGTATGTTCTTATGATTGAACAAAAAATAGAAATTCTTGTAAAACTAGACAAAGGTGAAACAACCCTATCATTAGCCTGTGATTATAAACAACAGTTTTGGATATTAAAAAAACCAATCATGCAATCGTTGATTTTGTGTTGAAGATAGGATAGTGGGATGATAGAATAAAAAGAAGGAAAGTTATTATGTTTGCAATGAATCAAGATCTTAACAAAGCTAGAGGACAGTGGTTTATACAAAATCGAAGCTTGAATGAACCAATCTCTAGTTCACTCATTTATGAAAAAGCTCCCGAGATAAATGCAAAACATGGGAACCTGAAGATTTAAAGGCCAACAGTGGCTGGCTTCATAAGTTTAAATACCGTCATAGAGTATGTGAGTTACACATTCAAGGAGAGTTATTATAAGCTGATTTAAGTGATGCACTATTATTTTTACTCAAACATTTGTTAGATTTAGCTGTGTGAAAGCGTGCGTAGCAATTCGTCAAATATAAATTGACAAATTTGTAAAAAAAATATAATCATAAATATATGTATGTATGTACTTATAATAAATCTATTATGTAATAATAATAATTCTATATTCATAATAATGTAATATGTAATAATAATAATTATAATATAATACTTACATATGTATAACATATGTAAAAGTTTTAAAAAATTTCCAATATCCAAACTTATGTTTATCCGAACTAGGTGTGGTTCCAATTAGTTCGGGTAATCAAGGTTCTACTGTATTTAACTCGATCTCAAGTCTGTGCTCTTGAAAAATATTAATTGCTAATACGTTATTTGCTACTAGTGTAACATCATGAAATGTTTATCACAATCTAGAAAAAACTGAAATGATGCCACTGTACTTTTTGTTATTTTATATTCAGTATAATTAATTTTTATAGTTTTATTATATTCAAAACAAACATGATAATAAAACGAATACTTTTATATTACTTTAATATTACTTAGATGTTATTATTATTCAAATGTGATATTATATTTTTACTATTTAGCATTGTTTTTATTTGTTTTTATTATTTGTTTTTTTTATTTTGTTTCAGTTAATTTGAAAGTTATCAAATCCGAAATAATGGTGTGTGTTCCATGTATTTTAGTACCATTGCTACTTTTTCTTTGGGGCATAATAAAACCAATTCTGGGTTGGTTCTGGAAACCTGTGGAAAATTCTGGAGACCAAAACACCGATAACGATCAAATTTGTTCTATGTTATCATCATGTCCATGCATTAATAAAAAAGAAAAAATACCAGGAGACCAAACAGACGAAACATTTTACAGTGAAATATCAAAAGAACCTATCGAAGCATCCAATGCTGATAAAAAAGATCTTTAAATGTCATATTTTATGATATATGATACACTATTGTGATTATTATGTAACTATTATGTGATTTTGCAGTATCTGTTGAATACCATGTAAAATGTATATTTTGTCTCAAATAATACAAATACAAAACTAATAAATTATTACTTTTTAAGTAAAATACGTATATTAATAACAAATAATCATACTTTTTTTTTTTTGTAATTTCATTATTACAAAATACAAGACTTTAAAATGATGAATATTTAAATGTAAAATTACATGTTACACGTTTATAATTTAAAATCATTTCATATAAAAAAATGTTGAATGTATAATAAATAATAATCTTGTAGTATTCTGAGTAAATTTGGACCTACTTCAATTTCTAATTTAAGAATTGAAAATGTATAGGTAATCAATTTTATCATTATTTTGGTACTTGAAAATGATTTATATAGTAATATATATTTAATATAAATTTATCTATACCTGTAACTAAATGATGTATTTATTATTTTATTTTTAATTATATTTGAAAGTGGCATATATTAATTATTTTTTATTTTTTTGTCTATAGAGTAATATTAATTATTAATTTTTACCAATCCTTGAGAATATGTAGCATTTTGAAAGCAATTGTTTTCTAATTAATAATTTAAATATGGTAAACATCAAACAATTCACAGTATTGTTCCATAAGGACGATTTTCAAACGTTTCTATTTATACTCCAAATTCACTTGTATACTTGCATACTGTTATTACATACATGCAAACTAACTAATGTAAATTCCTTGTTTGGAAATATTTGTATGATCTGTTAGTTTAACGTCATATATCTTCTGCATAAAATTTCATTAAAAGATTCATCTATTTCATATTAATAAAATATATGGATATTAATCATGATTATATGAAAAATTTAATTAACCTATAATAATGGGTCTAGGTCAAATTAAAAAATTGTAAGCTTAATAGTATGAGAGACATTAAAAAATCAAATTAAAAATAATTGTCATGGGATGAGGAGATATAACAATATTTGAAAGAGTTAAGACGAAAACTGTAAAAACTTATAATACTAATTAGTAAAATTATTTTATACATTTTAAAATATAGAACATTAAATAATTATAATCATTTTAACATTATGTTTTGCAATGTTTGCTATAGGACGTTTCTTTTTTGAAAATCTAACTAAATTATCAATATTTTAACAAATATTTATTAATTAAACTGAATATTTTAAGTTCATAACTGTATAAAATTCAAATGGCATTATAACAATTAATAATACTACTTAACTTACATGCAAAATAAATATAAAACTATAATTTTCAGTTTTAATAATATACAAAATTAAAAAGAAATATGTTCAACATAGTAGGTTATATTCAACATACTTTTTTAAGGGTAATGCAATAGTTCCTAAGGAGCCAAACTTAGGCAATACTATTAATTTGTTATTATTATTAATAATGTATTTATATATATTAATAATTTGCGCATGAATTATTTTTATTAAAAATATCAACTTCTGTAGCATTACTAATAATTTTGAATTTTTTATTATTTTTTATTATTCCAATCAAAATTTCTTAAAGTTTGGCATTTTTTAATCAAATTTAAATCTGTTTTTATAAATATTATAAAATTAGGTTGCTTATTATAGTTGACAAAAGATGTCTTGGTAAAAGTAATCCAATATATTTTACTTTGATTAGTTATATCAAGTTATGAATATAAATATCGCATATTAAATATGTAAAAATTAATAGAAAATAAATTGTTTAAATTATGAATTGTTTTTATTTCAAATATTTACATAGATATGAATATAATTTAAACAAATATAACAATTTGAGTTTTAAACCATTTTGTATGAACATAACTTAAATAAATAAATATTATTATTATTATATAGTCTTAAAAAATAAAATAATTATTGAAAATTGTAAAATCCTTCAATAAAATTTAAACATTTATGTATATTCTTATAAATCATCTGAGTCACTATTTTGTCTAATTCATTAGAAATATATCTACTTACATAGATATGAATATAATTTATAAACATGTAACAATTTGATTTTTAAATAATTTTTTATGAATATAATTTAAATAAATCATTACTAATATTAACATATAGTCTTAAAAAATAAAATTATTAAAAACTGTGGAATTTTTCAATAAAATATGAACATTTAAGTACATTCTTATAAATCATCCGAGTCACTATTTTGTCTAAATCATTAGAAATATATCTACTTACATGGATATGAATATAATTTATAAACATGTAACAATTTGATTTTTAAATAATTTTTTATGAATATAATTTAAATAAATCATTACTAATATTAACATATAGTCTTAAAAAATAAAATTATTAAAAACTGAGGAATTCTTCAATAAAATATGAACATTTAAGTACATTATTATAAATCATTAGAAATATATCTACTTATATGGATATGAATATAATTTAATAACATGTAACAATTTGATTTTTAAATAATTTTGTATGAATATAATTCAAATAAATCATTATCAATACTAACATATAGTATTAAAAAATAAAATAATTATTAAAAATTGTGGAAATCTTCAATAAAATATAAACACTTATGTACATTCTTATAAATCATCAGTTACTATTTTATTTAATTGATTGAACTATTAGAAGTCTTAAGTGAGTCTTCTTTTATTTGCATAGGTTGTTTAAGCTCAGATCCATAAATTTTGCATTCCTGATGTGAAGTTTGTGTGAATTCACTTCCTTGTAATGATTGTATGAAGTTAGGTTTGGGGTCATTTTGAACTTTTATAGTAGGTGAAGGGAGTTTGATGTTTTTCTTAGAGTGTTTTACAATATTATATGGCTGATATCGTTTATGTAATAGTTTATCATTTTCTGATTTATTTTCAATATGAATCTTACCTAAATTATAAAAATTGCAATTAATTTTTGTTTTATTTTAAATCTATTATTATACAATACTTGAATGAATACTAGAAGTTGATGGTTGTAATTTTGATGCAATAGGATCCACATACATTTTCCTATTACTATCAATATTGATTTTGTCAGTATTGACATTTCCTTTACCGCCTAAAAATATTGATCATCAAATAATTAACTTGTTAAATTTAATAAAGAATATTATATACACTTAGTCAGGTTAATGTCAATAGTTTGTTGTTTTTGTTCAAATGGAGATGCTTTTACTGGATTTTCTTGTATAACTTTCTTGTTTTTATGGTTTTCTGCATATAATCGATAGACAATATTATTAGTAATAGTATTTTAGATAATAATTCATAGATAATATACTTGTTTGGTTAATAAGTTGTGTTTGTTGTTGTAATACAATTGAGTTTTGAAGCTTCTCAATATTTTCTTGTATGCGTTTATCATTAATATCATCAAAATCATTATTACTCTCACATACAACTTTTAAGTTGTAATCATCTAAAAATTAAATTACAAATTTTTTAATTCATTAATTATATGAATTAAAAAAAATAAAAACATTACTTACTCCTATCCAAATCATTAGATGAAATTTGCTTTGATAGAAAACTCTGTTTATTTTTTATTTTTTTAGAATATACAGGTTTAGGAATAAACACACTTTTTTGATCGTCAGTATTATCCTATAATAAATAAATAAATTAATATCATTAGATTATTATATTTTTATTAATACGTATTTTTAAATGTATTCATTTATTTGTGTAACAAAAATGATCAAATCTATGATGTTTACATATATATTTTAAACTATGACACAATACAATAAAAAAGACAAACTTTATTTTTTTTAATGCGATCAGATTTGAAACTATTTATTATTATCAGTTAAGCTAGTATGAAATTCTTAAGAGACCATAAGTAATCATAAAATACAGTTAACCATTCTATATCATTATTAACAAATACATAGACCTCAACAATAGAATATTTATAGTGATAACATTATTATTATTATTCATCCATAAGACCACCAAATTAGGTAGATAGTCAATTAAATACATATTCAAAGGATTAGTATTATTATTTGGAGAGTAAAATCTTAATGATAAATAATATACTACAAATACTTAAATTATTAAAAAAAATTGTAAATCACAGTATAAAAGTTATAATGGTAATAAAAACTTACACGATCAAATACTTTTTGGCTGTTCATAAGTAATTTAAATTCCTCATCAGAAATATTGTTATGTTTTATTTTAATTCTCGGAGTAGTGGTTACTTTTTTGTTTTGGGGCCCTTGATTTATTTGTACGGTCATTTTAGATTTTTTATCATTATTTGGTTTTGTTAGTATATTTTCTTTTCTGTTCAATTGCTGTAATATGAAAATTAAATTATATTTTTAATATTGTATGTTCAATTATAATTTTTACTTCAATGATATCAGTGTTTGTTAGTGACTCGTGTGGTTCATTATAATCGGTGTACTTAAGTAATATTTTATCCATGTCTGAACTGGCATACTGGTACAACTTTTTGGTTTTGTTAAAAATAATTATGGCTACTTCGCAATCGCATAACACACTCAATTCATATGCTTTTTTTAAGACACCAAATTTTCGTTTGTTGAACGTTACCTGCAAAGGAAAAATGTTTATTATTATATTTAAAAAAGAAATTGTTATACATACAACACAGTTTCGTTCGTTGGTGATTTTGGAAATTTTGATCTTTTTGCGTCCCATGTCTTTGTTATTTGTTAGTAATGGATTATATTGATCCTATAATCTGCTAAATTGCTTATGACTACATAAAATATTATGGAATATTGTTAACAAATAAAAATCAGAAGACTTGTAGTGTACATGAAATAAAACCCATATCAAAAGAATGTGTTTAATAATAATTCGACCTAAATGTGGTATAAGTATGCAAGTAGGTTAAATAAAGCATTTGCATGTTTGCAATTGAACGATTTATAAATAAACGTTTATAAGAAGACCAGGAAAGTAACCATAATTATTCCGCGAGACTTTTAATAATTGAAACATTATTTATATCAACAAAATATTGTACTCACTCAAATGTCGTGCATGTTTTTGAAAATGTTAGAATATGATGTTAAAATATAGTTCCGAATTTCCAAGTACTTTGAAGTACGTGGAGAGAGTATGATGGCGTTAACAGGTTAAGCTGTTTATTTCAGTGCGATCCGCTGGAGACCGCGATTGTCGTGCGCCCAGTGGTGTAATTTTATGTAAGCATTTAATTTTTAATTTTATTTTATACACACAACCGTAATACATTATACACAATATATGTATAATCCTCGCATATTTATTTTGATTTAGATAATATATGGACTCGGAGTTCATTCAGTAGTTTTTATAAACTAATAATTTTCCACCGCGAAAGCAGTTTGTGCAAACATTAAAAAAAATTTCAATCATGGCTATTCTGTTTTGTTGTTATATTTAACAACAGTAAATGTGGGTTTTTTATTTTTAAATCACGCGTTAAAAGATGGCGGCGTTGTTATATTTTACGTTCAAAGAGACTCCACGGTGAAAACAATTTTTTTTTCGTAACGTTCATAAGATTTATAATCATTTTTCTGATTTTTCAACAAAGAGAGCAGAGATGTTGGAAAAACCTAATTTGTTGAAAATATTATTTTTTTTTAAATATTAAAATATTATATGCCCAAGCTTATCGTCCACTTTCCCAATTTTTTAAAAATAATTTTTTGATTGTTTTTAATTACGTTTAGGGAAACCACTGGGAAAATCGAAAAATGTATCAAATAAAGTATAAACTAGACGCAATTAGTTATCAGAACACAACGCATGTTAGATCATCTTGAGCACCACTATACGGAAGAGTGTTCATTAACAAAACAAAAATTAAAACTCAAAATGGTCATAATATAAGAAATTTTTAGAAATAATTTTACATAGATTCAAAGATTTTGTTAACATTATATACATACATATTAAGGTATTTTATACCCCTACATGTAATTATTAGTGTATTTATATTTTATTTTATTTAATAATTTCTTCACTAAATTTAAATAATTTAAAAACAGAAAACTTTTTCTTATATTTGCGACATTATTAAATGTTAGGAATAATAAAAGATCATTAATGTAATATAAATAAAAAAACAACTATTTTTCTAATTTTAAAAATTATTTTAATTCGTTGTCAGAAAAAATTGCACAAAAATGAAAAAAGTAACAATTAGAAACAAATCTAGATTATCAAAATAACGTGTGCATTTTTTAATAAATAAGTTAGGTACTTACAAAGGAGCGGTCTTGTGGTATTTTTATAATAGTCTTTAGAATTTGGCTGTGATGAGTACACTGCTCCAAATTAGAATTTAGAATAAATATTCACTTATGAAATGCATATATTTTGTATGTGTGATAAGTGATAACGGTTGGTTTAAGCCGGTATATTTGTTCTTAATTCACAAAACATTTGTTCCAATAGATTTTTGTCCCAAACGTTGTTTGTATCAAAAATGGAAGACGAATAAAAACCTGCATTCATGGAGGAGAAAAAACAAAGTATCTCTGTGTATTCGTGACTCGACACTATATTGTTTTTCAATAAATAACATTGATAAAAAAATTGTTATATATTCTTGGTGGTATTGTTATTGTGTATAACGTGAATAACAGCCGATATTCATGGAGGAGAAAAAACAGTATCTCTGTATTCGTGACTCGACACTATACTGTTTTCAATAAATAACTTTGATAAAAAAGTTGTTTATTTTTTTTAGTATTGTCATTGTGTATAGTTGGTTTTTAAAGTTAACCTCAAAAGTGTTGCATAGCAAATGATACATATTTAGTTATTATTTTATGTGTGAAGAAGATAGCAAGTAACGTTTTTCTGTACTTACAATTTCATTTGTTCTTTTAATTGTACAATAATGGCAAAAAAAAGATTTAAGGGACATACCAACTCTTATTTTGCAAAAAAAAGGAGAGAAAAAGTAAGCATTTTTTTTTATTTATCATGTATATAGTAATGATTTGAATACAAATTAGACATTTAATGTATATCATGGTTTAGATAATTTTATAATTAGTAATTCATTTTAATTTTATTGTGAGGTAATAAGTTTTTTTTGTACATCAATATATTTATTCCCATCTGTGTTGAATTTCTAATAGGATGTAATGAACATTTGTGTTCTCTATTAAAATGAAAGTCACCAATCTGTTTTATGAAAAAATTAACTTTAAAATGTTTGACATATTTTTAAATAATAAGATAATTCTAATTGTAAGGATCGGCTGTGGTTGAGTGGGTAGAAACACATGTTTCAGCGCACGAGGTCTATGGTTCGATCCTCAGGGTAACCAGCGAATGGGTTTTTCCGCGTTGATGGTGTCAGATCTCTGGTGCAAGCAAGCCAAAATTACCCATTCCGTCCAATCTTTGGCTTGTCTAAGAACCATCTTCGACCCCCATATTATATGAAGGGTCCAATTTCTGAGCATATTATGGTGTGAGGAATAAGAGGATGTAAAACTGCTGATTATTATTATTATTAAACTAATTATAATTGTGTTTTATATTTTTTAGTTAATAGCAGATTTATTACCTAAAGATAAGAATGAATGTTGTACTTACCAGACAACAGTACGAGAAAATGAAAAATTTATACAGTACTATAAAGTAAAAACTTTATTATATATAATATTTTTTAAAAATTGGTATAAAATGTAGTTTTTATCATTTAATGTCAAAACATCAATCAAAAGGTGGAACATATTTTTTTAAAGTTGCAGCAATTTTAAAATGTAAATTTATATATATTTTATAACTTGATTATTTTCTAAGTTATAAAACAATTGAGCCTACAAAGGCCATATTTGTAGAAATTAAAATTGTATTGTAACAAACAAAATATGCAACGACTTTTTTAAAGATAATTTTGAAGTTTGTGTATTAAACTACATTAAATAACAATACAATTTTATTTGAAAATGGTGTTTAGTAAACAGTATTTGTTCTAATATTTACTATTAAAAAATAGTCAATTTATTTATGTACATATTTCTTCAATTTCTCATCATATAGTAAATATTATTTGTATTATTTTAGCTTCAAAATATTTGCCCAATGAACGAATGGAGTGATTTTCTAGCAATATTAAAAACTGACTTGCCAACATCTTTCCGCATTTCTGCAATTTGTGCTATTGAAGCTAAGCTGCTTTTACAATTAATTGAAGGGGGTTTATTCACAGATTTACTTGAAGACAAAATGAATGAAAGCGAAATGTGTAAACCTATTTGTTTATCATGGTTAGTTAATTGAGTTATTTTTAACATATAATTAAATTATAAATAAATTCAATATTACAAATTAGATTACTAATTAGTGAAAAAAAAAATTATGTAATTTATGTAGGTACCCACAACGATTTGGATGGCAATTACAAATTACTCGTAATGATATTCGTAGATCAGAAGCATATTGTCGTTTACATAATTTTTTAATTTCTGAAACTAAAAATGGAAACATATCTAGACAGGAAATTGTTAGCATGATTCCACCATTATTATTAGATGTAAAGCCAAGTGATAAGGTAAATATTATTATATTTATAAATATATTTATTTAAAAAAATGTATTTCTTTTTAGGTACTTGATATGTGTGCTTCCCCTGGTTCAAAGACGGCACAATTAATTGAAAATTTATATTCTGGTTCTACTGCGATCGTTCCAGGTATATATATTAAATATCTTATATTTCAGTATATTGTATTCTTGTTAATTCAACAAATTAAAAAACATTATAGATGGATTAGTTGTAGCGAATGATGTTCATAATGGAAGGTGTTATATGTTAGTTCATCAAGCTAAACGGTTGAATAGTTCAAATGTTATAATAGTGAATCACGACGCTTCCCATTTACCATCATTTTATTTGGATGTCGACGGTTTGTTATTTTAATTTTATTTACATATACTTTTTTTATTCTGAAAAAAATATAAAAATACATATTTAATTAACTTATTGTTGCTTACATAAAAAATTAATACTGGTTCCTGTGGCCCATTGCAGCCATGAGAGCCTGAAAAATGAGTTCTAACTAGTTGATCGGGATTTATGTGTAATATCCACTACCGAAAAATTACAGCTTGGTACATGACGGTCAGCACTCATTTTTTGTGCCCGCGACTACTTATATTAATAGTTACCTTTAATAGTTTAAAAAAAACAAATCAATTATAACATTGAGTTTAAATATTCTTACTATAAGACTATAATACCTAATATAAGAATATATACATTTTAGGTAACTCTGTGTTAAAATTTGATAAGATTTTATGCGATGTGCCTTGTTCAGGCGATGCAACATTAAGGAAGAATGCTGACATATGGATGAAGTGGGCTCCAGGAAATGCAAATAATTTACACGGGTTTGTTTAAAAATACAAAAAATAATGTGTTATTATATATTTATTTTGTTACATTTACATATTATTTTAGGATACAATACCGTATATTGAAACGTGGGTTGGAACTATTAAAAGTTGGTGGAAGATTAGTGTATTCAACGTGTTCTTTCAATCCAATTGAAAATGAAGCAGTCATACAGCGAGTTTTAATTGAATCTGAAGGTATTTTATTTACTTATTTATTTTTTTGCTATGAATTTAAACTCCATATTTTGCTCAGGTATAGTTATACGATACTTAAAATAATTTGTACAGTAATGTATTGTAGGGTATTAATTATATTATGTAATTAAATTTAATATTAAGTATATATGAAACATAAACATGCACCAGGTTAACTGTTGATACATAGATACTTTTTACTAAAGAAAAAAGTTTAATATTAATTTTCCAATCTTAGAATCCTCTCAAGTTTGTTTTGACTATAATTTGTTCTGTGGGTATTGATATGAAAATTGGGACTTGATCTATAATAATAATGAGGTATGTGGAAGGAAATTACGTTCTAAAAGTGGGGAACATGTAATTTTATCATTTAATAACTTTGAAAGGAAGGAAATGTCTGCATTATTCTGTTGGGTAGATAAAGGTTTAGACTGAAGTCATTTAAAATGTCATTTAAAGGAGTGGTTATTATTATTTAATATTTTTTTAATTTTTAAAATCAATATAACGTAAATATCTTCTTTGTACTTTTTCAATTTGGTAAATAGAAGTTGGGTACCATACAATTAATCCATATTCTAATAATGGATGAACTAAAGAGCAGAATAGAGTATTTAGACAATGTATATATTTAAAAGATGTTATAGATTTATAAGAAATTCTAATGTTTTTAACATTTTTTTTTTAGCATTTTAATTGCTTTTAAACTAATTTAATCAATACGAGTTGAAAAACGAGATTCGATCGGAAGGTAATACCAAGAACAGTCTTTACGTTAAGTAAAGGATCATTTACTAATATAACAGTTACTAATATAACAGTGGATGTATAAAGATTTAGGATTTAAAGTTCTAAATCCATTGATTCTATCTATGAAATTACTTCAGGGGACACTGTGAATATATAATTCCTTGTTTCTTGGAATTTTCTCAGGGGGAATTCCTGGATGATATGTTTGACATTTTAAACTGGGTTTTCACAGTCACATTGAGCGTTTTCTGCTATTCCCATTTAAAAAGCTTTCCTTTAGTTCTGGCATGTTCAGTTCTAATCCTGTTTGGTGATTCAATGTTTTCTTGTTTAAAAGCATAGCCATTCTTGCTGGCTTGGATGTTTATTGATAATGGTTTTATAAATTCGGACCATTCTGTGTTTTATTCTTTCTCCAGATCAAATAATTAAAGTCTATAGACCTTCTAAAATTAAGCCTAGATTGAGAACAATCAAAGTAGAAACAACCTCCTAGTAGGTGTACCTTGGGCAATGGTATATATATATATATACATAAATACCGGCTAAACGTCTACTACACTTTGGTGATTGAACTGGTTCTGTTTAGCGCCTTCACCATCGGAAATATATATAATAAGTTATAATATAGTATTAATTATATTTGTTTATGCGCATATATTATGTATATGGTTATATACATCATATAATTATTATAATATAAGTATAAGTTTTATAATAATTTATAAAATAGAATTGTGTGCGAGTATCAATATCAATATTTAATTATTTATTAATAAATTTATATTAATTAATTAATTATTTTTAAATAGATAGTGTTGTGATTGTGGATGAACGAGATAAACTTGTAGGTTTAAAGACAATGAAAGGTCTGTCTCAGTGGACAGTTACATCAAAAGATTTAGATATTTACGATACATTTGATGATGTACCAGAGAATTTAACAACTCAAATTAGACCGCAAATGTTTTCGTTTAAAAATGACAAATATAACTTAAATAAATGGTAATGAGTACATTTAAAATATTATACTTTTTGAAATATTATACTTTATATTTGAAATAATTTAAAATATTTTATTATTTTGCAGTATACGTATACTTCCTCATCATCAAAATTCTGGAGGGTTTTTCGTTTCTGTTTTGGAAAAACTTAAACCATTGCCATGGGAAATTATTATCAAGAATAATACTGAAGTAGATATCATTAAAAATCCAGTTATTTCCAGAAAAAAATTAAAGAGATGTCTTCAGGGCTATAAGGAAGATCCATTTGTATTTTTGACCAATGATGATTCAGTTTGGCCAGAAATCAGGTAAATATATGTATTCAAATATTAGATAGTTTACTTTAGTTTTAGATTTTATTTCAATTAAAAATTTTTTTCAGGGATTTTTTTGGGCTTGATGATAGTTTCCCAATTCATTGTTTGTTAACAAGATGTACTGTAGGAAAAAAGAAAAATATTTATTTTATTTCACAGTCTATAAGAGATATTCTATGTAACAATCAAGAACGGATAAAAGTATATTATTTATTTCATTATTTAATAAATTATTTGAAAAAAAAACATAAATTATATTATAAATTTAAGTATTTTTATTGACAATAAATCTTATACATATTAAGTTATAAATGATTTATTTAAAACTAGGTAGGTATATTTATTAAAAATGTTTTCATTTTCTAGATTATCAATACAGGCGTTAAAACATTTGTTCGTTGTGATAACAAGTCTGAATATTCAAACTTCAGAGTTGCTCAAGAGGTAATATATTTTATTTATATTATATAGTTTAAATTATAAAATATTTAATAGTAACTTGTATAGTTTTATGTACATAATACATTTTGTATATTTTGTTATGCATTTGATATTGAGTTTTAATTAATTTCAATTTTTTAAGGGTTTGGCTAGTATATCTTCATATATTGGATCAAAGAGACGGATACAATTAACACGTTCTGAAATTATAAACATTCTGGTTAATCCGACAGTTGCGATCACTGAGTTAAACGAAACTACAAGGACAAAACTAATGAATTTTGGTAATTGATTAATTACCTAATCAAAATTTATTAAATTATGATGTCTAATAAGTAAATTATGTAAATAGAAGTTGGTAGCTGTATTTTGAATATGACTGATGAGGATTTACCAATTGAAGTAGTTGGATGGAAAGGATTTTCAACTCTTAAAGCTTATGTTAATGTCGAATGTAGATTGCATTATTTAAGACTAGCTGGAGAGGATATTTCAGGCTTTGGTAAAAATAACTAATAATTTATTTTTTGATACAAAGTTTATTGAAACTAAATTATATTTGAAATATAATAGAAGCTCAATTAAATAATTACTATTATTTTAGAAGAGAATAAATTCAAAAAAGAAACAACAGATGAACCTACAGGTGATTTTTCTGATGAAGATACAGCTTATATTGGTATGATAAGTATTTAATATATAATTTACTAAAAGCTATGATTAGATGTAAACTTTTATATGTTTTTAATATTGTTTCAGATGATCCAGCTAATTTGGAAATTGAAGAATATAAATAAAATTAAGAATATTGATTGTAATAAAAATTATTTGATTCTTTTAACAATTTATTTAAAAAGTAATTAATATTTTAATAAAATTATAGATATAAAAACAATACATTTCTGTTGGTTATTTGTATTCAATGTTTATAATATTACTGAATTATCCCAGTTGTTTTCTAGAGTATAGTTCAAATTTAAAAAGTATACCAATGGTCTCGAGCAATTTTTTATGATTTTATATTTATTACCTATAATATGTTTCGTGGTATTATAAATATTATTCCAATCAATAAAAATATTGTGTTTTGCCAATTTTTTTAAATATTTGGTGCCTAAAAAAATAAAAATTTTAAAAAATGTATCCATTCAATGATTTTGATGATTATTTTTTTTATTAGGTATTTGACATTTTTTATTTGGTATTTTTCAAAAGCTTGAAATTGCTAAATGGATTTTATCAACTTACTAATAATTTAGTTATTTCTTATATTTTGTATTAAAACTATCTTTAACTTCAATAAAAAAAAAAATTCTGTATTTGATTAACATCTATATGAATTATAAACATTAAAATAGATTTTAAATTCCAAAATTCTGGTCAAACAATATATTCAGACAAATTACATTTATATGCTCAAATGCTTAAACACCAATGTAAACATTTCTATTTAAATTTATTGTATGTCAATAAAAATAGAATGCATAGGTAATTTGTAAAAACAACTGTTCTATTTTGTATAACACTTAAAACTTTACACTATGTTATAGTCAGTCTTACATTATCCACTTATGTGATTTAAATCATTATAATGTTTACATTTATATAAAAATAATTTATGAAAGATTTTTATATGTTCACTATGTCCTCTGGCAGCAAGATGTAACATTCCAGTTGGATTGTTCTGTTTTTAATTTGTTCGTGAATGAAATAATATCTGATGTCAATGTGTTTAGTGCGTTTGAAATGTTCGTTTGTTTCCTACTTTGATACAGTATTGAATTTCTCCATAAACGGTGATGGGATATGTTTACGACCAGTGTTAAATGATGATGGTATTCGTTTTGAGAGTATGATTATTAGTGATGGTATAAAATAGCAGTAGCAGTGATTTTTCATAGGTGATTTCAAATTAGCAATCACAGTCTGCTACTCTAGTATGAAAATAAAAGTAACTGCTACTTTAATGTTTATAGCAGTTGGTAACATCATATTAGAAAAAATAACTGTTACTATTTTCTGTAATTTCAATATGTGATTTGAAATGTTGAGTGTGATTATATTTTTAATAACTACTTTATTATTTTATTTTTGTTATAATAAAATATTGTTATATGATGAATTTTGTGAAATATGAAGTTTAAAATGGTAAAACATTTTTTTTTATTCTAATGATTTTATCTGTTACCAATAAAATTTTAATACTTTTCTTAATAGATCAATAAACACTATAATAATTACTTATTAAACAGTTAATTTAATTTATTTAACATAGTAATAAAAATAAAACAATGAAGACAATTAATAGTAAGAAAATTAGATAAATAAATTATGTATTTTTATTTAAAAATAACAACATTTCAACTTTTTTTGAATTTAAACAATGACTACTACTACTGAAAAAAAATCACAGTTTACCATCACTAATGATTATACAAAATATTATCACCAACTAGATAAAACGTTTATCTTGGTCTGCGGTATCATCTATAATCTATAATATACCATGGTTGGACATCTCGGTTTACGATGTACCTGCGTTTAGAAATCAGCGTTGCTGCGAGACAATGGCAAATCGTGCGGTCTAACATATGAACGGTTCGTTGTTTGGGTAGATAACTGGATAATTTTGATTTTGCGGAATGTGGGCCTTGTTTATCAATTAAATGCGTTTCCATTCCGAATAATCGTTGTTGTCGCCGGAATCGCCGAATTCCGGATCGCAATCGTTTGAACATGACGGCCGTCCGCCCATGGGACCTGGCGATTGTCCTATCGTTGGTGCTGTTGGACGTCTTACGTCATGTCGGCGGTTTCAACTTGGACACGAGATTGCCGATCGTCAAACTGGGCCCGAGAAAAGATTCGTATTTCGGGTATTCCGTGGCCGGACATCAATCGTTCGACGAAGTCAAGGGTGAAGTGGAAAGAAGTTGGTGAGTGTTTTTCCAAAAAAAATTATGTCACGTTCTATAGCGTCAAAAAAGAAACACCCATTCGATTAGTTACCGACAGTACACAGTAGACAATAGGTATGTACTTACAGTACTTGTGTTATGTTTGACTTTCACACTTGTGGTGTTCGTATGTATTCTAATTACAGTGTGATCATGATGCAATTTATAATTCCTTTTAAAATGTAATGTGTGTTTGTGTCTTAAAGTATACGATTCATTCTCGAATGATTTAACATTTATTCAAGCACCTATATCATATTTTTATTTCTTATGTATAGGATTTTAGTTGGTGCTCCTTTGGACCAAAATCTTCAACCGGGTACAAATCAATCTGGTGCCTTGTGGAAGTGTCCATTGACTTTGTTATATGATGATTGCACACAAGTTGTAACTGATGGAAAACGTAGTAAGAACTTAAACCTACATGTTATTTTTAATTTTGATAGATATTTGTTAAAACATTAATAGTCCAATTTGTGTTTATTTTTTTGTTTAAATTGTATTAATTAGGTAGTTTATTTTTTATCCTAAATATAAGAAAACATTTTTCGTGAATGACAATTGTATTTACCTATTACACTAGGTACTTTACATTTCAATTTTTAAACTTGAAAAACATGGAAATTGAATTATAACTACATATAGGTTAAATAATTTTAAAAGTTGATAATAATGATTTTTATTTTCTTTTTTAAAACAGACCTCAGTAATGGACGATATGATCCTTGTAAGTGAAATTATAATAATATTTTTGTGTTTGTTTTATTCAGTTTGCATTTTTGAATGTTTTGCATCATACATAACATAATATTTTATTGAAGCCTATTTTATTTTAAATTTATTCTGATTGTTGTTTGCTGTCATGTAAATACTGCTTAATTTAATTGGAATTTATTTGTTCATTACGGCCTTGATCATATTTTAGAAATTACATTTGAAAATCGCATGACTCAAATTTGACGTATGAAATAATTATTTTCATTGATTATTATATTGTGTAATATTATGCTTGTGATTTTATTTTATATAACTTAATTATTATTAGTATCATTTGTGTTAAATTTCTGTTCTACAGTAAAAAAGTTACATGCAATTTTTAGAGAAGATTCCTTTCTTTCACCCAAATTTGTTGAGTACATGTATATGCTTGAAGAAAAACCATTTCATTCACAACTCAACATCTTACTACCTACATATTCTCTCGCTACCCAAAGAATCTAAAAATTTCATCCATACCGTTTGAATTATAATATAAATCGTTCAATGTTTTTATTTATGAAATGTATTATAATACATTTTAGTATAGCATTTTGGTAAAATATCTAATTTAATTGATATTTAAAAACAATAAAATAAAATAATGGTGCTTGGGGCATTTGTCCCTATTTAAACCCTTTAAATTTGCTACTTATGTAATTAGGTATATGTATACAAATTATTTTTATATTATAATGTAGGTTAATTATGAATTGTGCTTTTTATGCTTTTAAAAATAAAAAAATTGTTCACAAAATGTATGATATTGTTTGTATAATATTCAGTTCAAGGACTTGTTAAAAATTGTTTGAATGTTAAAATTGGTTTTAGCTTGTGTTTATTTCTACAGCATAAATCAAGTATACAATTATACACTCAGCAGCTAAGTGGAAAAATTCCATATTATTGTTTGAATGTTTTTTTTATATTGTTTCACACATTTTTTTGTCTGTAATTTTTTTTTTTTGTATTTTCCATGTTTCAAATAAAAATTTAAATTGCTTTAAAATTCAGTCATTTTTGACATAGAATTTAATCATTAAAGTTTAAAAAAGTTGAATTATTTAAAACAAATATATATACAAATTTTGATTTCATTAAATTTTATGCTAATGTGTACTACTATAGAAACAATTGCCATCAAAACAAACGCTAAGTAATTGAATATTTCTACTTAGTGTAAGCTTTGTATAATGTATATATTTTATGTACATACTATATTGAAAATATAAATACATTTATTAAAATTATAAAGGACCAGTAGATACTATAATACGCTTCAAATGTTTAATTAATTGCAGAAATATTTAATTTAATATTTAAATTTTTGTTTTTATTAATATAATGTTTTTTCTAGCTATCGACTCATTGAATCTTTCTCCACCAACGAATGATGAAATTAAAAACGGTCAATGGTTAGGTGTATTGGTTCGTAGCCAAGGTCTGGGTGGTAAAGTAATGGTATTTATGTTTATTTTTTTACTTTATAATTATTACATAATATAATTTAACATTACAAACTTAAAATTATATTTTTAAAATTAGGTTTGTGCTCACCGTTACATAAACAAAGGTAAAGAGTATCAATGGGGACAAGGTCTTTGTTATACTTTAACTCAAAATTTAGATTTTGTCGAATGTTGGGAGCCATGTAAAGGCCGAGAAACTGAAAAGTATTTATAATCAATGAAATCAATTTTTTTTAATGCCAAATTTGTTTAATTTTATGTACATTTATTTTAGGGGCCAAGCACAATTCGGTTATTGCCAAGCTGGTACGAGTGGTATATTAATGGACGATGACAGTATAGTGATAGGTTCACCAGGATCATATAATTGGAAAGGAAATATTTTTACAATTAGTGTGTCAGATAACTTCTTACATAGAGACAAAACATGGTATTACAGTCCTGTTAGAGATAATGAAATATTTCCTGTAGACAGCCATAGTTATTTAGGTAATTTTTTTATACTATATGCATTTGTATATTTAAAAAAAAAACCATTAATTTTTTGTAGGTATGTCTACAACTGCTGCTTTTTTTTTTGGTCATTCGATAATGGTATATGCAGCTGGCGCGCCTCGTTCGAATGGAACAGGTCAAGTTGTATTATTCACAAAATTACGACCACCAGTAAATGTAATGGATGTCAAACTTGTAATTAATGGAGAACAATTTGCATCTAGTTTTGGTTATGAATTAGCGACTGCTGATTTAAATGGAGATAAGTATGTAAACATTTTTAATATATATACCATATACACTGAAAATAGTCGATTGTCTGAGGATTAAAAGACTTAACATGGTCCTTATATATATATAAAATTTATTTGTTTTAAATGTGAATGCCAAATTTTGATATTACTATGTCAGATATATTATTAGAATACCTACTTACTTTTATTTAATATTCAAATTTTGTAGGGAGCCAGATTTAATTGTAGGAGCACCATTTTATTTTACAAAAGAAAATGGTGGGGCAGTATATATTTATATGAACAACAAAAACCATTGCTTGGATTGCAAATCACCTATCAAACTTGTTGGAAAACCAGAATCCAGGTTTTTAATTTAATCATATTATTTGTTCTGTATTTATATTTACAATCAATAAACATGTATATAAAATGTTTTTAGATTTGGATTTTCTATTACAAATTTAGGTGATTTAAATAAAGATGGATTTGATGATATTGCAATTGGTGCACCCTATGAAGGACGAGGCGTTATTTATGTGTATCTAGGTTCGATTCTTGGGGTAGTTGTTGAACCTTCCCAAGTAAGTTATACATTTTGTATGAAATCATTAGAATATTAATTTGATTATTGAATGTTAAAGGTTATTAAAGCAGAGGATTTAATGGTACACAATCTTGAAATTAAAACATTGGGATATTCACTAAGTGGTAATGGAGTAGATTTAGATCAAAATGGTTATCCAGATTTAATATCTGGTGCTTATGAAAGTGACATGGCTATATTGATTCGGGCTCGGCCAATTGTAAACTTAACTATCATTGTCGGTCATATAGAAAATATACGAAACATTGACCCTACAAATACAGGTTGTCTCGATAACAAAACGTCTTCAGTTACTTGGTAAATGTTTCCATATCATTTTTGTGACATCAAATATGAAATTATACTAACAAATATAAATTGCTATTTTTTTAAAAGCTTTTCATTTGAGACATGTTGTTCATTGGAATCTGTAGTTATAACAGACTCTAGAAGTGAATTACGTAATGTTCAGTTACATTATAAATTAGAAGCTGAGACCTTTCAAGAAAGCCGAAAGTTTTCAAGAATTTGGTTCGGGCCAGATTATATGTCAAAATCGCAGATAATTGAAGATAATGTTTCTATAGATCATAATAAAAAAATAACATGTCAGAAACATACTGCATACCTTAAGGTATTGGGATATTTTAAACTAATTTAAATTGCTATTAATGTTTACTGTGATTATTATTTTTTATAGGAAAACACTATTGATATTCAATCTCCTATAGGTTTGCGTATTTCATATTCATTAGTGCAAAATGATATCTTAGATGTTAAACCTGGTGATCCACTACCTTCTTTGGACGATTTTCCCATACTGAATCAAAATCAAGCAGAAAAAACATTTTTTGCCACTTTTCATAAGGATTGTGGAAATAATGACCGATGTGAAAGTCAAGTTGTTGTGAATGCTGAATTAATTTTACCTAATACATCGAGTAAATTTATTTAAAAAATGTTATTCATTGTGATAAATATTTAACATGGGGTTTTCTTTTAGTTAATCAATATGAAATAATCATGGGACAATATAGTGAAATAATTTTAAATGCTACTGGGCGTAATTTTAACGAATCTGCATACGAATGCAAATTATTTGTTATTCATCCAAATTCTCTTAATTATATTGGTACAGTAAAATTTGACGATGTAAGTTTTTGATACATTTAATTAGTTTCCATAAAATAAAATAAATAAAATATGCTTCAGGCTAGCCAATTTGATTGTAATCCACTTAACAAGACAGTAGTTGTTTGTGCTTTGGGAAATCCGTTTAAGAAATTTGCTGTTTTCAATATTCAATTAAGGTTTGACCCAAAAGAACTGAACGATACAGAAAATCAATTAACATTTGAGATATTTTCTAATTCAACATCACATGAAGTAAATTCTAGTAGTTCAATTATTTTACGTGCAAATGTGATCAAACAGGCCGAATTATCATTGCATGGGTATGTATTAGGAAAAAATTATATTCTTCTTTCAATATAATCATTAAATGTATTTTTAGTTTGGCACGTCCAGAGAACGTATTTTATGGTGGCCCAGTTAAAGACAATTCATTGATGAAGTATCGCGATGAAGTTGGTTCGAGAGTATTGCATACTTACCAAGTTGTAAATTCTGGTCCATGGAAGGTATCTGGCCTTCAAGTACACATTGAATGGCCGTATCAGGTGTCTATTTCAAAAAAATGGTTACTGTATTTAGATGAAAAGCCATATGTTGAAGGTGAATGTATTAAAACTACAATAAAAAATTCTATTTCATACATCATTAAAATGAATTTTACATCTGTTTAGCTTTAAGTGGTGGAGAATGTTTCATATCTGAAGAACAAGTGAATCCATTAGGTTTAAGTGTGCGTCCAGGGGTTCAAGAAATTTCTCTGGACACTATTAATACAGGAAACATTGTTTTAAACAGTCACATATCTTCAAAAGTTTCAAGCAATCTAATTAAAAATAGTAGCACCAGTTATCATCAGAACCGAATTCGCCGAGAACAAAATTATATTATTAGTCCTGAGACATATAACATAGATAATGGCAAACATTTAGAAATTGTTAAAATGGTAATCTGTATATATTGGAGTAGGTTTAATATTTGCTTATTTTTACCCAATTATCTGTGTTGCAGAATTGTTTAATTGGAAATGCTAAATGCATAAAGTTTTATTGCCAGATAAATAATTTACAAAAAAACCAAGAGGCAACTATTTTTATTAAAGCCAGGTAAAACAATTTTATTGGTTTCGTTTTGTAAATTAGTTTATTGTAATATTTCTATAATAATAGAATGATGATGATAATAATAATAATAATAATAATAATAATATGATTAAAATAACAAATTTGATACATTTTCATTGTAGATTATGGAATACAACATTAGTTCAACAATTCCCAAAAGTTCATTCTGTTCAAATAGTATCACGAGCAAAAATTCATATACCGTATAATGATTTATCATTTCAACAAGATCGTTCAGATGACGAGTTTGAAGTAAGAGTTTAATGCGTTTTGTATTGTAATAAAAAACAAATTTATTTAATTTCAAATATCTCGTTAAAAAATATCATGTATTAATTATTATTAATTAATTCAAATTACATCATTATCACAAAATTTGTTGAAGTTGTAAATGATTGCGTCTAAGATACTTTTTTACTGATAACCGCTATCATATGCATGTACAATTATTATTCATAGTTTATTTGTTAACATGAATTTCATTATTGTCTATTGCAGCGTTTCTTAAACTGTGTGTGTGTGAGATCACTTGGGGGTTCCGCAAAGCAAAACAAAATGTTGAAAAAAAAATGTTTGTATATTAAATAATAATGTATATGGTATAGTGACTATACTTTTATAATCAATTGCGTATTTATAGTGCTTATACAGTTATAATATTTAATAAATAAAAATTTATTTTTGATAAAAATACTAATTGGTTATGAACATCTGCGATAGCGCGAACATCTGAGAAATGACCGTCGATAACGATCATAGGTACTAGTACTATAACTGTTTACTTTCAATATGACAGTCTATCGTGTCTTGCAATACTGTGTGTTGTGTTCGAGTGCGATAATATAAAATAATTATAATTTTTATTGCAAATAATCCTATAAAAAGCTAAAAAAAGTAGGGATTCCACGACAAAAGTGGACATCAAAAAGGGTTCCACGGATAAAAAAGTTTAAGAAACGCTGGTCTTTTGTATAGTTACCAAAAATCAACGGCCCTGTATGTTTTTATTACAGCTTGATTAAATATTATTTTATATTAGTATTTAGGTTTTTAGTAAGTCAGGTAGTAGTTGCCTTGTAATATTTATTGAAAATTGAATGTAATCAGAAAATGTGATTTTGATTTAGGTGGAAACTATAGCTAAAGTAGATTTATTGGAGCAAGAAATTGAACCAATTCTATGGTGGATGTACGTTGTAGCAATATTGGCTGGAATTTTCTTATTTATAATGTTAACATTGATATTATGGAAATTGGGATTTTTCAAAAGACGACGACCAGATCCAACACTAAGCGGTAATATTGAGAAGCATAGGGCAGATGATAATTATTACGAGTATTAATTATAAATTATTTTGCAATGTATAATTATAATACATTATTATATTTATAATTAAAATAATTTTTAACATTTATACATTTTTGTATTTTACGAGATATTTTTCTAAGACTTTTATATGACATATTTAGATTAATACAACATGTACTTATAGAGTAATTATAATTATTTTTTTTATATTTTATTGATATGTTGTGTAATATTTTTTAAGTTATTGTCATACAATTTTATCGTCTTCCTTAACTTTTCATTGCCAATAACAAACTTGTTAATATACATAATTGTTTATATTATTTATTATGCAATTAAAGTAATTTGATTATTTTAAATTCATTTCATGCATTGGTTTGTATTTGGTTGTACACAATAATTTCACGCATATACTGTCGCTGTTATTGAGTTTTTGATATCAGTGAGCTGTTTTGAGTTGAAAGATACTGTGACCGTTCGCTGTCCATCTTTTTCTGGCGTGAACGTTTCCTTGTGAGTGACGTTTTTCTCGTTGGGCAGTACATCTCTACATGAACAATTAAAATAACATTTTTCAGTCAATACATATTGACGGACAATGGGACGTTAGTAAATGTTAACATGAGCCACTATGAATATTGTTAAAATCTTGAATAATGTTAATATTAGTCAGATAATATAACATTAGTCAAGGACTATTGGATAATGTATTAACAATTATAAGACTATATCAGTCATGAAATAAAATAAATTTCAAAATAATTTTTATGATTATTTAAATTTATTATACTTAAGAATTAAAATGTTATTTATTATTACATACATGATTCCATGACACTTTAAATTGTACAAAATATTAGGAAATTTATATTGATTTCACATTTCCCCTTACATGAATATCTTTTGAACCCTTGACTACAATTGTCTGACATTTGATTTGCAATTTCCCCCAACATGATTTTGTTACATGAACCATCTAGGGGAAACATCATCGTAGAAGAAACGGACAAACATTAAGCTGGTCGGAGTTGTATAATTTTGGCAGAGTACCATATTTATTGCCAAGTTTTTAGTATTGTCCGTCCTCAATAGATACGACTACAAGTATAATATTTTTTGGGTCCGTTCGTCCTCTGTCGACATCGGATAAAGAAACACTTTGGTTGTCTCCGATGTTAGCTGGTGGAAACTTACGAATTGACCTAAATTTTATTTTTTTTGCTTGATTTAGTAAAAAAATTTTATAAAGCGCTATATTATCGTGATATTGTAGTATACAGAATGCTAACAAAAACTTTTACATCACTTTTAATATAATTCTTAAATCCTTAACATTATCCATTGTTGGCTGGTTAATGTCGACATTATCCAAATGTTAACATTACCCGTAACATATACATTACAATATAGTATTTTATATTTTCATGAGTTTACAAATGAAACGTGATCATATCATAACGTTGCGGTTTATTCACGAAAACAACATTTTGGAAGTGAACTGTTCTCGCGCATGCGGAGGATAGGTTAGATTAGCCGTTTACGGCTGCGCGGATACAAACATATAACAATTAAAAAAAGGTTGAATTTGTTGTTGTGTATTCACTTGTAAGTAGGGTAGGAAATTGTTGTGAGTTAATTTCATGAAAAACGTTTTACATGATGTATATTGTATATGATTTTGTAAATCTAATCTAATGTAGTTCGCGCTTTTCATTACGGTTTGTGAAGTGTATTTGTATATCGTTTTGAAATGCGATTGCATGTAAACAATTCAACAGTGTCGATCGTGTGTAATATTCGATGACCAGAGAACGAATTAATTTCGCGTTTAATGTGTTTTGCGTAATGGACGGTGTTGTTGTTCCGTAACATTAGTTACGATTCGACGCGTCAATGTACGATCCACTTCCGATTTAGTTGAAATTCCGAGTGATTTTACGTATCGTTGTTAACAAAACTGATATTACCGAAATTTGATTATCCTGTGGACGGCTGGGCCTTCGACGCTGAACGTACATTCGGTCAATGTTACGGACAACGGGTTGGTGAACGTAAATGTCGCTTCGCACGGAACGTTCACTCGCGGCTTTGACGTAATCTGCGAAAAACGGACAAGACTTACAATTTCGGAATCTATTGCGAACGCCTGAACGATTTCAAATTTCGGTATTTTTTTTAAACGCGTCTTTCTTGAGTTTGATCGAAAACGGTCCAGTACACTACCAGTAAAAATGAAAAAAAATAAAAATAAAACAAGGAAGAAATATCCGGCTATCGTACAGGGGACCACGAGAGGAGTTTATTTTTTTTCTCTCTGTAAAACCGCCTCGCGCCCAACGGACGATGATATTTTAGCTCCTTAATCAATGGCCGGCTCGGACACTATTAACCGAAATGTCGGCTTTTCGAAAGGTATCGTTCGTCGTCGTCGTTGTTAAAACAATGGTCGACAATGTGATAAGTAACGAGAAAAACCGTGTCGATTGTTTGCCGTGACGCGCGACTGTTTACCGTGACCGTGAGCTGTGGTTTGTGTACGCCGAAATCGTCGTCTTGGCTCCATAGCTGATCCGTCTCCTGGACGTTCGCCACGCCCGTAATTCTTATCAAACTGTGCGCGGACAATTTGTCCATGTATTCGGAAGGTTTCACGTACGTGTGAATGTTTTCTCCTGCGAATGGAAACGGACGTTGCATTAGACGTTCATTGTGGTCACGTTAGACATGCACAACTGGCATTGACAAATTGGCATATTCGCATGACAGACGGACGACTTAACTAACGTTGATATATTACGTGCATATATATATGTGCATATTAAATCTAAGTCTAAGTAAAAAAAAAAAAAAAAAAATGAAAAAACCATTAGGTACGTCGTACACTTCAAGTTTTATACGTTTCACAATATTATGTACGTTATTTACATATAATACTGCAAGAATGTTATGAATTGGGTTTTAAACGTACAATAGTTACAATAGTAAGTTTTTATTTAAATATTGTAAAAATCATCATTGAAAAAAAATGTACTCGAAAAATAGCATTAGAATACTTGAGTATCTAAAATATTTGTATATGAAATACAAGAAGGCATTTCAAAAGAAGTTTGTAACGCGTCTTGCCATTGGCAATGATAGTTTGTTATGATATTTCGAGTACCTACGTGGAATTTGTTCAGGCACGTTTCGGCTGAATACGGACGTAAGACCGCAATATTAAAAGTCTAAAAACCGTAACACCTGTTATATGTTTACCATCTTTGTATGGTATCTAGACTTTTGGCTTGAAACGTCAATCGGTATTGACCACGGTAAGACTAATGTCGTATTTACAATTGCGAACCCAGTTTGTGGCCGAAGCCTACTTGACCGCACACCTTGACTACTCAAGAGCAGAGTCCGATCGGTAAACCGGCCGCGTTTCGTCTAGAAACCACCGGCACCGGTCTAGTCCCCGTACCCTTTTCGTGGAGAAGGTACGACTCGGCTAAATGCTGTGTGGGTTTCTGTATCCTACCACCGGGTCTTGTAGTTTTGGTTACTGTCTAGCGCATGTCCCACAGCCACCACGTTGTAGCCGAGATAGGCATCTTAACCTTGCGGGGCGGCAAGCCGGCCCGGCTCCCAGCTACCGTGGCACCAACTAGGTTTTTAGTTGACGTTGGCGGCTCGGCCCGGGGCGTTGCCACTATTCAAGCTGCCCAGCCTGCCAGTGTTGGGCCATTGATATCGTATTACAATAAGAACGTACTTTGATTAGGTTTCAGAACGATGTCTACTGAACTCCTTTTAATTTTGGAAACCGTCGTGCCCGTATACAAGATCGACAACGCTGACAACACGACGGACATGGAACGCGGTTCCGAGGACGTGTTCTGTTGTTTCCGAAAATAGTTACAAACTTCCATGTGAGTATGATGCGTGAAAATTAAACGATATGTACGAGTATCAGGAACGTATGCTCACATGTATGCTGATGGCGATTTTGAAGCTTTCGCCTAAAGTGATTTGTTCAATGTCGAACAATTTGAACTCGACGTCTTCGATTTGCTTATCTTCGAAGTCATATATCTCCTGTGCGATAGGGACAGTCTTGATTGCTTTTTTGACGGCCATTTTGTCTTCGGGCGAGTCTAAAACAATTGGGACGACACGTACGTATATATTATATTTCGGATTAATTTAAATATTTATATAACGTTCTCCGTGTTTCATAGTCCTTGTCGTTACATATGTAGGTGTAGTAGACATATGATATGGAAAGCGACGTACGAATGAAACATATATATTTTTATTTTGTTGTTTTTAAAAACTACCGTTTTCTTCATTTTTACCGTATGGATTTTTGTATAGTTCAGTGATTTCTTCCATATCCTCAAGTCCGGGCAGTATTTCTTGTCCGACTTTTTTCGTCACGATCAGTTTCCCGACGCTAAAACCAAACCGAATAAAATACGTTAGCAACAGCTGTGTATACTATATTTATTCTTTGTATTTATACGTATATATAGAATGTTTATAGGGGAACAGGCGTTTTAGACGTTAAATCACGAAATTATTGAATACATTTCTAAGTTGTTCCAAAAACGTTTATGAGTCTCATTTATGTGTCTTTACGTTGTTTTTTCCTCCCCTTTTTTTTGTCTCGAGAAAGACACAATTTTCATTTGATGCAAAAAAAAATGAATGACACGTGAAATGACAAGGAAACTCTTCGCTTATGACCCTATCAGTGTCCGTTTTTGTCCAAGACTAAAGTTGTAGAATTTGATTTGACACGTGTTTTTTTCGTAATGAACCTGAAAATATATGCGTCGTTCGTATATGTTCGACGGGTGCTGGAACATTGTTATCCTATTAGACTTGTCTTTGCCATTCCAATTCATAAATGAATTATCATTATACAAATATAATAATCGAGCTATAATAAGTGTTTACGCTTGTAACCAATGTTCATTATAAAACCGAAAATAATTAATTTATCGTTGTTCTGTAAATAATCTCTGTAGAATTGTTATTGTATATTTTATTAACTATTTTCACATAACGTTGCCCATAATTTGTTGCCCATATATGGGCATAAACTTATTTAACGTGTAAAAACAATTGGGTCCCGACCATATATATGGGCAGTCGAAACACTAACATTTTGACAGTCCTCAACATTCTCTCATTGTGCTTCGACGCTGTTCCAAAACTCACCCAGGGCAGACTTGGTCAGTTTTCAGTACAACCGAGGAATAATATTTAAAACCGTTTCAATGTTAATATATATCATATATTTTCTCATACACAGTCTTTATTTCTTTCTCTCTTTTACTTTTTATAAAATTTCTTTTCTTAGTGAAAGAAATATTATTTTCATTTCATTTTATTCATTTCATTATTATCGTTCATATTATGTATTTTCACACAAGGACTTGATCGCTCTATTCTTCATTAGGCAGAATCATCCTTGAATACCTGTCATTATCTACGTTCATTGCGCACGTAGGGAACACAAATAGTCGGATATTCTTTTGACGAAGGTCGTCAGTGGGGAGCGTAGTGTCAAAATCTCTGTGAAACTAGAATCCTAGTTTAATTTCTCACGTTTTAATATTTAACGTTATTGTCGTTTGGTTAGTAATTCACTTTTACTATCATACATTTTATGATCCTTTGGTCACCTGGTAGTAATTCACTTATTATCAGACAATAAGATTATCATTTATCAACTACATATACAATCGTCAAGGCGCGATCCAAGAATAGTAAAACAGCTCCTTTGAAGAAGCTTTATGTTATATCTATGACGGTTTTTAACATTGCATTATCAAGTACCTAATACTTGTAAGTTTAATTATCTTAGAATATGGATTCCGGTGTCCATTGTAATACCGACTCCCTAGATTTACTAATACATTATATCTATCGGGTGAGTTAGAATGAGCGTCGCGGGCACTTTGACACTTAGAGGTTTACATACTAAGATAAAACTTATTTTCAGGTATATAATACAGTGTAATAATGTATATGGACGTTATACTCACTAGTTCGGTATTGTTTTTACTCTTGACCAAAATCCATCGTCGGTTTCTTTAAAAATACACATATCAGCCCTCACTTCGGTGTAAACGAACACTGTGTCAAATCCAATGTTGACTTCACCACGCCTGACGGCTTCGACGGGCGCAGGTCCGCATCTATACATACCTGTTTCGAAAAGTTACATCTTATAAGTCGGTTCAACTTTAAAGAGCATTTAGTCCAAAAATTTGTCCATGTTGTCTTTTTATTATTATTATATAATACGATTAATTAAAGTTTGTTTGTTTCGATTAAACTGTCGATTAATAATATAACTAATTTTTAAAAGGGAAGGCAAACGAAAAATCCGTAAGTTTGTGAATTCATTTAACAATAGCAAATCTATGGAATGTTAAAATAAATATTTTTTTATCTGAGTAAAAACTAGTTGGTCCACAAATTTATATACAACAATTAAATTTCTATGAATTTCTGATATGTGTATTGCACAAAAAGACACTACGGCAATTACTTTTTATGAATTCATTGACATGATTTAAAATTAAAAAGAGAGACAGAGAGAAATAATTAAATCGAATTACTGTCGCTTGTCTCCTGAGGAGTGCCGTCAATGGATTGCCATCCTCCGTAGCCTTTACTTAAATCGGGTCTGTCCATCCACACGTCGTTCCATACGTGAAGTTCCAACACGAGTCGTTTGTGTAACTGCCCGGGTGATTGTTGAGTTTCTCCCCGTTTACGTCGATGTACGCGTCGACGGTCAGACTGGCGTTGGTGTCGTGAGCCGACATGTAATTGGTTACCGACCGGCAAGGAATACCCAGAGCTCTGCAAACTGTGCACGACAACAAGTCTCAATCTCTACTTATTTGCCTTCGCATTCTTTCCCAACTGTTTGAAGTTGGCCACCCTTGTCCTAAACTCCCACTTCCTAATTCGATCTTCCGTATCTCCAACAAAGACCACCATCCCTCTTCATATCACTCTCAGGTTAGATTCAATTACCTTTTTTTCGGTCGTTACTCTTTTATTTTCTTCTACACACATTTTTTGTAATAATCTCACTACCTCTGTATCTTCTCCCCTTGAAAAATATGCCCAAACCATTTTAATCTATTCTCCTAAACTCTTATGTACATATAGAATATTGTAAGTTACTATAATATGGCATTTTTGTTTTTTAATGTTCGGAATAGAAAAATAAATATATATTCATTATTATATTACCTATACATTTCAAATTGATAAAATCATAAAAGTAATAAATTACTTACTCGTAACTATGACTCCAGAAAACACCCAACATTGTCCATATTTGACCGGTAACTGAGTGTTATAAAATTCGTCGAAAATCGGTGTACTGCCTATCCAAGCAAATGGACTAGTACCATCTTCAAAAGCACCGTCCCACTTACCTTCAATGAGACCACTATCATCAACGTTGTTCGTCTGTAAACATTTTTAAATTTGTGTGTTTTGATGATTATAATTACGGATTTGTCATTATTTTCTATTTTTTGTTTTCTATTTTTGTTTTGGTTAAATAATTATCGACAACCGGCTATCGGCGATAAATATTTTTGGTTATTAAATATATCAAAATATTTGTATTATATAGATTAGATTATATTTATAATTACACATAACATTTTTTTTTTTTGGAACTTTGAGTAAAAATAAATTATTATAAAAATTCAATCAAAATTGTTTGTAAAATATTTAATGGAGCAAATAGTATATTATGAAACACACAATTTACCAACGTTAATGCAAATAAATTAATAAATTAAGTAATTTGACTTAGAAATATAACATAAAAATGAAATAAATTAGTCAAATCAAAATAGTTGATTTCTTTAAAGCCTAATAAATAATGAATTCTAAATTATGATATATGTTTTAAAGATAAAAAACATAATATAAATACAACTATAATTCTTTGACGCTTAGACATCATCATTTGATAGTATAATTTTCATAGTATTATAGGAAACTGAAATCTGAATATCGAATTTGATTATTTTCCACTTCATCGAATGAATAGAAGGAATGTTGAGTAGTACCGAGTAGTTGGGAAAAAAATATACACCATAAATATCGGCCGAACAGACGGCTTTTCAATGTTTATATGTATATATATATATATACATCGTATATACATGTAATATTATTGTACTTACGATTGCAGAAATACATCTGGCCATTTTCACTGGATCGCCTCTGTCCTGGTGCGGTATAGACGACCTATCGATTAGCATCATGATGGATGGCAGGACAACCGATTCGAACTGTCCGAAAAACCATTGATATCCTTTGGGTTCCTTGTATGTACCTTGCCAGACTTTCCCGTTATCATTGAGTACGTACTCTTTTAGCTGTTCTTCGTCATTCATGTGTACACCGTCGTCTAGAAAACACGTGCGTTTATTATATTATGTAGTATAACCGTGTACATGGTTGTAAATGATTAGAGAATACTATTTATTAATATTATTATTAAAAAAGTTGCTCCGGGGACTTATTATGCACTATTACGAGTCACCCTTTGAATTATTAATTAATGATGTATAATTTTTGTTTTTTTTCTTAATAATACATACAGCCCAGTAACAAATGTACTAATTATATTTTATACGTGTAAATATTTTGATGTCCGTTGATTATTCATTTGATATAGATGTTTTAATTATAATATTAATTAAATTAAATGATTGAATTTAAATGTATATTCATTTGGTAAATTATGCTTCATTTTTGATGTATTGCTAAAAGACTTTTTTCCGTAAATAAACATTATTATTATTTTCTTCATAAAATATTATATGATTTGTATAAGAAATAATTATATCAAGTATATAGGCAATTTAACTATAAAACAACATTTAACATACTACAGTTGAAAAGTATATTGACATAACGATTAGACAAAAAAACGTATAATTCAAACGACGTTTAATCATTGAATACAAATTGACGAAATTTCACCTAATATCTATTATAAAGCGAACGGTATTATGATTTGTAACGCGTCTTGTATCAAAATCAATAAAAAAGTCGTATCGTTATGTGAATGAAGTACTCACTCGGACACCAAGGGTTAAACAATATGTAGACGGGCGTATCGATTTGATGCTGATTAACCCCGGTGTTGCTTTTCTAGCCGTGTTGAGGATTATTTTCCACACTGCGACGGGTGCGTAAAAAGGTATTTGTACCTGAAACATATGACATTATTACATTATTGACGACGTGTGACTTATGGTTTTTACTACATGTCCGGCGTTATGAGAGTGATGGCGAGGCTAAGAAAATGAAAAATAAATAAAAAAAATCGCCGACCAGCCACGGCTGTGTTACATACACAAACTGTTTTGTTGCCGTTTAAACCGTGTACAATTTAAAAACAAGTTTTGAACGTACACTACAGAGACGTTGAAACTGAAACCCGATCGAGGTATCATTATTATGCAGAATCCTCTTTTGTAACTTTTAAGCGTATTGGTCAAGTATACGGGTTCAAAACAAAATTATTCATCATATTTAACAACGAAATTATACGAATTTCCTCGTATTTAATTTTCTAATCTAAATATAATGCACCGTATGAATTGCATTTTACTTGACAAGCATTTATTATATAATAACTTTTGAAACTTTGATTTTCATCACTTTTTGTCTTTGCTTATTTTTGCATTAAGTATCAACGATGTTTGATAGGATATTTAAAAACACAAACGATACGTACTCGACCCATGTGCGGGTATATTTTTTAAGTGCAATTCTATCTTTCTTACGTCAGACGCAAATGGAGTCGATTTACTAGTAAACGGTAAATAGTTTTAAACAGTTTACTTTTAAACCTTACATAAGATACGAGTAATTTTTTGTACGGACAAAGTGGAAAACTCTTAAATATTTATAGTGTGCCATTGTGCCCACTGTACAGTAACAATTTTTGGGTTTCGCAATACGCGTTTTACGCAGTAGAAAATTAATTTATGTGTGTATTGACAGATTGTAAACATTTAACTGATTCAAGGACATTTTAAATTTATTACTAATATTATTTATGTTCAGTTATTAATAGAAATAAAATGTTAAATTATATTTGTAATATAAGATTTCACTTGCCAATTGTATATTTTTATCCATATATATTATATATTATAATACACGTAGTAATCATTTTTGTGTGAACGAAACAATAATAATATCTAGGTAAATTTGATACTGACCTGTATGGTGACGGTGGATCCGGAAAAGTTGCTGAACTTGGCCTCCCATTTTTCGTCGGACAAATCTACATTTTCTTTGACAATCATCGCGGCGCTCGTACCTTTAGCTGGTGCCGGGGTGGGTCCTACGCGCGATACAAAACCGATAAACGTTATTAAAGAATTACGTCACCCAATTACTCACCTGTCACGAAAACAATTCTGACGATGTCTTTGGTCTTATCCAACGGTCTGTTAAATCGAATACCCAAATAAAACGGTTGGCCGCGACGAAATATTGCTGTAGATCCGTCCTGTAGCAGTTCGAAACGGTCAGCATGATGTTCAATCGCATTTTCCAACGGGTATAAGTGAGTCGAAACTACCGCGAGTGCCATAACAACAGGCTGTTTCTGTAATCATATAGCCTTTTGATAACGGTATGATATTAGACGTTATAATAATATATTTTGATAATATACTGTTCGATAATATTATAGAGAGATTAAGAAACCGATAGAAGTGATATATTATTACTTAAGAGCGTAGGCTTATTATATAATATTACTGTACAATCATAATCTGCGAAGATTTGGTCATATGATATTTTATTTACTGATCGAAAATTGTAAATTATTTATCTTTTAATCTTTGTCGATGCGATTTGCCAAACCAAACGTGAATTTGATTAGTTGCTCGAATAAATTCCTATATCATTGTTTTTATTATCATATTGTTACGTATTAGGAGAAATTATTTAAACGGTATCATATTTTCATAACTGTTTGAAAATTGACTTTAAATCACTAAGAAACATAGTTATTTTATTGGGAGATTAATATTAGGATTTTTATTCAAGAAATCAACTGTCATATTTTCATAATTTAATCAAGAAAAATCCCACTCTTTGAACGTGCTAATTTTATGGATATTTTGTACATTTTAAAAGTAATCCGCTTTATTTAATAATGTTTATTATAGGTATTATATATTAATGTTTGCCTTATGATATCTATGAAAGGTCACGATGTAGATTAATACATCAAATAACAATTGTCAAAAATAAAAACATAATACAATAATAACAAGTTACCAAAGTAACGATTTATCAGGACGGACGGACAACACGGTCGTATAGGGTTTTCAATTAATAGTATAGAAACCTTAATATACCTGTAATTAATAAACTTCATGATAGTTAAATGAATTTAATATTTATCAGTGGTTTTAAAATGTAATAAAACTATTTTTTCAAAAATATTGATTTCGATAATATTAATTGCTCTGTATGCAAACAAACCCCGTCATTTTGGCTTACCCAAAGTTTTATTTTTATTGAATGTATCGCATACTAATCATAGTTATTAGGACAAGGAAACTGCATGACACACTGACACGACACTGCGTATAATTTAATTACTAATGTACTGGTATTTTGCCAATAATTAAAGTCGTATTTAATATGACCGACCAGTATATTATTATTATGATAGTTATTATTGCTGAACTCGAATTGATTGGTTAGGTAGCAGTTAAATATCAATGCCATAGAGAATATTTTAAAATACTAATGTCTCGCTTTAAAATTATAATTTTGGAAAAAAACATCGATAAGTCAGATAATACATTCATTTTTCAAATTGGCAATAAGTGTTTTAAGTTTAAATTTAACCCTTATACCAGAATTTAAGGGCTGTGTGGTGTGGTTTTGCGATATTGCTCGTTAGATGGACGAAGTCAATATATGCGAATATCCTTTTGACAAAAAAAAAATGAAAACATTTTCAAATCGAAATTAAAAAAAGCTTTTAAACAACATTTTGTCTACGCTGTAATGTAAAACAAAGTTTAGTTAATAAAAATTAATACAGTTGTAGGTACATTCAGCAGTCGAATTTTTTATGTTTGAAAGTTTTAAAATCATGTGTAACGATATTATGTTACTGAATCGTCCACTTGTAATAGAGAAAGTAAGCGGAACATAAGTGACTCAGAACACTATATATATATTACTGATTATTTAGTTTGGGTCTTTTACAGAAGTAGTGGATGCATACGTTTACTCTCTTAGTTAGTGTAATTTATTTAACGATTAATATTTGACGTTTCTTTAAAACGCGTTACTGTAACGGCTAGTTCTTATGGCTAGTAAGTAAATACTCCGGTCGCATGATAGTACCGTATAATATTGTCATTCAATTAAATTATTTAACTTTTTGTCAACTGTATCGATAAATCAATTGATGTAGATAACAATTTTCTGAAAATAGATTAGGATTCGGCATGAAGATTACTTGAGATAAAATTTCTAAATATTTTGGTTTTATTTATTTTATTCTGTGTTGTTACAATTTACATTTTTTGCATCTTGAATTTTTTTAATCAAATTCAAGAGAGGTTCTATAATTAAATTCAAAAAATTTCATAATAATGCAGTGGTAAAATGAATATTGAATAAAATCTATTTTCAAAATGTTAGTATAGGCTTTATATATATAATAAATGCGTTCTTATTTAACCAACCATATGAAAACGAGGAAAAAAGGAAAAATTCTGGTCTCGGGAAACAAGCTGAGAAAACCATATAGTACAGGTAAGGTCTTCAGATCTATTAATATACAATTGTGAAACACGATCTAAGGTACGGAACATTGTATTCATACGTATTAATAAATGCACGTGCGTGCAGTATTCTAGCGGTTTGCGCGTAATAATATGTTATAAATATATGTTTATTTTAAATAATAAGTATACAAAGGCCGACCGACTTGTATTTTTCTCGGTATCCGTAATGGGGAAAAACATACATTCTTCAAACGCACTACAATGATAATTGTCGAAGGCTGAGTAAATTATTGTGTGTATTTTACAATATAGTAATCTATATCCGGTATCGACATATCGCGCATAAAGAAAAAAAAAACCGGCACATCAAAAAACTCGTTTAAACTTTTGAAGTTGTCTGCGAGTCGTCACGACTCATAAAATAACATTATATTGCTACGCTGGCACTATTTATTTGTTTTCTTCAAACGAAAATTTAAAACTATAAAAAAGTGTATTATTTTTAAACGCATGCTTGATTTATTAATATTTTCAAAATATTTATTTAATTTAATATATTTCATATAATTGGTATATGTTACATATCTACGAATTAGAATGAATTAAAAAATAATAATCGTATGCTAGACTGTTTAAAATAATGGAACAATGCAATCATTCTTCGTAATTTATCAATAATAATAATAATAATAATAATAATAATAACACAATAATGCAGTGTTCCTAATTTTATATTTCGTTACAAGTGTAATAAAATTAAAAGTAGTAGTAAAGCGATGTCCATAGGCTATCGCTTCACTTATTTAATTTTGCTAATCATTTATGAGTTGACTCGAGGTAATGAGTTGAAAATCCTACTTTAGCAGTATATACTTAAAGTCTCTTACCTTTGAAATCCTCTTCGATTGAATGAGAAATATAGAATTATATTTTTAATATATCTGGTTTATTTAAATGATAAACAATTCGTGAATAACAAACACTTTAATTTTTATTACACTTGAATTATATACAAATTTGATATAAAATCATAATTGTACGCTAGTCTAGAGTCCGCGGAGCTCTGCCGGGATGGATCGATAGAGAGTCGTCCGTCGCCGATGTTATTTTAATTGTTCTTGTGGAAAAAGTAAATTTTTATATGATGATAGCCACTCTCTTATTTACAAAAGTAATTATATAATTTTATAATGAGTGGTTATCAGTACACAAGCGTTTTAACGGAAAACGGGTTTGTAAAACGTTTGCCGATTCACTAAAATATTGGAAGTTAAAAACAACAAAACAAACGAATACTGTCGTTTTACGAACTGCAGTGTTATCAAAAATGAAAGAAATTAGGAAAAACACCACTGTATAACAAATACATTATATTTTATCATTTCACTCAGAATTTATGAAATACAAAAATCGATACCTATACATTTCTGTAGGACAATCGAATATATTTGAAGCTTTATCAATATCAATATATTATTAACAACTCGGCTTCAGTTATTCAAGTGGAAAAAATAGAATCGGTATCTAGTCTGATGTTTATCATTATAACTTGTAAATGTGAACATTTTAATTTGAGCTGACCGAAGATCGAGTAATCATTAGACGATTCTAATACATATAACAATTGATATTTTTCTCGAAAATCGCGGCAAATGTACGCGTTCGATGATTACGTTCAATAGACGATTATTGTAGGAAAAGAAACTATGAAATATATCAATGGTTGTAATCGAATAGAAACAGCAACGTACACAGACGTCGATCGCGCGTCGCCATCGCGTTTGTACTCGAAATACGTAAGCAAGCGTTGAATACATTTACTAATTTAAAACGCAAAGCGTCCAAAATAAATGTAATAACGTAAAATTTATAAAATCAATTTACCTCGACGTGATATAACGTGTTGTGGAGTGTGCGAACTGCGACCGACCGCGTGCGCGATAATATCGGTAACTCGATTGCGATTGTGCTCGTCGAGACTATAATGTGTTTCGCGCGAGTAACAGGTGTTGACGACGCACTGATTCGTCGTGCGCGATGGGATTTTTATTTATCGGCTTAACCTACATTTCGCGACGTTCTATCTCTCCTTCCAGAATCGGACGATCGTTATATAATTACGTACGGTTGACCATGAGGAAAACACGAATACGAACAATTTACACGTCATGGCGTGCGTGCGCGTCGTCCGACGACCTCCGAAAAACCCCAACACGTATCTCGCGTGAATAATTTTTTTCTCTCGTATACGACGTGAATCATCGAATGCGACCGGCACGAACGCCGACATCGGTCGATGGCCGACGACAAAGTCGTCTCATTCGTCTCAACCGTCCATTTCTGAAGCCCTGTAACGAATCCCCCGCGTGATCGACGTCGGGCCGTCCGAATGTTAATCACAGACCGGGCGCGTGTCGCACCACCGCAGCCCACGCACGTCGCCGTTTCGTTTCGCACGTCTGAAGAGCACGCCGTCGTCCGCCCGCCATAGAATCGTGCATCACAAGTGTGAACACATCCGAGGGAGACTTCAATTAGGACGGTTATTTCAGTCGTCGCGAGTCCATAACATACTAGCAATTGTTCCCGAATATAGTCATTGCTTTGTGACGAGTTCAGCTGTTTGAATTTATTCGATGTGGAACTTGTATTATTTTTTATTTCTTCCCCTGTCCGACTGCCCGATCTGCTCTGCTTCATTTTCCGCTAGGTGTTTATACGTAACGTTGCAAGTATTAACTGGACTTGCTGATTTTTTTACTGGTTATTTACGGTATTCTATAATCAAATCAATCAAATTTCCTAATTTTTTTTTATATAGTGAATATTAAATATACGTACAACATGTAATGAAAGCCCGTATATGGATTAATTAAATAAAAATATTTTGAGTAACTTGTTAAGTTAAAAGGTACATAAAATAATTTCTATATAATTTTAACGCCTATAGCTTTGGTTACCGATACCAATATGTAACTATGTCCGATATGTCGACGCGGCCGGCGTTCCGAGCTTCCGCCGGTGAAATGGAAACGGGCACGGAGTTTATTCGGACTTACGCGCGTGCGTCGACGATCCCTTTTCGTTATTTCGTCCTTTTCCGCAACGTGATCCACGCGATTGCTGAAAAATCGAAAAACCTGTTAAACAGTGTCCGCTTATGAATTACCGTTTGGTATCATTTTTTTTTTTTTTTTTTACCAGAAACTATGAAAGTTAGAGTTAACGATGAATTGATACGGTCATATTATTATTAGGTCATACGTCGTTCAATTTAGAATTAAACAGTATATATATAAAAAAAAAAAACAAAGAACCAAGTTTTTAATATCAAAAATTATACTTCCGATTTCAAATTATACAAAACATTATCCTTTAATTTTCATAAAATCAATTTTTGTTTGTTTTTGTTTTAAATCCAAAAATATTCATGTAAATAACTCGGAATTTTTATAAATTAGGCATAATTCTCATAATACAAATATATGTATATATTAATTTATTGACACTAAACATTTTAGCTAATTATAGCAATTTCAAAATTTGAATTATTTCTATTTTCTTTATATATTATAAATGTATATACTTGTATATTAAATTTGAAATTTCTGAACAAAATCTTGATTCTAAAAATATGAAGAAAATGAAAGGTATGAAGGAAACATGTTATTTTGTTACGGCGCGTAATGATTTGCTACTTTTTTTTAATGAAAAACACTTGTGCTTGACTGCATCAAAAAAACAAAAATCGAAAAATATATTCCATTCGAAACCAATAAAAAATGCTTTTGAATTTGAATATGTTTTTAAAACTAATACTGGGTGTATGTTTATTTTGTGTTTCATTATTTTGTTACGGTGCGCAATGTGTTAGCTATTTTTGTTACGCAAAAATACTTGTGCATAACAACATGAAAAAACTAAAGGACTAAAAATATATTCTTTAATAAACCAGCAAAAAATACTAATGATCCCGAATATGTTTTTAAATTCAATATTGAGAGTATGATTTTTTTTTGCATATTGTTCTAAAAATACGAAAAACACAAAGTGCATTATACGGCGCGACTTATACTTCTTGCTAGCCATCACTGGTATTGTTGTCGTATAAAAAATAGATATGAAAACTATTTGTATTGGTTACGGGTTTCATAACAATTTGTTTGACTTAATTATGTACGTTGATTACAATACATACGTATAGTGTATGTCTACTACGCGTATATGAACATATAATCATAAAAAATATTCACAACTTTGAAAATGTAAGTATTGTGGAATAATTTGTTTTTGATTATTAAGTTTTATCCTTGTCATTCCTTCCAGCTATTTATATTTTAATTATATCCTTAGTGCTTGTACACAAAAAGTTTGTCTTGGGCGTGCCAAAAATAAAATGAAGTAATCGTCGTTTAAGGAATATATCTATGGATATTTTTATAATATTATATAATAATAATATATTATTTATAATAATATAAAAATAATATCAAATATCATATAAGTATCTAAATAATAATATTATGCATCTATACCACAATGTAACTATACATATTACTCATCTCTGCGGTTTATGAATGGCTAATACCGTATATGTGCATGTTAATAATAACCAATAATACTGTTTTAAATATAATTTGTCTTAGTAAATTAATTATTATACATTTTTTTTCTCTTGTGGTAAATAATTATAAAAACAATTGAAACAATGCAAACATTTTTACTTACTAGCTAACGACACTAATTCCACGCCGTGGCAGGGTTAGGTTAGGCAAGTATCCTTAGCTAAGTAAAAATAACCCTGTTATATAGGTGCATAGGCAACATACATACACCGCGCCTTCCTTGCCATGTAATGTGGACATAAAACAACTCGTAAATGTCTGTAAACAATTATAGTCAAGAGACCTACAGGGCGAACGGCTGTAAAATTTAAACGCATTTCGCGCTCCATAGTTTCAGACTTATTAGAAGTAGACTGTTGTACTTTTTAAACCGAACCGAACACAACTAACTTTAAAAACTTTAAATTTATGCTAATAATTTTTTTACAGTCTTGCCTGAATTAAATATCACATTTGAAATTATGCTTAAATTGGTTGTGTAATTAATTTATGAGAAATTAATTCATTTGGCTTGGTGTCAAGATAACATAACATTCGCCGTGCGAATCCGATTGATACATACGAGCTGTATGAAATAGACTTCATTAAAAGTAGTGTAAATTACACATTGCAGCCATCAGGTCATTGGCCAAGTATATAAATTTTTTATGACTCAACCAATTAAAAGTTTGAACATAATTTCAGATTTGTGTTCAGGTGACGTTTAATTCAAGGATAACTTACGAGTACTTGGATTGAAACGTCATCATCAAAACTTTTATAACTCTTTATTTTCTTTGGTGGATTTTTTATACGGAGCGCGCGAAATGCGTAGTGTTTTTGTTGGGAAATCGTGTGCAGCGAAAACATTTATAGATATGACGAATTTTGTTTTGACATTATGCGGGTAGTAGGTACCAGTATTTCATCAATAATAAATTACGTACAGCGAAAACCAGAGAAGAGTACGCCGATTATAGAAGTGAGATGGTGAGAATATTAGAAATGTCAGCGCCGCGAGATGACTAGATGATCGTTGAGTTGTGTTGTAATTTCGAGGACATAATTATTATTGTTGAGCTTATTATATTAATTAAAAAAAAAACGATACACGTGTCTTGCGAGTAAATATATACAAAAGTTTACTTTCGCAGTCATCGAGAAAAATACATAATAAATGTGTGTGGATAAAATTAAAAAAAAAAACAATGATACTTGTGCAATAAAAACAAAATCAGTAATAATATATGGAATACGATTTTCATATCGTCATATTGGACACGGTTTAATCGTTATGGTTTTGGGTAAAGTACACGTCATTACGACTCATTGTATATTACACAGCCGTGGCAAGTCGGTCCCGCGTTACACACGCAATTTTATTATAATATACGCGTAACTCGTCCTTTCGTCGGCTGCAACTACAACAGTCGTAATGCGGTTCACAATAACGTAGGACATCAAAAAAATAAAAGTAAACAAAACGCTGTTCTTAATCCGTTCCGACATAATATATTCTTATCGGTTATCGTCCGGTACGTTTGCGACTAACTAAGTTACGACGGCACGACGCTGTATTTTCTGATATAACAATAATTTTATTTAAAAATCATAACACTGAAATCACATTTCGAGTTGGCGTATGGACCATACAAATTAATATACTTAATATAAATTCCGTATGGAAAAATTAAACAAACACACAATACAAAATGGCATGCTGTACGCCGGTTTCAGAATAGTAAAATTTGTTGTTCATCTACGATTGTTTGGATATTTTGCTTAATAACATTTTACGCACACGCCAAACTATTATTATAATTAAAATTTGCACAGACCTAACCTAATATCTAGCTATGGTGTCCATATAAATGTTATCGGGAACTTACAGTAAAATCGTCGAGACAGATTTATTCGGTTTTACGGGTAAAATATTGATATGAACGTATATGGGGTTTACGTGAATTTCGAAACAGACCATGTAGTATGTATACTATTTTTATTGGGACATATTCAAATGTTTATAGTGAATTTTTAAAATTTTTGTTTTTTCGTTTTTTGTGTTGTTCAGTTTATGTTTTGAAAAAGTATTGTGAGAGGAGTTGCATACGTCACCGAGAGAAAGTTAAACTCGATATATTTAATTTCTACAGTACAGCAGTATATGTATATCACACTATATAAGTAGGAGAATGGGTGACTCAGGATTTTAGGATTACCCAGTAAGAGACTACCATCAGATCTCAATACAGTTTTTAACTGCGCCAGTTAGTTTAGAGTGGAAGTTAAAGTGTTTCACATCGTTTAATCCGATAAATAATGTCCGGTTATTATTAATTTTTATTAACTTTGTTTATATGTATTTATAATACCATATATACAACTACAAAGTAACTGTTTTTGAAATACAATATGTAATATAATATTATTATATTTAGATTATTAAAAATAAAACGATGAAAGTTCTATGCCTATAACAATACTAAAAAATAAAACACAATATTATGATAAAATACAACACGTAATAATAGAAATGATATAAACATATTTATAGATAAAAAATTATGAACAATAGTTCTTAAGTACTTATTTTATATTTATAATCTCATATACTACGTCTTTATTTTGTTCAACTTTTTGCTTTACGGAGCATATAAGATGCTTATACATTTGCATATTTTACTATTGTTAGATTTTTAAGATGTGGATAGTATGGTGAAAGCATGTATTGAATAGCATTGTCAGTACGGGGGTGATCTTCATGACGTCGTTATAATAATTTTATGGTTTTAATGAGAACATTGGATTTCTTCTCATCTGCGAAATGTAAGGCCGATCCAAGTATTTTTGAAATAATTTACCACAATGAAATACATTGACTCTACTAAGATATTAAACGATTTTGCAACATCATCAAATGGTACAAATGCCAATGTCGTTCATCTGATTATAATTGACAATTATTTTTTTCAATACCAAATTATAATCGCTAAATGACAATAACTAATTATTCACCGTAATAAAATAAACAAATGAATTTCAATTTTGTGTAAAAGGTTCAATGTGGAAAATGTATATTTGTAAATATATAATTCTTTCGGAATAATACTAATATTTTTTAATACATTATTCCTCGTTATTTTTACATATAATATTCAGAGTAGAAGAATTATAACATATAATTTAATACAATAACTACATATCTATTTTATGTTAAATGCAATAATGAATTTCAACATATATAGCCATTAAACATAAATTTAAATAAATTTAAATATTATGTGTTATTATAAATACATAATTTGCAAATATATTTTTTTACTAATAGCAGAAACTCGTAGCAAATATATTTTATTATATTATTGTGTTTACGAACAGCGATTAGATACACTTATAAACCTTAAACTTGACCTTTGTGTAATTCTAGGTATTAGGTAGGAACCCGTTCTAGGTTTTCTAGGTATTAAGAAATTTTCAACAGTGATTTTAAAAATTAATATTTGTTTTGTATAATAATTATTGTATTATATGTATTATAATTAACTATTAAACAAATAAAGTAAAATAAAGAAATATTGTTACAAAAGAAATTTAAAAGAGATCAACCTAGTCACTAGTTTTGTTTAATATTTGATAAAAAAAAATCAAATATAATATAAGTAATATTTATACGTTTTTTTTAGTTCTGCATTTACATTCTGTATCAAATCAAACTATCACTTTTCGATTTTTCTCATTCCCTCTTATCTTCAAATTTATTGCCTTTTGTCATTCTCACTGCCTCTTTGCCTCTTCTTAAAACATGTCCTAACCTTCTTAATAAATTCTCTTGAATTTTATCAACTATTTGAGTCACCAAATATCAAATACGATGGACCATTTATTAATTATATTAATTTATCAAGGCAGGTAAAGTTAACAAAATGTTTTAACACATTAAGTTATGTTTATTTTAAAATATTTGAGTAAATTAAGTAAAAATTTACTTAAATTTATTTTGTAAACGTTAAAAATTAAAATTAACTTTATAAAAATTAAAAACTGAATTTTACTCGGTTAAAAGTTAACGGGTTTTTAATTAGCGTTAAATTTTATTTAAAAATAAATAGCGTGAAAAACGTTTAATACATTTCTGTAGATGAAAATGAAATATACATTTTTATATTTTACCGAGTATATAATTATAATTATAATCTATAAATATTAGTTTTTCGTAATTTTTAATGCTTACCGCTTATGAATTATTTCGTCTATACAAATTGACTTTGGTAAAAAGTAAAAACCGCATTCAGAATATTTGCGGTACTTTTCAAACAAGATTTAACTTAATTTAAATACCATTATATAAAGTTAACTTGAAATTAATATGTTGAGTTTAAAGAAAAACTTATTAAATTAAAAATTAGTTAAAAAGAAAAAAATTGTATCACGTTAAGTTACTTAATTAAAATTAACTTAACATTTTAACTTTTAACATATTAATGCTCAGCCTTGTAAATTATTGTATTTCAGAACTAGTAATAAATACCACTAAATCATGTGTTATGATTTCATAAAATTAGTACGCACATCTAAGTAGAACGTAACAAATAAATGATATGTATTTATACTTAAATCGTTGGTGTTTAATTTTCCAATGTTAAAATATTTATGCATAATTTAAATATTATGTCGATAACAAATTCGAACTTTACTGTTTGTTTTATAGTTGCGAAATTCTGACGAATCATTATAATACCGCGATTACATTTATGTATGTAAATTATATATATATATATATATATATATATATATATATAAGCCAACAGACTATTAAAATTTTAATAAGTATATCAAATGAAATTATAATTATCAATTTTAATTCAGTTTCATTTAATTCGTCATATTATTCCGAAAAACAATATCTAAAAAAAAACTCATTAAGTAAATTATTACTCGTATTTAAACCATGATTAAACACTTAATACCTGACGACCATCAATTATGATAATTAAGACATGTAATGTTACTGTTAGATATATCGTGTCGAGTAGAGATTTAGGACATAGGTGGACGACTTCAAATAGTTGGGATAGAGGCGAGAGCAGGCTCGCAGCTAAAGGGGAATTTTGGTGGGCCCGGCCCACCTATATATTACTCTGGCCCTAGGCCTGCCCATCCACAAAATTGACTTAAACATTTTATTTTACAGATATGTGCAATAGATATAATAGTAATTTTCATATTAAAATAATATAGGTAACTATTTTTATGCAAAAAAAAAAAAAAATTATAGGAATTGGGAACAATTATTATTTGGGTTAAACGATGATAATAGTCCTTAAATTTAGTCTTAAGGTTCCTTAAAATTATGGTTATGGGCCCAAAATTATATGGTAGAGAACTTTATTTTAGAATTTGTAGCACCTGACATGTAGTGAATATCGTTACGATTTAAATGAGTGGTCAATTCGATTATCGTAGCCGTTACATCATCATTTTGTAATGATCATTTAACATAATTCGTCTCTACATTCAGTAGATCTAAAAACCGCCCTGTTTTCCGTTTTTTTAAATTTTGCGTAACGAAATTGCAGCGAATATTCATAGGAAACTTCTGGGAATGAAGTGATTAGCCATCAGGATATCACGAAGTGACACAAGTTAGTCAAAAAGAAGGACGACTGACACACAACCTTACCATCGTCAGAGAAGTTTAAAACTACTCCTTTAGTTCACAAGATCATGGACGCAAACTTTTGAGGACAAGTTTTGAGGAGGGAGTTCTTTTGGTGGAATTCATGTCTCGAGGCGTAAAGATCCAATTCCGCTTATTGCGATTCTCGAAAAATATTGCAGAAAAACATTAAAATCACCTTAAAGAATGTTGATCCTGCGCCATTTTTAGAAACTTCTCATTTTCTTTAGACAGGATATTGTCTATCTACAAACTGGATTTTGCGCCCACCTTTTTAATGAGTTCAAGAAGTATTTTGGTGGAAAACATTTTTCTGAAGAGGTATATACGGTAAAATAATATTTGTTAAATAAAAGTTTGAAATTTACATGATGTCAATTTGAATTTCAAAAAGTATTAAATTTACAGGGGGTATCACACGCTTATATAGGAAGTAGCGACTTAAATCAAGATCATAAAATAAATGTTTATAACACAAAACTAGAGACATAATAGCTGATGAAAATTCTTGTAAACTAATAAATAATAATAATAATAATAATAATAATAATAATAATAATAATAATAATAATAATAATATAATAATAATAATAATAATATAATAATAATAATAATAATAATAATAATAATAATAATATAATAATAATAATAATAATAATAATAATAATAATAATAATAACAATAATAATAAAATAATAATATTATTATATCTATACGATTATCTTAATATTTGGTTACTATTTAATCGTACAATTATGAAACATATATTTTAACCCACCAATTTCAATGTAATGTATTATTTTAATTAATTATTATTAACTCTAAGACATGAAGTTACACTCTATTACCTACCTAACGTTTTATTTATTGTTGTGGGTTCCAGGTTATTTCGTGTTATCTGTTATTTGCAAATATGAATAATACAACAATACGACTACGTGCAAATGTTGACCTTGAATAAAATATGTATTATATGATTTAATGATTATAATTACAGGAAAATATCAATTTTTGGTATAAGACCTTTGATAAAAATAGCTACAACAAACGTGCGATTTCCGTTTGGATATAGGTACCTATTTGTGAAAACTAACGCGTAAAATCTGTATTCGTTAAATACAATAACGTAATAAGTATATACGTATAGTACAATCGACTTTATACCATTATTTCAAATAAATATATACGAGCATGAGTATTTATCTTATTTATATTAGATTACTGAAAAGTGTACAAAGAATGCGTATGAATATGTAGGTACGTATAAGTTGAATAATATTTTTTGTTTTGTCAATAAAAATTAGTAAAATAGAACATAATACATATTGTATAAATTTGACGATTATTAAAAACATTATCTAAAAGTAAAACATTTCAAATTAAATTTCTAGGTAGCTATGTGTTTTTTTTTGTATTTGACCTTTTAATGTTAAACCCTGACTTATTATTTAGAAATCAATGATATCAATAACTGTATTAAAATTATACAAATAATAAACTGATCGTAAACATTTTAAATTATATAGTTGATATTATTATGTATAGCAAATTGATTGTGATTTTGCAGTTCAAAATAAAAACAAATATGATTGCACGGTATTATTATTTGAAATTTCGAAATAACGATAAGTCATTGCGTTCGAAGTAACAATTCTAAACGTTATGCTCAGTTAACCCCTCGAAAAAAAGACCTCCGGTCATTTTTCCCAATTACTTTCAGAATCAACTGAGAAATTCCTCCAAAACGACCATTTTATAGTTCTATCTGTATGTTTTTTTATGTTAATATAAAAATACGACACTTTCGGAACACTTTTATTACCACAAAATTCGTATTTCACTATATATATGTATTACATCATGCATATAAGCATACAATTCCCTCGCGTCACTCAGAATGTAAAATAATAATACTGTGTTATATAATAATCGGTGTGTTTGCGGTTCGCAGCCAGCGTACATATTATTTTGATATTATGATTTCCTATTATACACTCGATGTATATCGAAGGTATACGTTTTTGAAAATACGAATTATTTGAGATATTTTACATTTTGGTCATTTTATCAAACTGTTAATCATTTTATTATGCGGCCACGCTATAAATCATAAGAAATTTATGAATATAATATATTGTGTAGATTGGACATTGATCACGAAATCATAACGCATAACGCATATATAAAATAGTGACGTATAATTTGTTGATTAAAAATTTTAATAAAGTAGTCCAAATAAAATTACTCCTTTTCTTTTAATTTATGTTAATTATCGTTTTATATCAAAATATACATATCCATATTTTTGCATTCCAAACAAGTAGACTTATACTTTTTTAAATATAAATAATATGTACAATATATTTTATATGTAATTCGTCATGACAGTATTTTATTAAACATTACATATATACAACTTTACAAGATAATTGCTTTCATATGACAAGTCTGAATGGTATCCATGCAGACTTCACAGTTCTTGAATAGTATTGATTTTATCAAAATGAAAACCACCTGTATGGCTGTACGCATGTATTTTATTTTCGAATACCTTGTGTTATTTTATCGTTTTCTATATTTCGAATAATACAATCTATATTTCACACTATTATTTTTAACACTTTGTGTCGATTATTCAACAACTCATTAAAATAGTAAAATATATATACAATATGTATATGTTTAATATTGCATTATCGACCATTCAGTAATTATGTAACGTAAAATACACAGAACATTATACTTATATCGTATTATAATGGACATCAGACGATGAAGTGAATAGTTTGGGGTAATTCGTATTCCGCATAAATACCTATTTATAACCAGAATCTATAATACATAACACATAAATGAGCAAGTAGTTGATTGTATAATGAACACGAATCGCTACGATATAGTGCGTGATATTTTTATTATTGATTTTTTAATCTAATAACATGCTGACGCTCTTTCGAATATCAATATGTTGTTATACATATGACTGTAATGAATATGGTACTCTGTTCATCCTTGTAACGGTCGTAGAAACGGTTATTTTCCCACAACATCTAGCTAACGGACGCGGACTGACCTAAATGGTGGGTGAGAAGGCAGTCGCTCGCTTCATATAAACACGGGCTAAAGGGTCGAATAATAATATATTGGACGGCCTAGGGTTGATGATTTTGTAAATTTCTCGTGTTTTATTAAGGCTGGGGGCCATAATCGAACGTGCGAAACGTTTTGTAACGTTGCTGCAACGTTTCGGTGGCGTTCGGAGTGGACTTGGCCCGTGCACGACAAACACGCGCGAGATTTTTCGGGGGATACTGTCGGTACAAAGGTGTTTGAAGCGTTTCGGTTTAGACGACAATCATAACAAACGTACTTCCTGAATAACGCGAAAACACTGGAAAACATACAATCTGTGTATGTGTGTGGAGGACGCCCGTGCTCGAGAAAATGTAACAGGTGTGATAAAATGTTGCTGCGACGTTGCGCGCGGTCGCGTGTTTGGTTTCATTTGGCTTCGTTTGGCTAAGTGGGCCGACGTCTTTGAACTTCTTTCCCGGACTGGCGCCGCTGTGTATTTGTTAAGTCGTTGTGTGAGACGTTTTCAATATATTTTTATAAAACGTTTTTGATATTCGAAAACTAAATAAAAGTTTAACAATAATAATGATTATTTGAAAAGTATACTGGATTACTAATAATGTCGATATTAAATTTTCAAGATAATATCGTAGGTGCTAGTTATAAGAGTTATGATTTTAGACTTCTAATCAGTCTTGAAAATTTCTAAACACGTATTTGAATTAACCACCATGATTATTAGTATTTAATGTCGTATTTTGGAAAAATATGTTATATGTATCATTGAAAAACAATAGCATTTTATTATTATTAATTTGAGATTTTTAATGGTCTTGATGTAATGAAATTGGTCATTTTATGGTTATATGGTAGATAACTGCCTATTATTAAAGTATGTTATCTATCTTTAGTGATGTTACGAATTGTTTGAATTTTGAACCGAACCGAACCATACCCGAGGATTGGAACTCATAATTGGAAATATTTGAACTGAACTAAACACAAAATAGTTAGGTTCGAATATTGAACCAAGGAGAATGAAATTCATACCGAATTTGTCCACTGATACCTAATTTTTTGTTATAATTCAAAAACATTTGATTTTAAATACTTAATACCTATATTATATATTTTATGAATTAATAATTAATTATTTTAATTATTTAGGTTAACTAACTTTTAAATCAATGGTTAACTTAAACGTTTTAAATGAATCTAAATCCTTTAAACTCTTTATAAAGATTCGATTCGGGTTCCAATAAAAAAATGGAAGTTTGGTCGGTCTGGGTTTCGGTTTTATAATTTGAAGAAGCTCGGTTCGGATTCTGTTTGACCTCAAAAATTTGGGTTCGTAACATTATTACCTATCGTATTATATTAAATTTGAAAAATCACGTAAGTAATTGGTCATAAATTTTTCCCTGTACAACCCTTTAAATAAATTGTCCTTCTCTATCCAACCAGCGCTTATATTTATTCAATGCCCTTAAATCTTTAAACATTTCAATCGATCTCCCTTCAATTCTTAATTCTAAATCCGAACCAGTTATAAATCTAATTAATTCATATATTTTGGAAGCTGGCTTTATCATATAACTATCTATTTTTTATTCTTTCCTATTGTTATTATTATCATTATTTTTATTACCGTCATTGTTGTAATTACTATTACTATTATCTTTGTATGTATGTATATTTATATGTTTATATGTTATATAAATGTATTTATTATAACTGTTGAGCTATATAGTACATACTAAAAGCTATAAAAAAAAAAACCCCTTTAAATATATTTGTCAAATTCCATTATTCTTGAATGAAATGACGGTATTTCAATTTGCTTGCTGTGAAAAAATAATGATCATGCGTAGTCGTATAATACAATCCGGCAACATTAAATACACTCCCACGCGGAAATGTGGGCATTTTAGGTATTTGGTTTTTATGCGAAATCGTGTGGGGAAAAAATGTAAAATTATACAGAATCGCATTGTAGCCAAATAAAATACTTGATAATCTTCGTTGTTTTTCATTTTCTTTATTTTTTTATTTTTTTTTTTATTCGGTCTCCCGAATATCGATATACCGATATATCACTAACCGACCAAGGCTAGTCATTGACGCGTTAATTTTATATAGATAATAATCTTCAATAAAATAGTTCAATGTTAAATTAAAACGAGTCGAAAATATCATTATATCACCAACGCTTAACAAATGCCGATTCTGGGCGTAATATTATTTTCGACTTAGTCAAATGTACAGATCATGTAGAAACTCCTCTATTATTAATGGGCGAATGAACTAAATTGTATTTTCATAATCTAATAATCAATATTCTTAAAAAAAAAATGTATATATATATAATATACATATAAATCATATATTCTCAACCTTTTGAGGCCTATGCCCCTTTCATACTATTGTATGAGATCAGGGGGCCCCTCATCCACTATAAAATTGTAATATGACTAATATAGGATATCTATATATATATACGGCATGACTTATGTTGATTATTGGATCGATATAAACACGACTTCAATGTAGTTTTTTAAATATTTAATGTATTAATTTGTATAGGAAAAACGTATTATTAAATTAAAAACTTTTAAAACAAAGTATATTATAATATTATAATAACTTTTTAAATATTCATTTAAAAGTTTTTCTTAAATAATCAGGAATAACGTTTTAATGTTTCGTGGTTTTTTAAAAAATTTCACGCCACCCCTGAAGTTTTGTCACACCTTCCTAGGGGCGCCCCCCAGGTTGAAAACTATAGATATTAATAAAGAATGTAATGCTGAGAACATTATACAATGGCGCACCCAGGATTTTTTAAGGAGGTTCCTAGAATATTATGAAAACCCAATTTATTTAATAAAGATGGTATTTTTCGAATCAAGGGGGGGAGTCCGAATCTAAAGTCCACCCTCTTGGGTGCGCTACTGATATTATATTTTTTTACTGGTGTTAACAACTAAAATTCGTAATCAGTTAGTAATGGACAGTCAATCAAAATATAACAAACATTGAAAAATTTTAATAAAATTAAACGATCAAACCTTAGTAAAAATCTTTGGTTCCGATATTTTCTTAAAAGTCAAATTAACAAAATTTTAAACCATGACTACAATAGTTTATCTGTCAGCGGATCGAGCAGATTTTCAAAATCTAAAATTATTAGGTTTACTATCGGCGATTGAGAATATTGCAAAATACATCGCAAAATGTTTTCTTTCATTCCAAACTAAACGATATAATTAGAAAGATGAATATTGGTAGTAAGATGAATGTCGGACATTGACACGCCGAAATTTAATACTTTAAAAAAATATAATAACTGTGGAATTAAAAACAAGTTTTTAAATCTCTAAATACATTTTGAATTTAGTTTAATAAAAATTCGGATGTTATACTAGTTATTTATTTATATTTACAAATAAATTACCATGTTGACTTTGATCGTGATTGACTATTATTTTAAAATGTATAAAACACAATTTCAACACATATGAACTGTTGATAATTAATTGATCGCAAATATTTTTATAGTTGATTTCAAATGTAATTTATGTAATTAAGTAATTTACTAGATGTGTTGCAAATAACATTATGATCTATACATACATTTTTACTTAATCGAGCCCACATATACAATATGTAACAGCGGTGTAAGTCTTAAGGTCATTAAAAACGTATTTGATTTGAAAACATCGAGAGCTACGTTACGCTATGTATTGTTGTGTTGTGTTGTGCCGAATGTATAACTGACGAATAAATAGAAGAACATCAGTTTGCATCTGTTTGATTTAAACTGTTGATTATTATAATTTACAAATATAATTTACATGTTATTATTCAATTTTTTTAAATTTGTCATTGTTTTAAACAATAATAATTATATTCATTATCTCATTTCTACGTCAAACATTAAACCTATTACATTATTATGCATCTGTTGCGGCAGGTGAATTGTATTTTCACTCATTTGTTATTTGTGTTACGATAAACATATTTTGACATACTTTAGGCGTCTTATCTTAGATAATAATTGCAATTATTTATAAAAAAAAAACAAACTATAAAATATTGTACTATAGTCACCACGTCCGTTCTTAAACGTACATATGAATAGAACGTGTTTGGTAGGTACGAAAATTTTAATATATATTTATATAGTGGCTATAATATTAATTATAATATGACCTATTTATCTTTATTGTAATTGGAGGTCTAGTTGTACGTAAATTATTTTTATCTGTATTTTCACAGTTAATTGATAAAAAGAACGTATAAATACGTATATAGTATATAGGCAAAAGCCGAAATCGAGCAAACGATTTAAAATGAAATCATTGGATTACACTATCAAGTATTGTTATTCGGAATTCAATGTTTACTTTTAAAAATCTAAGTATGGAAGATATATTTTTGTTTTTTTTACACTTGTTATTTTCGGAACAGATTAGAAATTTTTGAAATATAACCATTTAACTTTAGAATGTAATTTTTTTATTTTGATTTATAATTACGCTTGTAGTTATACAGGATAAGTACGAATTAAAACGCGACAACTGAATTGTAGAAAAGTCTTAAAGAATAAATTATATACATATATATATTACCATTCTAATACGATCTGTAATATCGTAATGGGGGGAAAAACGGACACTAAGATAATCAGATGAAAATAAATTTTTGTTACTAGAAAGAACAATTTTGCGAAAGATTTTTGGATCAATAAAAGATGATAGAATAGGAGAGTGGAGACGAAGAAAAAATAGAGAGTTAAACAAATTGTATAATAAGAAGAACGTGGTAGAGATTATCAAGAAAGGAAAACTACGTTGAGAAGATTATGCAGTGAGGAGTCAGAGTTCTCTAATAAAAGTGGTGTTGGAACAGAATCTGGTAGAGTGAAGACCCTTGGGAAGACAAAAATTGAGATGGGAAGATAAAGTTCAGAGGAACATAGATGCATTAGTTGGATTAAACTGGGAAGATTTGGCAATGAATAGAGATGGTCGGAGAATTGGTTGTGAGACTGGATGGTCCTAGTAGCCGGATAAAGCCCCCCCCCCCAAAAAAAAAATATATATATATCACCTGAAAACATTTTATTAAAATTGTGCTTATGTACTGTCATCGATTTTAGATACTAACTGGCAAAAATATTTTGTTATCTTCTAAATAAATGAATATTACAAATGCATAAATAATTGTAGTGGTCGTGCTATTTTAAATAAACAAAAAAAAAAAAATAATAAAATATATTTATACTTTCGAGTAATGCATCGAATAGTATTTGGCAGTCTTGTAAAGAATGTGTTTGAAAAATATTTAGAATATGTATTCGAATTCGTTTAAAAAGTATATTTAAATTATTGATTCAAGTAATGTAAAAAACATTCTAAAAGTATATGGATACTTCACATTTTTTTGATAAATAATGTCAAAAAATTTGTTTTCTAAATTGGTTCAATTTGATTTTTGATTTCTGAATATAACAGGGAGTAATTTAGGTTGGACTTACATGATATATAATATATACATTACAAAAAAGTGTTATTTATTGTATAACCAAAATCATCATTTGTAAATGGACTATAGCCGAGAACGACTATTAAACCAACGTCTAAAAGCATACATAAAATTATTATACGTCTATAAACATAAATTTATTCTTAGATTTTCAATCAATTTCTAATTTATTTTTATTATAATCAGAAAAATGATAATTTTCTTGAAGATTTTCTGAAAAATATTTACATAAAAAGTTTTCTACGACAATAATGAAAATACAAATTGAAGTATTTATTATATGTATTTGGATATATATTAAAAAAAATGTTTAAATGTGTATTTGAATATAAAACAAATTATTTAAATACTTTTATTTGAATACTTCATAAGACGGAAATGCGGACGAACCTTTATTCAATATATTTATGAGTATAGTAAATATACGAGTATTTGATCTATATTTGTCTGACTTAATAGAAATGAAAAAACATATAGAAATGCACGTCAACAATAATGCAATATATGTCGTGTCGTAATGAGAACTGAGTAAGAATGATATGATTATTACGTCTTATGAATATTAAAATAAGTACTGTTTAAAATAGTTCTTTTTGGTATAACATATAGCGTGACATTTGAAATAGTTAAAGTATAGTTTCAAAAAAAAAAAAAAAATTAATCGAATATTATTGTACAATCTGTTATATATCGATAAAATAATGTTTAAAAACAAACGAATACGTTTATGAAAGTTACGATATAGTTTTTTCATTAATACGTATATTTAATAAAATATTTATAATATTTTCTACATACCTACTACCCACTACAGATACAAATTATTTTGTAATATTTCACAATTGCATGTTTTTCTCAGAGATTAAAATTTAATAATCAAGCGTATCTGATAAATGTACATGGTGTTCTAACACTTGTTATTTCAATATTATTGTTACAATTTGATGGAATGTTATTATTTGTACTATATATAACAGTGCAGTATTCTGTGATATTGAAATTTATTTTATACACATATTATTTACACGTACATTTGTTAATTTTCGACTATATTATAACGTGATTTTCAGACAAAGTAATATTATTAACAATGTTTCACGGTTAAGAAATAGTGTGTAGTCAAATCAATCGATTGATGTTCTGAGTTTGCAATATTACGTGATGAAATGTTATAATTATTGTTTAGTCAATAAATTTAAGAACATTGAATATTTTTGTTGTCGTTTTTCTATGGGAGTCCTTTAAAATAGGTAGATATATCATTTTTGTTATAGAAACGAAAAACGTTGGGCTATTGTTTATCACGACAATTTTTGAAACTTTTATACGGTTTTTAAAGCGAATAATAATAAATGGAACATATAAAAAGACGCATAACCGGACGCACAAAGCAGCGCGCACAATAATATTAAGATTAAATCTATTTCTACGTAGTAGTAATAAGACTTGATAAAGTTATAATGTAAAATATAAAAAGAAATCTATCCAAGTAACGAATAATTAAGTGGATAACTCGGAGAGGGTTATGTGATGTTTATTTTATTTTATTTTTTGACAGATGCGTTTAGTTTAAGTCATGAAATTTATTTTCTTTAAAAAAAACAAAATGTTTGTATCGAGAACATTATTGTTTTTTCTTCAATGTTATTTTGGTCATAAATTACAATGACGCTTCAAATTTTGATATTATTTTCTTATAATTATTTTTTTATTCGTTACCAAACTAAAACAGCAAAAACAAATATCATAAAGTTTACTTTGACGTAAAACAATGTGCGTACAATCATAGAATTTACATTAGGTCAAAATTAATAAGTAATCACGTAATATTATCTTTGTGAAACTGAGACGTATTTACATGCATTGTTCGTGCGTCAATCAACATTGGAGTTTAGAATATTTAAAAATTAGAAAATTAACATTTTTGAGGCTTACGTAAAAAAGGCTATTTCAATTTTTTTGTTAGAACTAGAAAATGTCTATTTTTATCCAAAAACATGTTAAGAAATAAAACTATTATTACAATTAAAATGTAAAAGAATCATTAACAAAACTTTTTATTTAGAAACAATTTTCGTGATATTTATATAATGAGTTTAGCTTATATTTTCAAATATAATTTGAATAGACAAAATATTAATTAGATGGTTTAATTATTATTATTTTAAATTATGTTTTATTATGCATTATATATATATATATATATATATTATATATCATTTTCTAATTACTTTGTTAACCAATACTTCTTTCACTATTTCCGCGTAGTTTATTATTTTCCACTCTCCAAATATGTTCAAACCATTTTAGACGTTTGGTTGTAATGTATGATATAATATTTGACCTGTTATATAACTTCTTTATTTCTTCTCTCGTACATTTGCAACTCTGCGTTATAGTTTGGATAAAATATGTTTCTCAGTACCTTTCTTTCGAAAGTACACGTAATTAGTTCTCTGCTATCTCCTTTGGTCAGTAACAAGGTTCCACTCGCGTATGTGACTATTGGTCGTAAATAACTAAGATACAAGTGTGAATTGTATGACAGTAATTTTGACTCAAAGACTTAGAAGTTTCATAACGCTGTATTAACCCCAGTTTGCCGTATGCTATTCGTTTGTTAATTTTTTCATACATATTGTTGCCGCTGTTTATGTTAACGTCTAGGTATTTAAATACATCCATTTTTCGAATCTATAATTATCTACTGTTTATAGTCTATGTTTGAGTTTCTCCTTGTTACCATATTTATTTACAAAAACAATATTTAGTTTTAACGACGTTTACACGCAGACCTATAGATTCACTTGCTCTTAAGAGTTTAAACGTTTTATTTACGATTTTATCTCTTTCATTATCACGATGGCATCCGCGTACGCCAATCCGTTCTCCATATATTTCCATTTTTTGACAATCCCATACATCTCTCATTGCTTTTTCTAGTGCTTTATTTAAATAGAGTAAGAGACAGGGCATCTTCTTGTCGAAGACCTGACTTTACCTCAAATATTTCAGACATTTCTTGTAGGAAACGAACTCTGTAAAAAGTTTTAGTGTTATATCCTTTAATTAGTTTCATATACTTTTTATAGATGCCTAGTATTTCCAATGATTTTCATAATTCTTCCCTGTCAATAATATCATAAGCTTGTTTAAAGTCTATAAGTATGAGGTGCAGTTCTTTATCAAATCCATAATGTTTAGTTATTAATCGTTTCAGTGTAAAGATATGGTCTATTATCGATTTGCCTTTTTTAAACCCGCATAAGTAGTCCACGACTATTTCATTAACATATGTGTTTATCTTCTCTAACAGTAATGACGTATGAAGTTTGTAGCATGTGTCTAGGAAAGATATTCCTCTATAGTTCTTTGTCTTGGTTGGGTCCCCATTTTTTAATACAAGGCATATTACTGAAGTATTCCAGTCCTCTGGGATAGTTTCTGTGTTCCATATAATTGAGATAATATCTTTAATTTTTCTTCTTATTTCGGTACCGCCTTTTTTCAGTGCCTCAGCCCTACAATATTTGTTTAATGTTTTATTATTTTTAAGATTATTAATTATGTTATTAATATCCTCTTGTTGGGTTTTTTTTAATCTTTGGTTCTACTGTATAATAATAGTTAGTTCCATTGTCTACCTATACTACTGGTTAATTTAACTTTTAATTTAGTTCATTTATTATTTTAAAAAAAGTACTTGCTGCAGACTTGGATATTATAAATAAATTTGAAAAACATATATGCATATATAATTTTTTGTGATTATGTGTTTATAAATTTAAGTAACATATATATGGTTCATTGTTTTTCCGTACAGTGGAGAAAATATCAAGTAGTGCGCTACGTTTTTTTTTATAAATGTAATTGTTATAACATTTAACTGTTTATAATACGCTTAATGCTGCTCCAATTACCGATAAACCTTCGTACAAGTTTGATTTAAAATAATTTTACTACGAGGAATGAAGTCTGGGCCTATCGAACGAATTACGAAGGTTAGACGTGTTTAATAATAAATCGAGTGTATACCTATAATATCTATATAATAAAATAACCTCAATACTAATAGGAAAGAATTATGTGACCCAAATCGTGTTAATGTTCTATTATAATTCATAACAATATGCATGTGGTATTATTTATGAGCTGTAAAATTTACTTAGATTACAATAAATATGATTGCATGTTTTCAAACTTATTTATTTGCAATAAAGCAGCCTGTAATATATTAATGTATTAAATTGTAAACTAATATTTTGAATAATATTATATTATATATATATTATAAAAATATTAAATAACGACGACAAATATTAACTGTCAAAATATAACTAATTTTTGTTGTTGATGAATTCATTCTATTAAAAGTTAGGTAATAAATAAATGTAAATATATACAATTGGTTCATGTAATTTAATTAAAGATTGAAAACTGAAAAATTGAGTTTTCAAAAATTTGAAGTCGAATATTAAAGTAAATATTTTTTAAAGACAATATTGTTATTTCTTAAAGGAATATATATATATATGCGAGTAGAGTTATTAACAAAATTTGGATTTTATAATAATTATTATTTTATAATAAAGCTTAATTTAATTTGGGCATTTGTACATAACTAACAAAAAATGTACGTTCATCTCGACAATGGTACAATATGTTGGCATTACGATTGAATTATCATAGTTACCTATTTGACACTATATTTTGTGATTTTTGTTTTACTTATTATTTGTTTATGTTGAATCATACAAAATATGAATATATTATTTAACGGCTAATCGGTCGAAGATCACGACGTCACTTGATTAACATATTTCAACGATAATATCAAAATTCCTACCTAGTTGAAGATCAAATGAAAACTGGACAAAAATTACCACGTTAAGCTACTTAGAAACTGATGTTTGAAGTTAATAAAGTACATTAAATTAAAAAAACGGATAACATTTTACAATCGAAATCACGTTATATATTGATGAGTAGATTTAAAAAAGTATATTATCATTAAAGTAATTGTATGTTTATTTTGAAATTACGAAATATCTTAATGAAGAATGAAGAGTAATTAAAACTATAAAATATTGTCGAGTAATGGAACGTGAGATTTTAAATTAAGAATTTCTTGAAGTGCGTGTATGAAAATGAGAAGCATACACATTTATTATCGATATCGAATGGAAAATTGATTGTAACTGTGTGTCAGGATAATATTAATAATAATAATCAGTTTGTATAAAATAAAAAATTGTATCCATTTTTACTTCTTGTTAATGTGTTTAAAATGTTTCTTTATTTATTTTAAATTTGAAATCAAATTGTGTTATAAATGTTAAATCATATAATAATACAATATATTGTGAATAATGTTTTATTTTACGTTTCTAACAATGACTTATATATTGTGCGTCCAAAACTATAGGTTATTTTCCAATTTAAAAGTTATTAAATGAAAATAAAATAGTAATTAAAAGTTTCGCTTTGTAATTCTGTAAAACTTTTTTACTAAAAACTTGTTACAACAAAATATTTACTAGCGATTTGGTTGCTCTACAATATCTAAGTAAATACTCGCCTCTCTATTTTATTTTTCTAGGTACAGTATTATTTATCATAATACTATGAAATATTTTTAGTTCTAAGTACCTTATTATTCAATAATTTTCTCAAAACAATCAAGGCGGAATTATTTCCGCGAAAATAACTTTATTTTAAAAATTATCTCGGCTTTAGACAACATTTAATATACGTAGTTCACTCGTAAACGTAGTATATTCCAGAAGTATTTTTACGAGAGTAGAAGTGATGTTTTTAACCGTTGGGTTATTTATATAAACTGAAATGAATTATTTAAGATAAAAGAATCTAGAACAGAACAGAAATAATGAATGATTAAAAAACATAAAAACATGTAAAAATGTATAGATTTTATAATGAATTCAATTAATTATTGAAAACGATCCTTTATTATCACGAAAATCGTAAATCAATTTCTGGTCTGTAAATTAAACGCCAATAAATCGAAATATTTGTAAGTGCTAGTATTTGATTATGGAATTCCTTTAACACTAAAAAAAGTTAATAAATCTTGTACAAAAACGAACGCTACAATATTGTATGTCATTAACTATTTAGCTTATATTATTGTGTTTAAATTGAATTGTTTGTCATATTATCAATTATCTCCTAAATTATTTAAACATTTAAAATTGTATATATATATATATATATATATATATATATATGTCTAGCTTCTTATATTTGTATGACCAGTTATGAGTATTTTATTAAAAAAACGTCGGTTTCTTAACATAATTTATTTTATAATAATAAACTATATATTAAATAAATAAATATATTAAATTATAATGATATCAAAATCTCTATTGTAAGTCACTTAAAAACTTATTTATATGAATAAAGTATTCATTTGTTAAATGGTTAAAATATTTATTATAATATTTTAGTTGTTTATTTTAAAAAAATATATGGAAAGCTAATTATGTATAGTACAAAAAAAAACATGAAAATGAACTATTTCTAAAATATTTCTTCGAGTTAAGCATAAATTATAATATTAATTATTATGTGTTTTATTAATATATTAAAAATATGTTTAAAATATATTTATAATAAAAAAATTACAATTAACTTCACTTTAAAGTACAAAAATATAATTATAATTTTTGGTTGTTAGGAAATGAAAAAAAAGGTGTTTCAAGTAGAAATTATTTTACAAATTTGTGAATGATCGGGTGATTAGGCTCTACAACAACAATTTTAACCTGGGCAGTTTAGTGACCAAACCGACATCGTATAGAATTATTAATTTGTAATTTTATCAGGTGCGAATATGAAAATAATTAGTATTATTGTATGAAAAGACGTTAGTTTGTAATTCGATCTAAAAAAATTGACAAAGAAAAATGACTGTATGTATTGTGTATAATTAGCAAATGAGTGATTTGAGATATCAACGTTTAAGTAAATACAATAATCAAATGTAATTATATCATGTATGTATGCCATGTAATATTAGCGTTGATCCAAAAAAATAATATAACGTCAAAATTGTATTTGGCTTGGGAGAAATATTTGAAAAGTTTACAATTTTTTATGCGTAGTATTAATTACAAGTATATTTTCAAAAACTAAAATTATACTTATGAAATGTAATATGGAGAGGGGGAGGAGTTAAAAAGATTACAATGCAATGAATCAATTGAAACATTTTTACTTGAGTAAATTTTAGTTTATTTAAATACAGGTTCAAAAATAAGGCGTGACTATTATAATTATACGAAAGATTAATATGTTCGATGTTTGTTTAAGATCTTCGATAATATTTTTTTTCCTATTTTTACTATTACATCACACGATTGCCAATTTTTTGTTTAAGTTATTAGTAAGTATACAATATGCATTTTGTATTATTGTGTACCTATCTATTGGTTTTGATAATTGTTTTCCTGTTGTATTTCTCACAAGAATAAAAACTCTCCAACTCGATATTAAAATATGAATATGGTCGAAAAAAATAAATGTAGGTATACGCTTCATGGACGTGTTTCCGCATACGCGGAAAATCACACGGAAACGGTACTGCAGCACGACGAGTCCGTATATCTGAATTCGTTTATCAGAGAAGGTTTTTTTAGAAAAAAAAATTTCTGAACTTGCGAGTGGATGTGTAAAGTGTCCAAAAGCTAATCTCGGAATCATCGTACATACTTCGCTTTGTTCTCCTCCCCTCGTGTGAATGACGTGCACAAAAGAAATTCGAATTTCGTCAGGCAAATAATTTTGATGTGTACATATATATGTTTGCATGTATATGTCTATTTTACACACACACATACACCCACCTACGCACACACACACACACACACACACACACACACACACACACGCGCGCGCGTGCGCCTGATATGTCTATCGTAAACAACAATAGTGTATATATTGTAAACGACACAATAATAACGTCGTAATGTGTTTTTTTTTTAACAAGTGTAAAGTCGAAAAATGGAATCGAGATTCAGGCGTCGGAAAAAATATTTATCTCCGATCGGTTAATATTATTGTCTTATGTACATATATACAGGTTGTTCCGCGGAGATCTAACACACGCGATAACTTTAGTTTTATTCATTTAATTTGTTTTAAAACGAACATTAGAATCTTGGCGCTTTAATTATTGTGTTTTAGATTTTTTTGCGAAATACAAAACAGTTATTTTATGCATTTTTTCCAAAAAAGAAATATTTTTTGTGTAGGAAATTTCTGCTAAAGATTAGTAGTCATTGATTTCCTATAATTTTTCGAAGTTTATGAAAATGTCAATTTATTGCATCAGTGATATAAGGGTTACTAGAGATCAAAGAACGCACCGGTCGGCCAGCAAAATGAGTCTAGCACGCCCACATCATTTTGCTCTTGTGGCCGCTACTAAATTACGTCAATTCGTTTGAATTCTAAAAAAACTTACATAATTGTTTAAAAATTGAAAATTGAACCTAATACGCACATTTTTTCTAAGAATTATATTTACTATCTTGATACGCTACAACAGAAAAAAAATTGGAATACAATTTTCCATTTTTATTTTTCTACGATTGAAATTAAATTACAAATATTTTTGATGTAGCGAAGAACTAAAACGATTATTTGAAGAAAAAACTAAACTTTAAAATATTGAACAGAACAAATGCCATTGCATTAATTGTCAGTTTTCAGTGGCCAGTCACTCTGTATACATATATATTTATATTATTCGTAGTAGTATACACACACACACACACATACACGCGCGCACGTGTGTGTGTGTGTGTGTGTGTGTGCGTGCTCGCGCGCGCGCGTACATAATTAATTTTTAACCCGATCGGTCTCGAAAACTGTATTATTGCGGCGAGGAAACTGTCGAAATCGGACAAAGACCACGGCCCTTGGTCGAGTGTGTTCGAATTGAGTACCGTATACACGTATATACGTATCAAACTGTATTTGATAATATCACGTTGCACTAATGCGGATAATGGTTTTTATCGGTCTTACATATTGTAGAGTCTCGTGACGTGTGGCAGATAAGGACCGCGCGTTGTGTGGTAGGAGAGTGCGTTTTCTTAGCTGATAGCGGGACCATGAAGAACAGTATTTAAAAAAGAAACGGACGGGTTGGAAAACAGTAGCCAGGAGTCTGTAGGATCAAAACATAATCAGTACAGGCACCGTTCATGGCGGATCATACTATTTAATATCTCGCGTCAAATTTAATATATCAATTCGATTTTTAAAGTACGAATTTTTTTTTTCTATAATCACATATTTACGTTATACATATAATATTATATATACCTACGAGTTTGTTTGTGGTTCGCATTCTACACATATCGATTAGTCCCGCGCACCCGATCGGAATCATTGAAACTGACCGGCTAGAATCACAGGTCTTTTCGTATTTCTTTACAACGGCGGGCCGTCCCCGTCTTTCGTGTCCGCGCGATTTTCGTTTATTCGATCATCGACACAACGCACGTGGCCCGTCGAGCTCGCGATATTTTTATATTCTTAATGGTAATAACGCCGTCGCGTCGTCGCTGAAACAACAACACTAAGAATATGTTGAAAGCCAGTGTATCGTCGAACAGCCTGAGATCGGTTATGGACTGCAAGCCGACGGTCGTCATCCCTGACAGATTTCGATTGTACACGGAGCCATTGTGTGGAGAGTCATGCACGGTCGCCGAAAGAGAGCTCCGCGAAACTCCGGAACAGGTGCAGAAGTCGTTGAGCGAACTTCGCCAATTGCTTAAAGGTTAGTTTTTCCGTTTTTGTTTTAGTCATGATCTGGTAAATAATAATAATAATAATAATAATAATAATTGGTCACTTATTATGTAACGTTAGGTATTCGTACTCAAAAGACTAAATCTTAAATTATATATTTTCACGAATGTTTGAATAAAAAGTAAAATGTACATACTTGTTTTTTTTTTCATGAAGACTATTGTAAGTTAATTTGTGCAATGTAACCATACTGTATGCTAATAAACTCGGCTTTTGATGCTTTAATTTTAATTAATAACAAAAATGAAAAGACGGTTTCACAGTTTACATTGGGTTTTAATTCTGTGGACCTTTAGATAAAGCTCCGTCTCAATCCTTTAATCAGTTCGAAACGTTTTTCTCGTTTGTTTTGAAAATAGGTTTACATCGTGTGAACGTATGTTTATAAAGTACATAAATGTTCTTTACCTACGGTCCCTGTCATGTTTTCAGGACGATAAATAATTCCTCTAAGCTTATAAGATACACACATACGCATTATATAAGAAGCTTTTCTTGTATTCTCGAGAAAGTCGTCCGAGTTACCCGTCAACGAACCAATCGAGTGTTATCGAGTACTTGTATAAAGAGAAAACAATTTTATTCGGTGTTTTTCATTGTAATTATTTTTTTAAATAACTGTGAAGCCATACTATATGTCGTTAATGTTTGCTTGTAACAACAACAATAATAATAACGTGTCTGATGTTAAATTATATCGTGTTTGAACAGCGATTGGAAACAAAACATTTGTAGTCATATAATTTGAATTAAAGAATAAGTATTATAATATTAATACGTAGCTTTCAGCTGTAAACAACCATAGTTGAAACATTTTAATAATACTATATATGTATTTCAATGTCATTGTTTTGGTTAAATGCGTCGGTTTAAATGATATTTGTTTTCAATATAATATTTCTTTTCTTACAGAACACGATATATTTTTGTTCAACGGTTTTATAACAACATGAAGACTTAACCACAATATAACGCGTACATAATAGTATATTGTACAAAATTGACTTCATAATACTTTTAGTTATAACTTGTTTTAGATCGAAATTAAATTCTGTCGCTGCGATTTCAGCGCCTAACAACTTATTTAAAAATCAAAATTAAAATTTATTTATATATACCTCAAATACAAAAAAAAAAAAATTCCAATTTAACTGATGTAATATATACATTTTTATCAAGCGGTATGTGAAAACATAATTTACTCAAATTATTATAATCTGTTCAAACAACAAAAAACTTCAAAACGTTTGATCATTATTCTGGTATTGTTTTTGTTTCCGCCGGTCTCGGATACACAATGGGAAAGAAACACGCGATATACATCACTCACAAATAATCTTGTAGTAATTGTATTAAATACTATTTCTTTATCTTTTTATTACTCTGAAAAATATATTTAATATAATTTTTAAAAAAAACCAAAAAACAAAAAAAAAGTTATAATAACCTAGTTGAATGATGATGCAATAAGTTGTTCCTATTATATTTATTAACGTACCGTTAAAATTGTTTGTATAGAGAGTATGTAAATGTCAAATATTTAAACGATTTTATTAACAACTGTAATCCTTAAAACGTGTAGGCAAAAATAATTATAGTTGTTGAACACGTTACTAACGTGGGCGATCGAAGTATGTCATTTTGATCCGTACGTGCATATATATATATATAAATTTATTTATTTATTTAAAAGACTCTGATCACATTAAAATATGTATTATTATATTAATACTCGGAGTTTACGTATGTACAGATCGCGAAGTGCTATCAGAGAGATCGGACGAGGACAATGTTAACGATTTTCGGTCACTTGGTTCCATGCAAATGAAATTTATTATAACATAACAATAGTATATTAGTATAGACGTTAAATGGCGTCCGATGGCTTTTTAATCATATCGGTTTATCGATTGACTAAATGTTTTGTTTACCACATCAATAATTATATTTATCGTGATGTGTGTAGGTATATAGAAATATTCAATTAGATGTCTATAGAGACGAAAAAAAAAAACACCGATTTAAACAATTCCATTTTAATTTGATTGGTTATATATTTCTTTTACTACGCGTAAAATATGAATACAATACACAATTAGGCACGAAATGATATTGTCCACGGTAATGCGCCAATAACGTACGCATACCTACGTTATTAATAATAATAACAATACCTATCAGTGTTGTTCCGTTGACCTTTTCTATCTGTTCTCATGAAATTAAGCGTTATCGATATAACAAAAAAAAAAAAAAAAAAATAAAATAAAAATAATAATACGAGTAATAATAATAATAAAAATAAAATAAAATTTTAAAAATAAAATATCATGTGCGTGTGTAATAAATATTGTGTTCAAGCCGTTCTCGATAACATTGCGTAGAGATTTATAACGTGCGATTTGGCATAAACAACCGTATATAGGAAGAAAAAAACCTTAGCACGCGCGTCATACGAAATCGATAACTGCAATACATACAATCAAATAATTACATGAATCGTGTTGATCTATTATATATATATATATTATTTTATTATTTATTATTATTAATTTTCTTTTGTTCGTTTTACAGAAAAGAACAATTTGTTGTACAAAGACAGCGACGAGTATTTGACGATATTCTTGAGGCCGACACATTTCTACCCCAAAAGTGCATACGATCTGGTAAGCGGATAAATAAAAATATCTACCGGTTACATTACGTTTGGGCGATGTCCGTTTCGGCCAACAAATGTTTGGGAGCACTGTGGGTTTCGACGTTCAATACATTAAATGATTTTAATATCGGATACACCAGTGTAACTATTTATCCACCGAACTGTGGTTAATTTCAAGTGAAATGCGATTAATTAATATGAAATAATAGACAAAATGTTTAAAAATTCATTAATGTCATACCAACTCAATTAAATAACATTTTCATCACGTATCTGTTTATGTCGGTGGTTGATTTATATGACAGAAGTATTGGAATTAAGTATAGAAGTTTGAAAACGTTCCAAAAATCTGTTTGACGGAATCGTTGTTTCACAAGAATATACGTACAATTTTCGCGGAAACGGGTTGTGCATAAAACACATTTTAGTTGTTTTCAGCGGAAATTGGCTATGCTCATGTGTTTGATACACATAATAGTGAAAATGACTAAAAAATTTGTGTTTGTGAAAATGTCGTACACTTGCCCCGTATTGCTCGCTGTACAGGCACGAAAATGGAACTAATACATTTCAAATTTGCAGTTTTCGCGGACATTTGAAAGAAGGGATGTAAGGATATATTTTAAGGGACAGAAAGACGAAAAATGTACTTTTGTACATGTAAAAATGTACTAAAAATAGTATAGAAACGACGTTTCATCTTCAGTTTGAGTATATTTACTGAAATATTATAATTATTCGAACAATTGATTTTTGTTGTTATAAACGATAAGTCTTTATTTGCGAGCGCGCGATCCGTTCTCACGGTACCAAAACGTCAACATCGCGCAGCGATAAACAAAATATGAATCGCGATACGTACTATATATAATAATAGTACGCAATACATATAACGTGATGATAATATATATTATTATTATTATTATTATTATTTATCGGCGTTGCGCGAGGACAGATCGACCGGTTCAATACGCTCTGCTCGCGTATCGTCAAAACAAAGAACAATAAGTATAGTAAAAAAGAAAAAAAAAACGCGCTTATATAAATAATAATAATAAAAAGAAACCAATCGGTTTCGTATTCGCGTCTACCGCATTGCTGCAGTTTACATTGTTTTGTTTTTTTTTCGTATGCCTTCACGACGTGTAATAATATGTGATATGCTCACGGCGACATGATATGTTCTTCTTATAATATGTTCGCATAGTTTGCACATAACATGCGCGCGGCTTAACTAAAATGTCTCAATGTTGAACGGATATAATAATATAGCCTCCTTGGCATTCGTCCGAGAAAATTCTCTCGTAAATCGTTGTATGTTGTGTTACGTGTACAGTGTTCACACAGTGTATATAACATTCGAGTATAATAATATTTTCGATCGGGTTTGAGTTGTTATTATTATTATTTTTTTAAATCGTTTAAATTATACCGACAGGCCGCTGAATTTATAGCACTAAAAAAATGTACTTACTATAGTGAGAACTAAAAATGAAAAACGTAGGCAAAACAAACTTTTTAAATTATAATTTAATTAAATAAATATTTTTACCATCTTTTTAGTGCGGTTTCATAATGTATGTGTGTTTTTTGTTTTATGTACTTTTTGTATAGCGCAAGTTTGATTTATTTCGTCGACCCCACTTTTCGGTAACAAAACATACACTTACAGATGGTATTTAATTTAATAATATTTTCTTTAATGAAACGTAAAGACGGGTAAAATTTTCACAAAATCTACTTTGGATTTTGTTTGTATTTCCAAAAATAATAACGCGAAACACTTGAAATGTTTATCAATCTTAACAACATTCGTCATGCGTGACGAATATCTGCAATAATTACTATTTTAATTTTAGACGTTTATTAATTATTTAACGATGACTAAATATTATACTTTTTAAAACAAAATTTAATTATTTCTATTAAATTAAACGAATATGTACAAAAATAACATTGAAAGTATTATATACAAAATATGGTTAATACGATTTCGTTATTCCTTACTTACTTCATAGAAGATATAGATGAATGAAATACATTTGTATCTTACTTTTAAGGTTATATAAGGTTATCGAAAGAAAAATATTATAATAATAATATGTAAATGTTCCGTGTTTCATATTCTAATTAAAACAATATAATAATTGAATAACCGCTGAAAATACACCGCTAGATTCTGTTTTATTGTAGTAGTAAATAGTAAACAGTGAACCATTTGAAATGTTAAATCGATAATTAATTAAACGTTATCGTAATTAAATGTATAACAATATATAACCATATAATATCACTTACGTTCCTTAGTTATTGTTGTCTGACTAAAAATTGATTATCAATAGCAAATTGATTCTGTAAAACATACAGGAGTATATATAACTTGCACCTTACTCATGCTATATAACTGCGGACGACTGTAACCAAACATATAATTATTGAATTTATTTAATAAAATATCAATTGTTTTCGATATTTTATATGAAATAATTAGGGGCATAACGCATTTGCCGAACAATTTAATAAAAACGGTTATGGAATCGCGTGCCAAATGTTATTACATGATATATAATGATATAAATGATATAAACGATAATGAATAGTACAGAATTTCATAAGAAGCAGATAAATCTAAATGGCGTTTCGGACTTGTATTAACAGATGAAACGTTTGGCTGACTTTAAACAAAAACACGAAAAATTACTATCTAACCCGTTGCCGAGAGAGGAGAAGAAATTGTTCACGGACAATAATGTTGTCAACGTGCTGGTCGACAGGGATCAGAAGAACCGAAGGATTCTAGTCATAAACATGGGAGGTACGTATATTATAACATATTAAATAGTAAATTTATCGCACTGCAGCTATTCAACATTTAACACGAGATTATATATCATAATGATATATGTGTATAAAAATTGTATTATACTTTCCGGTACAGGTTAATATAATATGTAAATAGATAAATACATATATATATATATTTTGTAAATCTTAGAAATTAGAACTTCGCACTCTTAGAAAAAAGTTATTACACACATACATACATGTTAAGATTTTAAATACAAAAATTGCATATGTCCAAAACTTATGTTTTTTTTGGAATTTTTTGAACATTTTTGATTTTATACGTTTACGAAAACCATTGTGAAAATGGAAACACGTATCAAATAAAGTACCAACTAGATACAAATGTCTACTTTTACTATGTAAAAATCATTCCAGCACTTACTTGTACACGAAAAACACATCATCGAGAAGTCAGTACATTCTTCTCTTCGCTTCACATTCTAAAATATAAACATACAATGGACAATATGTTGTATTCGTATTTTCACTCGAGTCGTTTTCAGTAAATACATATAATGTACGATATACATATAAATACAATACAACATTAAACGGAATGTCTTGCCATTGCCGTACGTTTGCCCCGTCGCTCGGTCATTATTATACTATTCCGCGTAAATTATAATAACGTAATAATATTATCGGTAGCTACGTTCAAATACGATTTGCCGTCGGGAACATTATTATTAATGCAAGCGGAAAAATCACGGGCCGCGTATACACGTAGAAGCGAATGTTGTTACAAAAAAATCAACAACGATAAAATGTTATGGGGTTTCTTCTCGGCAGTCCGTTTATTCTTTTTCAAATGTACCTCTCAGGCCTACTGTAGCGCTCGTGGTGTTGATAAAGGGTGATGAAGGGAGAGAACGCAAAATATTGGACAGCCCGGTCCGTGATGAATTCCACGGTCGGTCGATTTAATTGCCACACGATATATACTTTTAAACGTTGATTGTATCATCGGAGTTCGCTAGTTTGGCTTTTGCTTGCATTCAGTTTTGTTATGTGTTTTACCGTAAATTTATACATGTTTATATCCCCTCTTGGTCGAGTATCGATATAATTGCGTTCGGTGACTTCGCGGAACAGTGCGGAAAATACGTTCGCTGGACTCGATCGCCAAAAGCGTATTAACCAATAATACGTCGGCTCTTATTGACGTTTGTTCTGATTAAAAATATTCGTTATACCTGATATTGGATCTTTTAGAAATTCGTTGCCGTTGGCGAGTTCAGAATTATTGAATATATATTATATACAATTAAGGTTAGCTGCTGGACCACCGGATGATAGATTACGACGTGGGGGTTTCTCAAATTATAATATACGCATTATTATAAATAAATAAAACTGTATAATTTTATTCTAAAAAAATATTCATCATGGTAAATTTATTGTAGATATGACGATGATAAATAACTTAAACGTATAGAATGTTATATTTTCAACGTTTTCAACGTTTTCATATTTCAATATTTTTTAGATTTTACCTATCTAGGAGCAATTTATTAATAAAATGTATGAAAAAAACACCTTCCCACAATTTTCATCCTCGTTATCATTGTTTCTTACGTGTAAATTAAATAGTTCTTATTGAAACTTCATATTGTAGTTGGTCCAACATTATTCTTTCCGGAGCTTTTTAAAAACTCTAAAATCATTTTTCCCACTTTTTATATGAAACACTCAATTATTTTTATATATAGATCGGCAGTAGATAAATGCATTGCTTATAGTATTGTTATAAACGATGGTTTTACGACCGTAAGTTATAATGTTCGATTCGTAACAGATCTATGTATATCAACGATAATAATATCACCGTGGTTTGACTTCGATGTACACCGCGCCTAGGGGGGTATATTTTTTTTGTAAAACAAACAATAGTGATTTATCTCATCAATCCTTAAAACGTATATATAATAATTATCTCGGCAGGATATGTCTACCTATATATTTTGTCGTGGACAGACCACTACTATATTTTTATCGTCGTTCAATCGCCGCTTGCCAACGAACGAACAAACGATTCTTTGCACAGATATATTTATTGTCAGCGCTGTCATAGCCATCGTTGTCGTTATATAATTACTATTGTGTGCGGTGCGTTTAGTTCAAATATTGTCATCAACAGCCGTCCAATGTTTTGTGTTTGACGAAAACATAATCGTAGACGTCTGTATGTTATATAACATTTCGATGCCTAGCTATCGCGTATTCTGGACTGTACGAATAGTTATTATTTTTTTCAGCCATGAATAACCTAACCTATATGTTCTTTTGGTATAAAGTACTGTATAATATCATCAAATCGATTTCATAAAATTTTCAGCGGCTTGGGACCCAAAAATTCTAAGCAGCGATAATTTGTTCAAAGTCCTGTACATGATTCAAATCGCCTCGCTAGTCGAAGAAGAGACTCAAGTCCGTGGCGCAGTCATTGTCATAGACTTCCACGGACTGTCCACCAAACAAGTCATGGCCCTATCACCATCGTTTGCGATGACGTTACTTCTCTATATCCAAGTAAGCTAACATACACGATAATAAAAATTGTGATTTTCCAAAATTTAAGTCTACATATAGGATAAATCCCCTTGACGTGATATCATTATGATATTATTATCTGCAGACCTACAGTGTTTCTGTCGTCCATCTATGCCAATTATTAAACACACATAAATCGTGTAAATATGACATTATGATAATAGATCATCTAGTCTCGTTACAACAGTTTGACACGTAAATCCGACGCGTGTTAGATTGTTACGATCGTTGACGATGGGTTTCTGTTGACCTCGCAATAATGAAGTGGAAAAAGGTTACTATTGTTAAAATGAATATTATCCTGTTTGACAGACGCTCATTTCAATCATATTATAATCATTATTATTATGTTTTCAATACTTATATGATAATATTTTTATTACACTCGCGGACATGCAGAATAAGTTAAATGACATCTCGATACGACCGGCGCGGGTGATTATTATTATTATTACGTTGACGTCAATTATTATAGATATTTTAAAAGAATAAACAATAAACTTTTAATCTACCAACTAGAACTGATAATCTCATACTTTAGAAATAAACTAAAATTAAAAAAAATTAATAAATCGCAAAATAAAATAAATGTAGGTATTTATGAACTTTTTTATACAATTTCAGGTTTAGTCATTAGATTAAATGCGTTTTGTACGTTGATTTATTTGTTTTATGTCTATAAATAGGAAGCTATGCCACTCCGTATGAAAGAAGTACACATTATTCGTCAACCATTTTTGTTCAACATGGTCTGGCCGATGTTTAAGCAGTTCGTTGGCGACAAACTAAAAAAACGTGTAAGTGTAACAGAAGAGTTATTATATCGATAATTGTAAAAAACCCTGTGTGTGTGTGTGTGTGTGTACAATATTATATTTAATTGAGTGTTTTGATTTTTATCGTTGACCTAAATCTGAAAATCGAAATTACGATTACTGTTCGAACGACTAAGATCGGACCGATGAAATATATGCGTTATATGGTCGACGCTTCAAAATAAATCACACCATTAAAAAATATAAATATACTTAAGTAATAACGAGTTGTAAATTTTGCGGTGGTTGTCAAAGAAGCGTTTATACGTTGTGGGTGATAGTGGACAAAACAATAATCGTGTATTTTAGTAAAATAGAGCATGCCTTGGTGAATTTTCAGTTGTTTTTCCATGGCAACAAAATGTCATCTTTGCACAAGTACTTGGATCCTAACATGCTTCCCGCAGATTACGGCGGTAAGAAGCCGAAGATAAACTATTCGAGCGCCGACTGGTATCCCGTGTTGGTGAACCTCCAGAGTTATATAGCAGGTCAGTATATAAAGCGCTCTTCTTTCCCCATCAGTAGCATCATTCCAGTTTTCCATTAGGGCGGAAAATAATTTTTACGAGTAGACCGGCCAATTTTTTTACTTCAAATAAGCTGCTATTTTCTTAATTTATCATCTACCGTGTAAAGATACATGTTGTGAAGTCGACCTTAAGAAATGTACATGTTTTGAATTATTTTCGAAAACTGAAAATGTTAAAACACTATTTCACATTTATCTAGACCAGCATCAGTTTTGTATTCCTACACTACAATATAGGAAGCCTGTCGTTTTTTTTTTGTTATGCATTTCATAATACCAACGGAATCACACTATAATCATGCGTACATAGGCAAATGGGGAAGCAAAAGTATGATCAAACTTCCTCAAATAACACCCATGCTTCCCATACAACTCGTCTAAGCCTGTAAATTATTCTTACTTTAGTTGACCCAAGAATATTGTATGTTTTTTCAGATTGGAATCAATACGGGTTGAAAAAATAATAACAGCATGGGATGATACAGCTCATTAAAACTATGGCCGGCCAATTGATAAACCAGATACAAAATAAGCAAAATATATTCTATATTTTTATAATATATTAATAATGCGTTTATTGAAATAATCGGAAAATAAATTCAACACAATGATAATAACTTTAATATAAATACACGATATTGTACTCCTTCAATTTAATATAATAATTAATAATATTTTAGACAGAATTGGATTTAATGTATCGTTAGAACCTTTTTTTTTTATTCGTACATATTGAACCGTAATGTAAAAATGTTGAACCAATTCATTCGAAAAAAATGCACGCGAAAGCTGTTAGTTAAATTTGCTATGTTCATAAAACCCGTTAAATGAAGATTTCATCTCAATATTATCATAATTTTTAATATTTATTTATTTTAAAACCGAGAACGATTTTAATTCACTTATTTATTTAATTAAAAATTATTATATATTTGTTATTTGATTATTATAAATTATATATTATGGGATTTTAATAATACACGTGTCGAAATAACGACATTTAATTATTAACGATTAATCATCAAAATGTATAATAATAATAATACTAATAATAATAATAATAATAATAATAATAATAATAACAGTAATAATAATATAACATTAAATTATTTGAAGATTTGAAATTAGACCTAAATATGGTTTAATGTCTTTATTTTTTTTTATTTTATACCTAATTTTTTAATAGTATCTCATTTAAGAATCTACATACAATTATTGTTATCAAATATAGTTGGTATATGACATTGTAATTTGTAATTTTATTTTTTATTTTTTATAGTTTTAGAAAAAAAAACATTCAAAAATCACGAAACTATATATATAATACAAAATTGTATTCTTGTATTAATTTAGATTTCTAAGTACCTACCAATTATATTTAGTTATTTTAATTAATACGATGAATAATAAACAAAAATATTTATTTATGTGATTGTACAGATTTAAATTTGTTGTTTTAAAATAAAAATTTATTTACAAACGTATTGTTATTTATTTATCGACCAAATATGTATTTGTATTATACACTATAAAACCAGTGTATAATGACAAAATATATTATTTTTTAATAATATCACTTAAGAACCACAATAATCTCTCAACATTTTAATACACAGTTATCAAAGTACAGAAGTTTTAATATTATTTATGAGATATTAAAACTTATTGAGAAGAATGTTAAATACACATTCAACAGAACTAAAAGAGTGTTAATTGAAGTGAAATCTTTGATTCAATGTAGCATTGTATAGCATAGTATATGTACATGCAAGAAACTCACCTATTCGTATAACATGTTTCGTACATTCTAAAAATAAAACAATGGTTTTCGTGTAAAATAATTAATAAAAATAAAGGTAAGTTTAATGAGAAGTGCATATTAGAGTTAGTATTGTTTGCTGTGTTGGATAATCGTTATAGTAATCGGAAAGGTCAATGTCAGATCAATAAATATTCAAAGGTCAATAACTAGGAATAAAACATTAATCATTTATTTATGTGTTAACATACACGAATGTAATTAAATAAAAAAATATATTAAGTTGTACCCAATTGATTTTACAGAGAAAATTTCGTCAAGTTTTTAACGAGTTCAAAAAGTTTCCTTTAAACATATAAGTACAAGTGTTTTCCGTAAAAATGTAATAATTATTTAAGTTTATTGAACTTATTGGTGAATTTAGAACCTATTTCGGCTACATTGGAACCTGTATCTATTGCAGCTAAGGCCTCTTTTCCCCCTGGTAAAAGTTTGATTGCGTACCGTATAACACTATTTTCAATATCATCAATTTCTTTACTTATCATTTCTGTTATTCCATCGTTATTGTCTTCTTTCTTTTCATCTTTTTCGTTAGTTTGGTCATCATCACTTTTTCCGAACAAAGAACCAAAGCTAAAACTGTTGTCCGGTTCGTCGTTTTTTTTCTCATTTTTTTCATCTTCATTTTCTTCCTTTTTTTGGTTGTCAATTTTTTTATCACTATCACTCGGAACATGGCCATCATCGTTTTCCTTGAGTGAAGAACCTAAATTACTATTATCGTCCTTATTTTCTACATTCGTCTCATTTCCAATGTTGTCTGTATTTTTTTCGTCAGTAATACTTGTACCTTTTACTACATATCCGTTAAGTTTATCGGAATAATACAATCTTTTTGGCAGAGTATGAAATATTAAAAAATTTAAACTCTCTGCGGGAGTAAGTTCTTGAGCTAATGTTATTCGTTTGTAATTCTGAAAATATTTGAAATATAACACAGAGTTGGGTTATTTCAACAAAATGGCCATTAATTTGTGACATTAGCATTTAAAGTCTAGACAGAAGATGTATAAAATGAATGGGTAATGTTTTTGTATTCTCTTGCGCCACTGTCTTACAATAGTTGACATATTTTGTAAATCAAAATCTTTGAAAAAATATTCTGCATCGGAATATATGTGTATGCGTGTATGTGGGTGCGTGTGTTTGTCTATACATAAACAATAAAACCCTCAACATGTCAGCAAGCTAATAAAATGTTCATAAACGTAAAAATTGATTGAGATAATGTGTGTTCAACGTTATACGATTTAGTAGTATTTTATAGACGGAAGACGTGTACTACTAAACATGTTTACGGTGAACTCTAGTCATACAATTTTTGACAAATAAAATTATTACGAAAAAGAAATACTGTCATAAAAATTGCATCTACGTTCATTAAATAAAAACCGAGTTTATTATTTACTGTACATATTATATACTATACCGACCTCATTTCGTTGTCCATGCGATACGGGTAGATCGTTAATTATTATGTGAAACCATAACACGAAGGCACCGATTGTTGATAAACACATGACGCGTATTGTCGAACGTTTTGGAAATTTTTACCGAGTGCGAACGGTTTCATGTGATTCGCTGTGAGTTGTGTTGCATGTGGAGATTCCCGTTAGGTCTCCACCGAGTCCACTGGAAAACACCTGATTCTACAAAACCGGCGGAGTGCACACACAGAGAATTGACACATATTAAAATACGCTCATGGGTCTATGTTTACATATACGCGCGTCGAATACTACCGGTGGCCAACACTGTACACAAACAACGGTTCGCGAGAGCAGAGTATCACCATGACGGATGTTAAATCATATTAATTATTATTGATTTATAGGTACGAAAATATAATCAGATTTAAAAATATATGGATAGTATTTCGTTTTGTTTTAAACGTATGTATGCATTTACAGAAGATGAAAAAAATTCAAAAAAAGGTTTGTTAGACAATTGAAGGCGAAGTAAATTAAAAAGTCCATCGGTTTTAGTTAGAAAACTCAAGTGGTGTGGTGTAGAGGAGGTGCTGGTTATGTCCACGGCATTATTCCGTAAGAAATAAAAATTTTAATTGTTTAATTAGTTTCAATTAATTTTTTGTTAGTTATTCTCTAACAAAAAAAGTTTTCAAGCACTAGTATTAATCAGTCCGACGCCGAAAATCCGAGAGACGCTATCAAGTTTCTGGCACCGCCATATTATATTATTATATTATTATAGAAGCACTAACGCAAATGTGTTTTGCGTTAACAAGTACTAACGATTGGCCTTTGGTTCGGTCCGATATTTTATAGCGGTGTGTGCTAGCGTCCAGTCGTTATTATCCGTAACCCGGTAGATGATGCTCAACAGATCCGAACATTTTTAAACAACGTCCGAAGAGTCTGTCAATTGAGGTTCTTCAATTGTATTGAAAATGTAAACTTAAAAAATATTGTTAGAATATTATACGTTCAAGCTTGTGTTCAATTTTCATTTCTTTAATACGATAATGAATAAATGTATATATTAATGAATTTCAATAGAGAAACAAATTGTTATTTTATGCAAAAATTATCGCTCAAGTTCAAAATATGAATTTAATACGCTGAAAAAAAAAATTGTGATAGACTTTTCATCGGTCCTAAAACTCAGCATGTTCTTAATTGTAAAAACGTTCGAAATGTTATTCAGCCCGAAATCGTACGGACGATCATTATAATCGAAAAATAAGGAGCCTATGTATGTTTAGTATGGGGACGGTTAACTGGCAAGAGTGTCACTTATTATTTTTTTTGCGTTGTTGAATTGTGCGTGCTTCAATGTGTAGTGTCGCGTAGGTTTTTTCCTCACGCCCCCCGGGAAACCGTGGGGTTCAACCGGTAAAACAAACGCGAGCCGCTGGTACCACGACGATAATATGCCGAGAGATTTATTGAATTCGAACAAATTCGGACACAGTTTTCTTTTGGATCGTTCCCGTACAAAACCGGTCTACGCCTTCCCGTACAGTCTCGAGCCGACGTCGTACGCGGCCAGAGCGACGTTACCGCCCGGCACCAGGCCCATCCCCGTTCGGACGGCGTTCCGCGCGAGGTCGCCACCGTTGTCCGCGCCCGTCGCACTCGGCCCGTTCTTCGCCGCGCCGTACAGCTTCGAGCCCGCGTCGTACGCGGTCAGAACGGCCGGCCCGCCGGCGCCAGGCCGATTCCGGTCCGCAACAGGGTTTGCGCGAGGTCGCCGGTCAGCGCGCCGCGCAACGTCCCGGCCGCACCGTCTCCACCGCGTCTCCCGCCCACGTTTCGTCTTCCACGTAGGCGCCATATTTCGCCGAGTATCGGAACCTCGACGGCAGACGACCGCTAATTATGTAGCCGATGGACTCGGACGGCCCCAGCTCGTCACGCAACGTCGACTGTCTGTAACCCTGGAACAAACGCCGGTGCCGGGAACAGTCGGATGATCCGTTGTTTCGCGCGCGGTCGGAACGTTAGACATTTGTTAGTGTTCGAAACGTGCGCGGATCGTTGGCGGTACAGTGGCCCCGTGCCCGCGAAACGCGATCCGAAAACCATTAAAAAGCGCATACAAATATTTCGTCGTGTGATTTGAGAAAAAAAAAATGTTATATCATTGTTAGGAACACTCCAACGTTAGCGCGTACTGTTTAAACATAACACGATCGATGGAAATGTCTATTATATCGGATGATTTATTATTATTTCTAACTACAACGAAATAACCATAGGTATTCGATTTCACTGTGTTTTTGCAATGTTTTTTTTGTTTTTTTTTTGTTTTTCCTTACACTCACAACATGTTTTCAATGTTAAATTAAAATATTTTACTATTCTTATAAAATTACTATCCACTGTTATTCATATATGATGAGATAATTTTGCCGTAATAAAACAATTTAAAAAAATAGTATTTTCATATTTTTAAAATTTTTTATGGTGAATTTTCGTGGTAGGGCTTAGTTGAGAAATTAATAGAAAATGGGAAAATTTTAAGTTGACACAATGAAGTATTGTCTTAAAAATATTTTCAAAACAATAAAGGTTAATAAGGACCAATTCGGTTACTCCTAATCCACTTACGGTCCTTTGTATAAAATGTTTGGTTCAGTCAAACTTACAGTTTGCCAGAACTATTTATTATATCCATAATAAATTATTATCATCATCATCATCATCATCATCATCTGCACTTGGATAGTGTTTGATAATGTACGCGTATATAATCAATACAAATCGGGCAATTCTAACCGTGTAAAACGTGTATTAAGGAGGATCATCGATTGTCTCGCGTACGACTTTATATCATATGCTGTGTAATGTTTTTTTAATGTAAACAGTACCATTGAAACCGGAACAGATATATATATATATATGTACCAGAATACACGTAATTATATATTGAATAAACTGTGCACGAACGCGTTCCGCACACGCGATATATTATTATGGGAACGTTTTTCTGGAATCCGCGGTTAGGCAATACACGTAATGCGTACAGTACGTGTAATGGTCTGGATGCCAATAAAACGCCAATGACCAGGAAAACAGTACAGAAAAAATTAAAAATCAGCAAATCACATACGGTTGATATTTATAATTTATAACATAGTATTTGTATCATGAAAAACAATATTGGACAATGTGATTTCGGACTGACGCGTTCAACAGGTATGTTTCTCGTCTGTTGTATTATATATTTTTTAAATGTGTGTATGACGATTTTCGTAGTGACGAAAAAAACACATACTATTCAATATTGATGCAATAATACAAATGTGTAAAAACAATAATGTACACGGATTTTTTTACAAGAATATTTATAATAACGCAAGGTAAGTTAACTATTTTTTTCAACTTATTACATTGAGTTATTATATAAAATTAAAGTTAAAAATTAACTTAACTTAGTTTAAAGTTTAAAGTTTCTTTTTTTCATTAAATAATTAGCGTAAACAATAATATAAGAGTATAAGACCTCCTAACACCATACTATAAATCATTAAACACCGTTGTGCTTACTTTATTAAATGCTATAATATAAACAATGCTGTGAGGTATTTGACGATACCTAAATTGTTACTGATTTAACTAAATTTAGATACTTTTGTAAAAACAACTAATTTAAAGTTAGCACGTTTGATTGAAAAAAACAGCAACTTGTTCAGTTGAAAGTTAATTTAAAAAAAAACGCGTTAAGTAGTTTAATTAAAACAGACTTAACTTTTAACTTGTTAATACCTAGTCTTTGATATCGCCTCACCGTCGTCAGTGCGTGTATTTGGAGTATTTCAAACAAACGAAAATCTAACTGGGATTGATTTCAGTGGTATATTGCATTTATCTAGAAGAGGATATAGGAGAAGATACGAAAATAATTACACACACAAACATATTACATATAAATACAATATATATAATCGATCCACATATAAAAATGCTGGTATTTTCACTAAAAAAAAAAAAAATGTATGCATTTATGAACTAAGTTTTATGAGTTAGAATCGTGATGTGTTGTTTTAATTTAATAATATACCGACCGACGATGTTGTGTGCGAACCTATACAGACAGAAATAATATGTATTTACAGAGCGAGAAAATTATGATTTCATTCAATGTTTTTTTTGACAGAATTAGACAGAATTAAAAAGATGGTAGAATATTTGCCATATATTATAAACTATTTATATATACACTGTGCACTAGTAAAATTTCACAGAAAACAAATGTATACGATTATAGCAGTATATTAAATACGAATATTATACTATTCGTGTTTACATTTGGTGAATAGTAACATAATTTAAACGTTTTTGAAAATGTTCGGACTAAGTTCAACGCGTTAAATCAGAATAAAATTCGAGCATACCAAAGTTAAATAGGATATTAGGTAATTTTTTATTTTGAAAAATTGTTCTCAAAAAGAATGTAAAACTACATATTTTTCTCGACTATACATTTCGACGGAAACCGTTGACTCTTCGTGTATAGATGAAAAAATATCGTACCCTCGGGAATATGTCCTGAAAACTATGTTTATGTATATTGTCCACGTGGACGAAACTTTTGCCGCAATTTTCCGAATCGTTTTTCGTTTATTTCGCGAAACGTATACACATTTGTATCTATCTAAAATTGTCAGAGGAAAGGAAAAAAGACGAAATCCATTTTACCACAAGTAAATGTTATTTTCAAAGTTTTCGCGATGAGATTATTTTGAAAGCTGTCATTAAATAAAAATATATTACTATGAATTGTGTAAGTTTAAAACAAAAATGCTGTTGAATACTTTCACGATATAACTCTGTACACCGATAGATCATTTTGTATTTACACATTTATTACTATAACGATAAGTATATCGTGATACTGATATAAAACGATTGTTTAAGTGAATATTAGTGAAGTGAATATGTGAATAGTATATTATTTTAGACTGGCGTCACGATATTTTTTTACCAGATAGGTCAGGTTATAATATGTTAGAAAAGAAAAACAGTATCAAAACATCTTCTACAATATAGTACCTACCTGAGGAAGTTCGTTTCCATTTGATAGAGGTAAATAGTTAATTATCACGTAAATACTTAACACGGATGAAACGCGAATAGACAAAGCCGCCATGACGTTTATATCATAATAGTTCTTTTATTGTTATTACGCTCGTGTCATTCGTGTGCAATAAACATTTTGTTTTCAGTTGACGATTTACATTGTATCGGAAAAACACTTGACTCGACAAAAAAAAAAAAAGAGATAAATAAATAATCATTGACAGAGTGAACAAACACTGCGGCAGATATGATATGTTGTCTATTCGTCGTGTGTCAGTTTGATGACAATTATATATACATATAATTATTCACATGGGCTTAAAATTGTTGATTTTTAGCAGGTACAAAGTGCTAAAATGAACTGTTAGGTTAGGTATGCTGGTAGATAATTCATAGATATATGTTTTATGTAAACGTAAACAATAAAGATTTCTTTTAAATTAAGCGATTAAGTGTTTGTAGTTGAGGGAAAAATTGAAAATAAATCTTCAATTTCTCCTTGTTTCACATATAATCCATATTGTTTTTGAATAAACTATTATTTTATTTAGTTAGTTTGTTTTAAAAATATTGTTAAAAGTTTTTAATTCCAGTCGTATAAAATATAAAATATTTAAATACTTTTATTCGAATAAATGTATTAAAATACATTTTTATACTCGAATATTGTTTTAAATCATTTTGAGAATATATATTTCAATAAATATTCTGTTGTTAATATATATTTCAATAAATATTCTGTTGTTTTATTTTAGGCTAATATTGAAAATAAGCATGAATTGATTTTTTTTTATAAACTTTTAAACAATATTATAGTAATATATACGTATATTGAACACACTGGAATTGTTAATATTTTTATTCAAAACACATATTTTTCTAATAGTTAAGTAGAATTTCGAAATTCGAATGATAAAAATAATTGTTTCGACTGTAATGACGGTAAATAAATTGAACAGAAAATGTCGATTTTATCCAAAATATTCGTATCATTAGTGAACACAGACGAATTAATGTTTTTTACGTCACGAAAAACACGAACGCAAAAACAAGTTGTTGGCCAGCCACGAGTGGTGTGAATATCGACTTGATATGAGTTGATTAAACAGACATTTTAGAGTAGATTATTTTGGATATGAAAGCAATGATAAAACGATTGTATTTGAATTCTAGTGCTGAGAGACGATAGTAATTTAATATAACTCATGAATATGGTAAATATTAAACACACTATTATTATTGTATTATATTTTGAGCTTTTGAAATATACAAAAATGGTGTCTAAAAAAATGTCTAAAATCAATATATCCCCAGTTTTACTGTTTTTATTTTTGCAGCTTTTGTGTTGTTTTTAATTACGCTTAAAGAAACTATCGGGAAAATCGAAAAACGTGTCAAGTAAAATATCATTTAGATGCAATTTGCTACTAGAACGTTATGCGCGTTATAATCACATCCAAACACTATTTCTACACGAATGAGTTTTCGCTTAATTAAAATTTACGGGATTCACTCCGAATTATTTTTTAGCTTAATGATGTTTAAAGTAATCGTGAATACTTGTATTTATAGTTATAATTGACAGTTAGCTGTGTATAACTAGAAGTTGGAATTCTATTACCTTGCATAATATTTATTTTGAGACTATATGAAATTAAACTGGATTTTTTAAAGGTTTATATTTGTTTCATTTATATTTATTATATATGGGCAATGAAAAAAATTAATTAAAGTAAGCCAAGTTAAGACAGAAAAATGAATTAATATTTAACTCTCAATTAATATATAAGTTGGATATGAAAGCGGTACCTACGCGTTTATGACGTATACTTAACTCGACCTTTAGCACATCGATTATCAGCACAGCTATACCTATAATTAACAGATATAACATCATGTTTTGCCAGTGAACATTTACGAGGGCGTTTCTTCTTAGCCACCAAGTAGAATATAATATTATTATACACATTAATTGATAACTAATAATTAAATGTAATTGTAGCATACACATTTCCTACGTTATTTAATCACTATTTCGTGAATTTACAATGATAATAATAATTTCAAGGAATTTTATTCAATACGAAATTAATAAAAATAAATGATATGATTTATTATGATTTGAATAAATCGCAAAAAAAATAATACAAGTAAACAATAATATTATAATTATAAAATATATTATATTATGTAAGAATATAAAATGGGGTATTATCGTATTTATACAGTGTATGTTTTTGCAGTCTACTCCAAATGTTAATATTTTAATTGGTATTCGAATGTTGAAACTTGAAATTCGAAAAGCATTGACACTGATAAATTGATGTTCCTGTAGCTCGAGAGTTGTAAAAAAACTTTTTTTATGCAAAATTAGGTATGCATATATATGAGTTATATTACTTTAAAACGATCGGTTTTTTAAAAATGAAATGTCAAGGAGAGGAAGGGGGTACAACGGTTCGTTAGGACAGTATTTTGTTTTTGAGCCATTTCTCAGCGTTTGAGTGAATGTATTTTAATATTGTTGAGCTGTAAACGCTTTAGCTCGTAATTGTCGGTAATTACAAAATATTTAAATTTGTAAATAATCCTATGAGTAAATAATACGGTAATAAAGGTTTAATGCGGACAATAAGTGTTAAATTCTTTAGCGGTAATAGTGTTTGGTGTTGATGGGGTGGTGAAGGATTATTAATGTAATCCTTTTTTTTTACGTTATCGTCTTTATCATATAGTTTATAATCGAGTACAACTGAGTAGTTGACGGATTTTTTTAATTTTTTTTTTTTATTTAACGCGATAAAACCGTTACGTTATACATGTTCGACCTGGTACAAGTTTTTCATAACTTACAAGTGCGGTGAGTATCAAATTATTTATGTTTTCTAATGAAAAAAATTTAATTTGTCAACCTGTACAATATAAATATAGTGAAATATTGTTATACCTGAATCAAATAATATATAATTTTATTATTTTTGCCATCTATGTATTCATTTTCACAGTTTGTTATCATAATTGCGGTATAGGCAGGTAACTCGGTTTTAAATTACATTTTTACGCTTAATTAGACGGAGTTACTATTGCAAAAAATAACGCCAGAATATCGATAAGAAAATTACAGGAAACTATTTCATATCTTATTTCGATATATATACGTGGTTACCGGGAAACGGACACGTGCAGCTACGTTATATACGAGTCTGATCGTTTACTACGCGATTATTGCAAGGTTTTTATTTTATTTTTTTCCTTACCTATTTAAAGGCCACAATGATTTTCTATTTATCAAAACATTTGTAAGGACATAGTTTTTAGGAAAAACAAAATAACAATTATTATACAAATGTATACCCAGCTATAAATAATTGTACCCGCGATCCGTTTGTAATATAATGGAATGCGCGTATACTGATAAGACGCTTGCATACATTCACAAGGTGATATTTATATTTCGAGCCAGGCTGTACATCAGGAAACATTTATGTTTATATATACTTTCAGAAATTTTTGGAAATTTTTTCATAATTTTTAATGTTTTCAACTCCATCCCATATTTGTTATGACTATTTTAACTTTTGATTTTCGAACTAATACCTATGATTTTTATTATAAATTAAAATGTATAAACTATAATGAATTCATTTTGGTTGTAATTTATACGTCATGTTAATTTTTGAAATCTGATGAATATTAAGTCTTCGAAAATTGTGTATACTCATAGGTATGTAGTTAACATTGTGTTTCGTTTTAAATTTTTGTCGAGTATTTTATGTTTTTTGGAAATAAAATACAAGAAGTATTTAGAATACGTATAATCTTTAAATGGAATCAAAGTGCGTGATTTGGAATAACCATCAGCGAACAAATTTATTCAAAGGAGATCTGTGAAGTTATCACGAGAAAAATAGTGATTTGGCCAAAATAACAAAAATTTTTGTCAATATAATGGAAAAATAAGTGTTTCTGTACATTTTTAACTTTTTGAATTTTGAACTGGTACTTTGAAGTTAAAGTATTACATCATGTTGAAGTACTACATAAGTAAAGTACTAGTAACACATCAAATAATTGCTATTTATTAATACATAAATAATATATGGATCATTTGAAATTAACGTTGTAGATACATAATAAAACTATTGGTTATTGTTATTGTTTTTAGCCTTGAAACACGCAAACTGATACGCTATTGAAATATTTTAATATATGAACGAAATTAATATATATATATATATATATATATACTACTGCCATCGATAAATTAGATTAAAAACGTTTGAACCTGCACAAATGTAATTTTAATGAATTCTTCTTATGTTAACATTACTACGAAAAGATAATCAGATAAAAATATGTACTTGTAAACATCAGTTTTTTTCACAAGCTGACTGACTCAATAATAATTTTATAATATGTGCGGTAAACGTCATTTTTCAGTATTCAAAATACACTGTGTATACAATTTACGAAGGTGAAAATCATTTATGTAAATTATACTCTTCAATAATGCATGTTTTTTTCGTTATATTATTATTATTATTTTTATTCGTTCGTCGTTCATTAAGAACGTTAATGCCACATTATTATAGAATCTGTAGATGATTGTATATTTTATAAGATTAGAAAAGTGTCGGTTTAAAATTAAGTGTTTCTTAAAAATATTCATTTTTTATACGTTGTTATATTTATAAAATGTTTCGAATACTGCAATGATAATCTCACATTTTTAAATTCAGTTTTAATAACTCTTATTACATTATATATATATCGTTTACGTATTTTTTTCTTTAGCAGGAAATTATAATTAATTTTTTCAAGAACCTTTATTCCAGTACAGCTTTCCTTAAATCTTTCCACTTATCACAATATGTGCGTACTTACATATATTATTATAAAACGATACGTCATATATATTTATTATGATATTATATATTAAATTATTCTACCTATACTAAAAACGAGTATTGTTGTGCATGTTCATTATACGCTGTAAAATACAATAATATAATATTCAAGGTTGAGCAAGTTAAAACATTTTTTAACTCGTTCAGTTAATATGATTGTATAAAAAGTTAAAGTTGGTTGAAAGTTATTTATATTTTTCTATTTAGCATTCAAAGTTAAAAGTTACTTCGAAAAAGTAAATTAACATAATTAAATGTCAATTTTTTTTAATAAGAATAATTAAAAATGAGATAAGACCTTATAAAAGATATAATTTATAATATTAAAGTATTAAATTTATGTTATCAAACACTTTTAACAATACTATTGTATTTTACTTTACCTATATTGTTGTAATTTAACTTAATTTAGATACATTTGTATAAAAATTTAACTTGAAATGAACACGCTAAGTTACAAACAGTATGTTATTATGTTGACAGTTAATTTTTGAAATAAACGTGGTAAGTTCAAATCAATTAAACATATAAATTTAATTTTAACTTTTAACTCGTTAGTTCTCAGGATTGAATTTATTACTTAAATGTGTTAAAAAAATTTAAAAATCTAAACTTTTTAAAATATTTTTATTCTTCGAGTATTTATACATAAATATATTGACTTAAAATATTATATCATGATTATCGCTATATGCTACGTAATAATGTGTTCTATTGTTTATCTATATATATATATAAAAGGAAAATGGTTGAAAAGAATTTATGATAATAATAATATTATTATTATTGTTTTCTATATGAATTAAAATTATGTTAGATTTTATATAGAACACATCATATTTTTAGATGACTGTGCATTTTCGGTTAATCGATTAAAATGGTTCCGAAGTCTTCGAAATTTATTTTTACTCGCAAAAACAGCGTGTTATTGTTTTTATTCTTAATAAAATCCATTACGAAAACAATAATTATTATAATTTAAGATGAAACAATTGTGTGTGTGTGTGTGTGTGCGTGCGAATTTTTCATATAAAATACAATTACAATACACATTTATTTGCAAATAAATTACTGGCGAGGATCAGCATATAAATAGAAAATTCCTTTGTCAATGTACTAGTATATTATCTTCCGTCAGAATTTATGTATATAGAACTTTACGACCCAACCGAATCTCTTCTTAACTATAGTTTCAAAGATAGGAACTGAATTTTGAATAACTTATAAAGATTATAATCGAGATTTATAAGAAATAGGCTAATGTACAATATTATACGACGATTCGGATCTATTCGGAAGTTTTACAACGACGGGTTTTTATTTTCTCTCTCTTTTTTTTATCAATATGAACACTATGGTGGTGGGTTTTTGTACTCGCGATTCCTTTCATATATACAATTGTACGTCAAAAGGTCCAGGAAGATTTTTTGAGATAACACATATAGATAACCGAAAATGTTTTTTTTTATAAATGAAACACGTTTGATAAATTAAAAACATTTGAACTTCGTTAAGAATAAAATGAAACTACTCGTGATTTTTACTTTCTTTTATGAAGCTTATATTTATTTATATGTATATATATAGTATTAAAATAAAACTAGGATTAAAAGAACAAGAGAAAAATTAGAATTAGATATTAATGTTTTTGAGATGTTTGCATAAAAATAAAAATTAAAAAAAAAAAAAAATATTCCATTAGTTTTTTGTTTTCTTATTCATTTTTTTTTCAAAGTTAAACACTCGATTTGCGTTTGTCTTTATATGATTGGAAAATTGTTTTCTTTTATATTAGCGCTATTTGATTTTTGACTTCCAAATAAGGGAATGATAAAGAATAGTTATACAAAAAAACAAAATATATATATATATATATACATAATAAAAAAACGGAGTGTATTATAAAACTAATATCGTTCTACATAGGCTATAGTCATTAAATAATGATTACGAGTAAGACTATCGGATCTATCGCAACATACTAATTAATCCATATTTTACCTGTTGCTATACGAGTATATGTAATATCCATTTGTTTGAAAACGTTAAATGTTTCATCAAAAATCATTAGACACGAAGTCATCATTTATGTGACGGTGATACTTATATTAGTATTTACGAGTTGTCGGCGATAACACTTATAAAGTGCATTTCGAACTTGGAGGAAAGCGTGAATTCCCAACTACACTGAATAATTATGACGGTTAAATGTTAAGAGTCAATTTCGAACAGTGACAATTGAAAGCCATTCAATTAGTTAATGACGAAACGGGTGTGAAATATTTACGTGAAGAATTATCTTATCAGATCCAAATGTGTAACAATATTCGCAAATCGACGGATTATCTAATAAGCGGCCAATGGTTATTCCCATATGAGTGATCCAATCCGGACTAGACAGTCGCGGAAACGTACGGCCGGACGGAGACTACCGACCGACCGAGAGAGAGTGTGAGTGAGAGTGACGGTGAGAGACAGAGAGGTGAAAAAGAGAAAACGAAACGAGGACGACCGGACTAAGCGAGCGGGAAAAGCCGTACAATGAAAACATTATAGCCGGGGATCCTTCTACGCCGGCGGCGGGAGTAAAAGTACCCGGACGGACGTTAACGTCCGCGGCGCGAGATATATCGTGCACGGGGGCGAAAGTCGTACAAGACCGCGCGGGAAGAACGGCACGCACGCACGCACGCACGCACGCCGCTTTAACGCACGTACGTACTTAGGCGAGCGTTCGCCGTCCCCGCGCCGTCGTACCTGCGTGCCGGCCGTCGGTCCCGTCCGGGCAGTCCACTCGGCGAAGAGAGTACGCGTTCGGTTAGATTGTCCGGGTGCCGAAAACGCGTGTCCCCCGTCCGTCTCACTCGCCGGGCGAACGTTGCGCGTGGGAAAACGGACACGTGAACGGCGTTTCCGAACGTTCTTCCGTCGCCCTCCGCCGCGGCGCGTCTCGCTCGCGCCGCCGCATCCTTCTCGATCGCGGACATCGATCAACCGCGCCGCTTCCGCGTCTAAATATCGTGTACGCCGGACGCGGACACGGACACGCGTTCGTTTCCGCCCGGACGTCACGCGCACGCGGGCTTTCGAAGAATTCGACCAAGCCGGCCGAACATTTGGCGACAGAGTGAGACGGGACAATTCGCGTTTTCGTTCGGGTTAAACACGTTTGATCGGGTTTTTTTTTTATCTCGATTTTCGATAATTACGTTACTCAAGTGACCGTATTCATTTTACGCGCAGTCATGGCTGTTCGTTTACGCGTACCGTCCGTAAATTTCCGTGGCGTATAGCCATGGTTGACGGCCGTGATTTCCCGCGTAATGTTTTCTTTGCGCCCTAGTGAGTAAGTTTGCCGGCTTTAGGACGAACGCTCTCGAAGAAACCCCAGACCAAAAGAGTTCGGTTAAACCTGGAGAATACGGTGGCCGCGCATACCGCCGTTGCGCGAAATCCCACGATTCGGAAACGTTCTCCTGAGAACAGCCATCGGAATACGTGCGGTATGGCTTGTAGCGCATAGTACACGGTAACTCCTAACCGCTGCACCCTTTATGTGCGCGTACCGGCTTTCGCCGTTGTTTGTCCCGTTGTTTTTCCGGAAATATTACGTTTTTCCTCGACAGTTCGTCCGTTGTTCGAAACATTTGTCCGACGTATATTTTATATTAATGGTTTTTTTTTTTTTTTTTGATATATAAACATAGCTATAAATTATTATAACTTCGTACAGTTGTTAGAAAATAATAATAACAGTTATTATTATTATAGCATGTCACGAATATGATACAAAGAAAAAATTGTTATTAACATAATGATATGAAGGCCATAGCCATGCAAAATTTGAAAAATAAAATAGAAATACAATTATAACATGTAGTTTCTTACATACCGATAAACTGCAAACCGATATTATCGATAGTTCGATAGTAATTTACCGAAATAACTTAGTTTAGCAGCAATGTGTTTAAAAAATAACGTAAAATATTCCATGAACGCCGTGTATTTTGAAAGTGCAAATGCGTGTGATTAACGTTTACTTACGAAAAGTAAGGTAATTGCCTTCTAAAAATGCATTGTTGTTACACAGCAAAATAAGAGGTATTTTCGACCAATCTTGGAGAAGTGAAAATAAATATAGATGTCTGGTAAAATATTATTTTTTTCTGATCCATTAAATGAACAAAAAACATTTTGGATAAACTCGATCTTTACAAATAAATTCGAAGCAAATAAGCAAGTAGAACAAAAACAAATTCAAAAATAATATTTTTTACCAATATTATAGGATTTTAATGACATTTTTAAACAATTTCTTAATTAAGTCCATCTATTAAATTCTTTGATTGCACTGTCGTTTTGATCATCTAAAAATTTAACATAAGTTTAAAAAAAAGGTGGTAAAGTATAAATTCGTTTCTATATGATGTAACAAATATGTTAAATGCATTTTTGATGTTTAATTATGATGAAATATTGGTTCCTGTTAATTGACTTACTGTTTATGTCTATTGGCAAGCATTTAGATCATTTGCCTATGCATTTCGCCTTTTATGATAAAGAGCGCGGATTAATATTCCGATAAAATATTTAAAACGTGATGCTAATTTGTTTGACTTAGAATATTCTTTTGATATTTTCTAATATAATTAAATTGCTTCAACGACCGTGTCAAAATGATTTTACGAATAATTTTTTAGTACTTGGAGTGAAATGGATATACGGTATTGTTTATTGTACAACAACAAATTGTTTGCTTTCTTTCCTTATGAAACAAAACACTAATATTATATTATAAATTTCATGATTCGAATGAATTTCGGAACATGATTTTTAATACACATTTATTATACTATTATTAAATGGTATTATTAAATTCGATAAATATTATTATAATTTATGCAACCACTAGCGAAACGCTTTTTTTTGGAGGGGGGGAGAAGAGTGTTATCGATGTTTATTGGTATAGACCCTAATTGCTTCACGAGTTTTTCTCGCGATAATTGTATTTGGCACAATGCGTTTTGTATTAATTATCGAATCTTGCGTTTTAATATGACTTAATTATTATATGAGTTGAATGTTCTTTGAAAATAATTTTTCAACCAGATATGGACGTGGTCTGCTATTGGCTAGTGGCCAAGTGTATAAGAGGGTAGATAAATAAATAAAAGACTTGACACTGCAATATCATTGAAGTATAATTTATACGGCTTTTACCGTTTTATTTTTCAAAGGCAACAAAAACAAAAAAACAAAATAAAACATTTTGATAATATATTTATCTCCAAAATAAAAAAGTGAAATTTTTATACGAATTGTCCTGTCCAACCTGAATAACAAGTTTATATTATAAATAATTTTTTATGGTTCTTAACATTTTAATTATTTTTAAGTGTTCTATAATGTGAACATCGATTATTATATTTTAAATAAAAATATATATATTTAAATATATATATAAAAGTTGTTGTATATGTGTGTTTATAACTACTGGTTTCGACAAAATGTCATCACAAGGTTAATACAAATAAAATACAACAACTGAGATTATTAAAATACAACTTTTATTTGCATATCCTTTTTACTCTTAATTTATTTTTTCTTTTATTTTCACTACTTTATTATTTATTATATTTTGTTAAACATAATTTTTAAATTCGAGATTTAAAATAATGTTATGGCAACTAAACTTTTGCGTAAAGCATTCAGACCTAACCATCTACAAAATATTAATTTAAACTTGAGTTTTTTTTTATTTCTTAAACAAAAATTTTCCATAAGCAAAATGACATTTTTCTGCCAATCTGCATAGTTAACATAAATTAGCTGATTAAATTAAAATATACAGAGAATTGATTTCTACAAAAATCAGTACAAATAACTACGATTGTATTACAAATTAAGAAACGAATTTGTACTTTATCACCTTTTTTTTAAGCTTATGTTAAATTTTTAGATGAACAAAACGACAGTGCAATCAAAGAATTTAATAGATGGACTTAATTAAGAAATTGTTTAAAAATGTCATTAAAATCCTATAATTTTGGTAAAAAATATTATTTTTGAATTTGTTTTTATTCTACTTGCTTATTTGCTTCGGATTTATTTGTGAAGATCGAGTTTATCCAAAATGTTTTTTGTTCATGTAATGGATCAGAAAAAAATAATATTTTACCAGACATTTATATTTATTTTCACTTCTCCAAGATTGGTCGAAAATACCTCTTATTTTGCTGTGTAACAACAATGTATTTTTAGAAGGCAATTACCTTACTTTTCGCGGTTGGTGGTTGAGTCATTGTCACTCCGATTTCGGTAAAAAATAAAGAATAACGACTATGATGCAGTGGAGTGAATTGTAACGTTAATCACACGCATTTGCACTTTCAAAATATACGGCGTTCATGGATTATTTTACGTTATTTTTTAAACACATTGCTGCTAAACTAAGTTATTTCGGTAAATTATTATCGAACTATTGGTAATATCGGTTTGTAGTTTATCGGTATGTAAGAAACTACATATTATAATTGTATTTCTATTTTATTTTTCAAATTTTGCATGGCTATGGCCTTCATCTCATTATGTTAATAACAATTTTTTCTTTGTATCATATTCGTGACATGCTATAATAATAATAACTGTTATTATTATTTTCTAACAACTTTACGAATTTATAATAAATTATAGCTATGATTACATGAATGTTTATAAAAAAAAAAAATAATAAACTATTAATATAAAATATACGTCGGACAAATGTTTCGAATAACGGATGGACGGTCGAGGAAAAACGTAATATTTCCGGAAAACTTAAAAACAAAGCGATAACGGCTAACATTTTCGCAAGAAAACTCGAACTGAGATAATATTATAGCCGATATTAACGAATTCAGCGAATGGTGGATGAATAGTGGTCGGGGAAGGATGAATGACGGGGTTTGCGGAGATTAGGGTCATCACGAAACAGATTAATGTCTGAGTATTTCAACAGATGTTTGCCCGACGGAGGAAAACAAGACAGAGGAGAGGAAAAGAGAGAGAGTGAAAAGAAATAGGGAAAACTATTGCAGCGCAGACACCTTTAGCCCACACGAACTGCTAATCCATCTTGAACTTTTCGCATTCCGCGCCGCGCATTGCCCCAGTCACAAAATTGTTACCCGCACGGCATTAACTAAAACAGAGAGGCAAATATAAGAAAAATAAGAATAAAATGCCTAAAATAACTCTACCACGGGTCATTTGTGAAAAGACGAAGTGGGATTTATTTCAAACTATTACCGCGCCAATGGCACCACTTCGGTATATATAGTTGTGTGTGTATGTTTTTTTCTCCGTTGGGACCGATTTATCATTTGCCAACGTTAATCTCATATAAATTAATATTACTGTCGCTTTAAAATAATTTGCGCCTGAAAAAAAAAACAAAACAAATAATACATACCGCGGAGTAAACGTGCTTATGAGTAAGCTTCTTATACCCAGTAACTGCTTAGAAAACAAAAGCGGGGGGATTAAAAAATAGATTATCGTATTTACAAAAATAAAAAATGTTTTATTACTGCGGTTTTCATCTCGTAATAATAATAATAATAATAACAATAATAATAATAATAATAATAATAATAATAATAATAATATTAATAATTATTATAAGTACTACAACAAGCACATAAAAAACGCATACACTTACACATGTCATATATTGATTACAAAGAAGTATTTGACAGTGTCTCTCATTCCTATTTGATACATATTCTACATATATACAAAGTACACCTAATCCTGATATGCGTTTTAGAGTCAATAATGGTGCATTGGCGAACAGTACTATATTTAAACATAAATAACACAAAAATCATTATAGGCATAATAAATATTAGACAAGGTTTATTTCAGGGGCGCACCCTCAGCCCTTATGGTTTTGTTTCGCCATGAATCCGTTATCAAAAAGATTTAACAACACATAATACGGATACAAACTTACAAGGAATTATAGAACTCATTACATATCACATCTAATATATATGGATGATATAAAAATACGATATATATCACTCGTATATGCAAGCACAGGCAAACATTTACAACACCTGATAAATATCACAGAAAACTTTTCAAAAGACATACACATGGAGTTTGGCCTGGACAAGTGTAAAACGGTATACCTCGAAGAAGGGAACTCAGAAAAGGAGGATTTATTCTTGAAAATCACGAAGAAATCTCAGCCATGGAGGTAGGTGATAAGGACCTGGGAATCCAACAAGCCAAACGTATCATACATAAATGCATAAAAAAACAGTCACAAAGGAGTATATCACAAGAATACTAAAAACACATTTACACGGAAAGCACACAACCAAAGTCATAAATACTTTTGCCATTCCCATACTTACATACACATTTGGGATTATACACTGGACACAAACAGAAATAGAAGCACTTCAAAGGAAAACACGAACACTATTAACGCAACACAATCAACACCATCCAAACTCAGCAGTCAAGAGTGTCATTTTGCCACGCCATGAGGGTAGTCGTGGATTGATAGATGTACAAAATCTACTCAGCAAACAAATAAATACACTTAGAAAATTCTTTCACACAAAGCAACAAACATCAACGATGCACGCAGCAATTATACATGCAGATATGGGATATACTCCACTTAATTTACATTCCACACACAACATGACAAAGGACATAATTACAATGCAACAAAAGAAGCAGTCTTGGACTCGGAAGGAATTACACGGCAGACACTCACATGAGCTCAGCAAAATTGAGGTTGACAAAGATGCGTTAAACGCCTGGCTGACCTGTGGGATTTGTTCGGTGAGATTGAAGGATTCATGATAGCCATACAAGACCAAGTTATAAATACGAAAAACTACAGAAAGTACATACTTAAGGATGACACAGTGCACGATACAACATGCCGATATTGCCATATAACATAAGAAACAATACAACATATCACATCAGGATGTAAAATGCTAGTTCAAACCGATAACTTACATAGACATAACCAAATAACAAACATCATACATCAACAGCTTGCACTAAACTATAAACTCATACAGAAACAAATACTATATTACAAATACATCTCACAAACAGTATATGAAAATAAAAATTACAAACTATATTACGACAGAACACTGATTATAGATAAAACAATACACCATAATAGACCGGACATCACACTAATAGATAAAAAAAAAAAAAAATTACATACTTGGTTGATATTGCAATACTAAACACGCATAACATTTACGAAACGTACACAAAGAAAATCCAAAAGTATACAGATCTGGCACAAGAATTACGACGTCTGTGGTAAATGAATAAAGTATCAATAATAATAAAAATAACATAATTGTATCAATAAACGATGGCGGCACCTTTTCCCCCTCTGACGAAGTTCCAGAGGAATGTACCGGAGGGGGAATCGGTGAGTATTGCCGATAACGTGAAAAAAAATGAATAAAGTAATAATTGTGTCGATTGTACTTTCATTGACAGGGGTAACACCACGAAAACTACATAATAGCCTAAAAATACTAGAAATCAATTAATATACATATGTTACACTGCAAAAAGCGACAATTATAATTACGGTTCATAGAGTTAGAAAGTTTCTAAACTTTGATATAACATAGAGGGAAACAATGTGAATGAATGTCGAATGGACAAATACGTCAAAGCCTCTGTATCTTGATCTAGGCCCTATACAAAGTATGAACACCGGGTCAAACCTGAGTCACTTTTAAATAATAATAATAATAATAGTAATAATTACGATTATGATAAAACATGATTAATATAAATAAATTTATTTATGTATCATATACAAGGTTTGATGTTGCCCAACCTCTTTAATTTTGTCAGATCAATTTTTTCTTGTATGGACAAATTTTAAATTTATAGTAAATCCAATTTCGAAAATTGTAAATTATCAGAGCCTTACAAAAAAAAAAAAAACAAATCGAGTCTCATCTAACCCTCTCACTTTGGATTTGGATTTAGATTAAGGATTGTCTAAATAAGAAGCCTTTTGTTTACAAATAATTTGTCAAAAATAAAATGATAAAGAATAAGATTATGTAGGATACCTAATCTATGAAGTTTTAAACATGTAATATGATAATTTCACAATTATCGCAGAGCAGTAATTATTACACTAAATTACCACCAATAATTAGGTGTGTGAATTCGTAACAAATACATTTTTTCTTTAAATTGTTGTTTATATAAAACTATCATAGTAGAAAGTTTGTACAGCTTATCAGCATGATTTAACAATTTCAAAACTTTTTTTTAACATACTTATATTTTTATTGCATTTTATAATATTTGTTTTCATTTCTGTTTTTCTATAACGATAGTTATTGATGATTTATGTTTTTCCAAGCATTTTAAATACTTTATTGTAGTTTTTTTCTGCGTCCTTAAAATATTTGACACAGGCCGTTATAATTGAAGAGTTAAAAGTTAAGAATTGAGTCAAATGACATCACTTTTTTAAAAGCAAAATATTAAATGAATCCTGAATCAATGAAATCATCAGCCAAACACATTTATGTTTTAAATTTCATAAAAAACGTATGCAGCAGCCCCTCAACATACACGTATATTTTAGTTTAATATTCTGGAATTCATATTTATTAAATTGTACCTACATACATATTCAGCTACACTTAATTAAATATTTATTTGTGTTAATTTATTTTAATTTAATTTAGTTTAGTGATATTGTTTATAAATTTATATCAAACGAAAAACAAAAATAGTAAAATAGTTTACTATTCTAAAATGTGTTGAAAATCGTACGTTACACGCTGTTGTAAAAATAAACTACAGCAGAAAATACCGCCACGTGGCGTAAAAGTGAATGTTACTTTTTTCAATATTGTATTATATACAACGCACTAAATTAATATCAAATTATTTAAGAGATTCGACGCGAATACATTGTATATATCAAAGTTTAGTTGCACTAGTCGTTGAAGGCTTTTACTTTTATTTTATTTTAACACTGTATATATATATATGTGTGTGTGTGTGTGTGTGTGTGTGTGTGTGTGTGTATATATATAATATAATATAATATGTCGTGTGTGTGTGTGTGTATGTGTTTTTCTAATAGGTAATACTACACGTAACGGTAGAAAATAAGTGCTTTGGCCATTGATCTCAATACTCAATACTACATAAAAGTAACGTTTTACGTGCGTGCGAGCGTGAGTAACGAGAATTTATATTCTTTCGACCGATAGCCGTTCATTTTATTTCATATATATTAACGCGTTTATAAAAAAGTATTATTATTGACGTGGTAAAATTGTAAATAGAACACAACCAGCTCGCTGCATATATTGCTACACAAAATCCATCCGTCATTACGTAATCTCTGTCGTCCGTGCAGATAATTGTATACGTGTGTGCTCATCATTCATTTGTCTCGTATGTATAAATAATCGTGACGTAATCGAAAAAAATGCCAAAAGAAAGTATTTGGATTTGTAGTGTATTTTTTAGTCAGTGTTGTTTATATAACTGTACGAGTCGCTTTATTTTAATTAAAAATTAATCATATGATAATATTTGATGAACACATTTGATTTTACTAATATCAAACATGTTGTAAGAGCATTTGAAATACATTATTTAATAAGGCGTAGTAAAAACCTGCTTCAATAAATAAATTTAATATTAATTTTAAATATTACGGGTATCGTATAAAAATAAAATAGACTTAGTCAATGCATTTTCATATTCAATTTATTATCTACAGTTTTAATTCTAAGTCAATATCTTCGTCTTGTTTTGCTACAGATGAAGTTGGGATTTCCGGTACCGATTGTAATGAGGAATATATAAAAGAACAATATTCTGCTGGTCCCATTATAGGGACATTAGCTAAAAAAAAAAAAAAACAAACAAATAATATTGTAAATTGCTGTACTCGTTTATTTACAGACATTAAGTGAGTTGGTACGGATATTGTTTGGACATCCAAGTAGTTCGCACGCGAAGAAGTACTCATGTTTTCCGTGGTAATATTTTTACATTTGGAAAGGATGATATCACTATTGTGGATGCTCAACTGTTCCGCTACTCGGCTCGTCTCATGAACACACGTCGTACTTCGTACGATTACAATGAGCGGTACGTTTTTATGCGTCGTAAGCTACGTGCATCCCACTCATTATAAGCACGCTTTGTGAAGCGTGTCACAGATATGTCACAGAGCTTAACTCAGATCGTAAACACATAACCGTAGAGTTTAACTTTGGGTTGATTGAGAGGACTACTAGGCCTCACACATCAATCACAAAATTATACGAGAACCTATATTGTGTTATATGATAGATTAAAATTTTTAAATGAAGGACGCTAGAATATCTAATATATTTAGGAGCTAAAACTAGTCAATTTTGTTACAAATCACATAATTGATTAGCAAATGCAGCTTTGCAGGGGGGAAAGTGCCTAGCCCAATAGTTAAATTTCGATTATTTTATTGTCACTTGGATGAAGATTTTTTACGTCGCATTCCACACTAGTTTTCATTTAAGCTCACTTAACTTTAAACTCATTTAACCATACATTTAAGTATAATACTTGATTCTATTTTCGTATAACATAATGAATTTAAAGCACCATAGTATTTATGTTTATAATATTATTTTACAATAATGATACTTACCCAGGAAGTCTGTATACGTTTTTATCAAGTATGAGTAGTATCTTTTTCCTACTTCTTAACAAATAGGAATATAATAATGATTTACATTGTTTTTATTTTTATATTATAATGTACAACGCATTTTATTTAGGATAATTTCTTATACAAATCTACATTTTTATAAACCCATCACTTATTTGATTTAATTTAGAAGTTAAATTACCATTCGAGAGACATCAACTATTGAAAGTGCTAATTTATTTATGAGCTATATGATATTGTGAGTACATCCTAGCGATATAGAGTTTACCACGCACTTTCATGCACATATCTGGAGACTCAGCTAAAGTTTCGAGAATATAATGAAATCTTATAAACTTTTATACATTATTTTAAAACTCACGAAATTATATGAAATCATATATAGAACTATAATAGTAATTATTGCGATAAAAATATTCATATAAATAAAACATACCATTCAATTTTTTCAATACACCTATTTAAATATCACAAAATAAGAAAAATATACAAATATAATATAATGCAATGTATGTACACGTGGAAATTAAAATTAGAAGAATTTGGTTAAGATATTTTTTATTTTGTTACGACACAACCAATTACGTTAGATATTTTCCTTTTATTTAGTTAATTTTTATGGAAATGGAATACATTTCACAAAATATTGATTTTGAATAGATACAACTTCTATCAATATCTTAATTAGTCTCTATAGATTAATTTTATTTCGTCATATCTTTGATTATGATCAAGGCTCGGATTTTATAGTATTTGCTAATTATTATAGAATACAGATAAAAATAGCAGAGTGAGCTATAAATTTGTTTTATGCACCAGGGACTCCAAATACGAAATTTTATAATACTATTTTTTATATTTATTTATAGTATTATTATAAGTATTATATATTAGATTTTAAATGCTATTTTTCCAGTTTTGGTGCTATTTTTTGCTAATATGCATAAAATAATGATTTATTTTGAATTTTTTATAAATCTCGTTTATATCGAATGAAAAATAGTATATATTTTTTAATTCATGTGAATCCATGAGAAAAATATCCATATTTTCGTTTCATATTAATAAATATAAATATAAATTTATATATTATATAAATAGTAATATGATATTGTAATCTATTTTTAAATAGCCCGGCATATAAACCCATCGAATAGTAAACATTTATGACTTATTATCTGTTGTATTTATATTTATTTTATTATTGTTTAGATTCTGGAATTTTCTGTGATATAAATTTCAGGTCAGTCAATTCTCCGTATTATTTGATTTCGTTCGTATTCGTTTATTATTCAATCGTGTATTTTTTGTTTTTATGTTTCATTATTTAATGTAAAATACCGAAAGATAAAGTATCGCACTATTCGAGATTTAGATATTTTGTGTTTCAGTTTAGCGATGACGTTTTTTCAATCGAATGTTCTTTTTTTAAATTGTGCGAGTGTAATGTTAATAGTGACAACAAATTTAACGTTACGCAATACATAAAATCGAATAAACATATCAAAGCCTTTAAACGAGAGCAAAATGAAATTAAAAAAAACAGCAGCTACTTATAAGTGTTTAACAACAATCAACTTTTAATCTCGATACTTGCAAGATTCTTATTTCTGCAAATATACCATTAAACAAGTTATTCAATGAAAAGGTTCATTAAAAATACACTAAAAATCGAATTTCAATCAAATCAACATTGAGAAAATTGTACGTTGATGATATTTACAATGAAATTATCAAACAAATTAGAACACAAGTATCTAATAATCTAATCTGGGTGATTGTTGATGAAACAACAGACATCGAAGGTCGGTATATCGCTAATGTTATTATTAGTACTCTTGAGATTAAACGTTTTGGATCCATATTTTTACTTCACTTGGAATAATTAAAAAAAAAACAACATTTCTGCGGTCAGTAAAGCTTTTAATAAATCTATGAGTAAATTATGGCCAAACGGAATGAGTGCTATACATGAAAAACGCTGGAAAATTATTAAAAGTTTTTTATACAAAGATGATATATGTAACGTGCACAGTATATGATTTATATGATTTATATAGAGTTGAAAAACAAGTTCGTGACCATTTTAGCATTAATGAAAAAGTTATCGCAAATTGTAAAAACGTTTAGAAAAAAGCACCTACTAGAGTCGAAATATTTAAAAAAGAGGCTTCACGTGTATGTTTACTACCAAATTCCATAATTAAAAGATGGGAATCGTGGATTAACGCAGCCATTTATTATTGCGAACATTTAAACACTGTTCGCCGTGTTATTGCAGAGCTCGATGATGCAGTAAGTATAAAAAGAACCAACAATTATATTGTTAAAGCCGGTCTTGAGAGCAACCTAGCATATATAAAATCAAACTTTACAATTCTGGTAAAAGGAATAAATAAACTACAGACAAAAGACATTTTTTAAATTTATAAATTAATTAAATTAATATTAAATATATTTAATTATTAAAAATAATTGAGGAAGAATCGTTCGAATCATTACGGGGTGAAGCAGAAATAACTGTAAAAAATAAATTGAACATTGTATTTAAAATAAGAACGGCTTTTCAACATTAAAACACATTCCCAAAATATTATCTGGTGAAGAAGAAAATAACGAATTAAATGAAGATCTTGAAGAATTGTCTAATGACGATACAGTATATATTTTTAATATTAACCTATCATATCAGTAGACATTGAGCGTTCCTTTTTGACATACAAGACGTTTTTGACTGATAACCCCCGAAGCTTCAAATATGAAAATTTGACAAAACATTTAATCATTCAGTGTAACTCGGGTAAAATAATTTAGAATATTATTTAATTAATAAATAATAGGTATTTGATTTTTATTGTTATTTTTAGATAGTTTTGAATAATTGTATACAAACGATATTTTTATTTAGGGCCATTTAAATTTTTTTGACAAATTCATTAATTCAAATAATTATTTCATAAATGTAAGTTTTTTAAAAAATTTTGACAGAAAAAAAAAAAGAAAAAAAATGAATATACTTTCATTTTTACTATTTTGTATGTTTTTATGGCATATTATAGCGCATATTTCTGTTATTTTTAGTGCTACAAAATCCAAGTTCTGATTATGATGTTCGATAACAAGCGATTAGATTTCGTTTTGTATTATATTACGTTATGTTAAAGAACCTATATTTTCATAATGACTTATTTTTAAATATAATTTATTTAATGGAATGTAAAATATTAGGTACTTACTTAAGGAGTAATATGCATATTCCAATGCTTCACGTGCATTGCCTAAATATGAAAAATTATTAAAATTACCATTTGTACCATGTTATTAAATAATACGCTTTTAAATATGTTAAATGTTATTTGTAATAAAATATTCGTTATTTCATATATAACATTTGTTCAGTCACTAAGATAATATCCGGCCCGTAGGACCAGTGTTTTGGGTTTTAAATTAACTGTATAATACTATTTTGGGGAATCAGTTGAATCAAACTAAATACCGTTTGCATTTAGTAAATTATTATTGTATATATTATTGTTATTATGGTATTTAACATAATTGAAAATTATGTTTGCTATAATTATTACGGACTACTATTTAAATGAATTCAACAATAATTATTGGGGTACAAAGATGTGCTGGCCAGCAGAGGCGAAAGAGAAAAATACTAATTACAATTATTATTCATTAACAAGGCAATTTAAGCTTATAATAATACCGTGGTATTAGTTAGTATTAGTGGTATTAGTATTAGTAGTAGTAATAGTAGTATTAGTGGCGGTGGGTATTGGACGATGTTGACAGTGTGGTAGACTACGGTGACGGTGACTGTGGATGACGGTAACGATGATGGTGTGAGATGATGATGGTGATGGCAGATGACGGTAACGGTGAACAAACGTAGATAGAGGCAAACGGAGTGCACTGTCAGACGTCTTAGTACGAGTAAATTGACGGTACGGTACGGTTCACTTGGTGTGTTGGTCGGCACTGATCGAAGGCATACAATTTTATTGTCATGCTAATTTAGAGCAGTCCAGAGGGAAGGGGATATCACCTATTTCAGTGATTACGTCCGAGCAATATTTAATATACAAATCATAATCGATTCATTCAAATTGCATAGGCTGAATGTATAATTGAATTACTTACAATAGAATTTTGATTTTTTTAGTTGATCTAGAAAATTATTTGGTTGTTAGAATAATCATTTCTATAATATTTTACATCCATTTTATCAAAAACCTTAAAATATATTTATTGTTTTATATTGATATATTTTAAATGTTATAATTTTAAAATGTCATTCAAGTACTGAATTGCCATTAAAATACTCGTATTCTATCGTTGTAAATTATATTGTTATCAGTTGAACTATATTAATAAAGACGTGTTTTATTAAACTTTCATTCTAATTTAAATACTTCACATATCAGTATAAAGGGATAACATAATAATGCACGTTGAATAATTAAAATGTTCAAAATTATTAAATATTTAACACGTAGTTAGCTGTTATATTACCTATACACTTTTCATCGATCTGTTCATCATTAATAAATAGTATAGCTAGGATTTTAAATATTAGTTAAAATAATGGTAATTACAATGAATTTAAATATTACAATTTTCATGACATTTTAAACTAACATAATAATGAATATAAGTTCATAATTTCGGCCATATTGTATTGAATTAGAACGATTATGTAATTTTTTTATTTTTTTATTTTATCAATCACAAGTTGAATTACACGGCTTCGTCTGTGAACTGTTAAAATTGTATTGCTTCGTTTTCAACAGAATTGAATATCAAGCGAATTCATTATATTACTGTTTTAGGGTACATAATATTTTTTTTCCTTTTGATGCGTAGACCAACAAATTTGAAGGTTTATCAATGCGTGAGCATGCCACAGCTATTCATATGAGAAGCATGGATTTTCCAAATTTAGTCCACAAATTTGTAACGATTGCCTTCGAACTTTGTAAATATTCATTGCAAAGGTGAATCGCACCGGAAACTGCAAGTGTTTGAAATCGAAAGGCAGATCTGTTGGAATCATTGGAAGTTTTGGCAACAGTACATTTAACCTTTGAAATTTCCATTTAAGATTATTACTCCGATAATATTGTTCATTATCTATTTTTACTGTAAGCCTGTTTCTAGTACAAAGTCGTGGTGGATTGATGTTGCGGAGATAAATGATGGGCACTCCAATTTTCAATGTCAAAATATGCGGTGGCATCCCTGGCAAATCAAGCGAATTCAAAAATTCAGTTGGATAATTGATTATTTCATCTTGATTTATTACGGTTTCAATTGACTTATACGTTGTAACTTCGCCTAGTATTGTATCTTGAATGCAGAAATTGATCACGTTTACATCATTATTTTTGGCTGCTAATATAAAACGTATACTCGTACACTCATGATTTTTGTAATTTTGTGCAATATTTGAAAAACCTCGTTGATTAATTCGTCTTTGGATGCTGTTATTTTACAAAAGTTTCTTAACAAAGGTATACATTGTGTGTATTTATTTTTCCATTTCCAATATCTAACAATTGTTTGAAGAAACGTTCAGTTGCAACATTATCTTGAAGTTGTACACGCATATTGGTCGTCAAAGTCAATTTTCGTACATGTTGCCATAAAAATAATGATTTAATAGTTGCATTAATTTCATCAGCGAGTGTTGAACGTGGTATTCTGGGAGAGTTTGTCTAAAATCACCAACAAACATAAAATGAGTGTGCTACCAAAGAACCGCTTATTTTCTGTGAAATGTAAGTGTCAGATATAGCGTTTCTTTTGCTTTTTTGTGCGCCATAGTACATTCGTCCCATATGATGAGTTGACATTATTTCAGTATTTTTCCCATTCCAGAGTTTTTGTTAATATTACATGTTGGAGTTTCGGCAATTTACATATTCAACGGTAATTTCAACGCTGAATGTTCGGCAACCATCCAAAAGATTTGTCGCAATTTTAAATGATGCAATTGCAAGTGCAATATTATTTCGTGATTGAATAGTTGCTAAAATAAATGAAATGAGGAAATTTTTTCTAGTTCCTTCAGGCGCATCAAGAAAATACAATCCACCAATTTAGCTCGTAATTTCATGCATAATTCTGTCATATGCTATGCGAACTAATTTATGAAGATTCGTTTGAATAAATGTACGCAATTCGTCGACATTAAATTGTGTTTCTCGTCACAAGTCATGAACAAAATTGTGGAATGTTTTGGCGTAGTCATTCTTAATTGTGTCATTGCTTCGTTAGCGATTGCCAAGCAGATGTTTTCAATATAATGAAGCACTGATTTGTATTGAATGAACCATTCATGGACCATGAATCATGTTTTTGGTGACGAATTCAAATAAGTCAGGATCAATATCGACATATGGTATTTCCGCTGAGATGACTTGATAAATTTGTTTAAGAGTAATTTTTTCAATCAACTAAATTAAAATGTGGGCATGTGTCCTCTTGTTTGCCATTTAACAAAGTACTTCCAACAATGTGTATCGCTAAAACCACGTTTGTTTGCAATGAAATCTATTGAAGATTTAAATTTTTGTTTGGACTCGCGTACGGTAATATCACGATGATCCGACGATGATTGCCTAGCAAACAAAAGTTCTTTAATTTTATCCCACATAGGATTGCATGTGAAAGTGATGAACAAATTTAGGCGGTCATATGCTCGGACGTATGTCATTGCATTTTGTACATATTCATGCATGTTTCTTGTAAATGTGGCCGGTAGAATTACAATTTTTCCAATGTTTTGGGATTTATATTACCATCGTTGGCTACTACATCACGTAAATATATATATTCTTCTAAACGCAACTTGGTTTGACTTAGTCAAATGAAAAAGAGTCGTTCTGTTTCGATTTTTGTATACATATCGACGATATATATTGATGAAATAATTGTCGAAATTTCATGATATGATTTTCAGCGTTTTTACAAGTTATAATCGATATGAATAATTCATGGTACTAACTTTCTTATTCATTTCCTCATCTGTTCTTGAATATCTCAATTGATGTTGAAATGATATCCGTCCTCTCCTTTGCCAAATAAAATCGGATATGTTAAATCGTCATATGATCGATGAGTTTCCTAGATTCGATGAACATCACCATTTATGCAATAGAGAATTATGTCATACGAGTCAAATTCTTCGTTTGTTTGTTTTTGTTCGTTTGTTTCTGAAGTTCGAGAGTTTTTTTTTCGTGCTTCAAGTGTAGACCGTCCAATCGCTTTTTATTTGTGAAACATGATTGCACTATTGTTTAAAAAAATATACTCTACAAAATATTATAATTATAATATAGTAGTAATATAATTGGAAGAATTACAAATTTATAAAGAAATTAAACACAATAAATTTAAAACATTACAACAGATTTTAAAAATAACATTCTATATCAATACATATTAGATAATATTAATATCACACCATAGTTGCTTTCATTATATATACAATTTCTTTGCTTTTTGATATATTCTTTTTATATAATTATTATTTTATCTTTACATCTACCTCTGTGTTTTTTTATTGTAATATTCATAATATTTTCTATGTAATTTCTGCCTTATTTTTCTATTCATTTTTTCTTATTAATTTTGCTTTAATTTATTCCTTAGTTGTATTTTATTTGTATTAACCTGATAATGACATTTTCTCGAAACCGGTAGTAATAAACACTCACAAACACTCACATAAATATATATATATAATAAACACACAACTTTTATATTTTCTTTTTTCTTTAATCAACGTAATACTCATTGACTTTTTGTATATTTAAGTATTATATAAATATATGTATATATTTATTTATTTAAATTTATATATATATATATATATATTTTATAATTATTATATTTTATTTTGATTCTATTTGATTATGTTTTAAACTAAATGGTTACCATTGTAACTGTTTAACGCTTAGAATCCTAAAATTTCTCGTATTAGCTACCACCCTCGTTGGTCGTATTTCAAATTTTATATTATAAAAACCTTCGCGAGGTTATACAAAACGAATCACCAAAGTTTTATTACAATTAGATCAACAGTTTAAGCGGTTATGCGGGACAGACAGACAGACATTAAATTATATATATATATAAATCATCATCTACGATTTCATAGGAAAATATTTCGCGGAAATTGAAATTTTTATATTAAAAATAATGTAAAATCAAATAATATGATCTGGGTTCACTGATTAAGACTTCGAGTATTATCCTTACAAAAAATATTCTAGTCTAAAATTAAAGATTTAGCTGGTGTTGAGATGGTATAATTAATATCATCAAATCAGATGAGTCTAAACTATTGAATCGTATGTTTTACATTTGAATACGAACACTTTATATTTTCCTTACACCAATTTATTGGTTCTTGAAGGATGTCCTCTTTGTAAACTAAACATAAAAATATTATACTTACATCGTTTTATTCATAAATATCAGTTTATAAACTAACGTTTATTATTAAATTTGTGTATCGAATAAAATATATATTTTGTTGCGCCATACCTCGTATAGCTTGTTCAAAGATATATTTAATATACTCTTCATAAAATACTATAAATTAAGATTAATTTGTGTTATTAAGATTGATTTAAATTTACATATTTAGAATATAATATCTATTATGCTTAATAAATTTATAAAAACATGCTATATTCCTGAAATTTAAATATTATTTTTAATATCAAAATTACCTAAGAATAATTTAAAATTATTTATGTTTATCAATATCATATAGAATATACCTGAAGATTCGCCTTTTGATTTTACAGATACTGGAATAGCTAAAATATTAAAATAATTTTATCTTTTCATTTTGAGTTATGTGAACATTTTTTTGACTTTACAGTGTGTATTTTGTTTGATTTTAATCAAATTATTATTGTTATACTTTTTTCCTTCTTCCTCGCCTCTATTTTAGCTATTTTGGGTCGGTCATCTGTGTTCTAAGCCCCTACTTAAAACGATCTCTTTGATTATCTACGCATACAACGTTAATATCTATAATCGTCCTTACAGCTTCCGAATTTTCTCTTCTCATAACATGATCAAATCATCTAAGTCTATTATCTCTTAACTTATCTACGATCGACACTACTCTTATCCGTCCTTCATTCCTTTCCTATCTTCTCTTGTCATTCCACTCATCCATCTAAATACTCTCATATCTGCTATACTCATTCTCTGCTATATATTTTTGTCATCCGCCCAAAACTCTGAATCATACAATGTAGTTGGTCTCACTGCACTCTTATAGAACTTACCTTTCAGCCTCATTGGAATTCTCTTATCGCACAAAACGTCAAACACTTCTCTCTACTTGATCCACCCGTACTTTATCCTATGTTTCACATCCTATTCAAAACCACCATTATTTTGTACAAAGAATCCTTATTGCCATTATACTCCTCGTTTCATCGACATTCTTTTTCATTAAACTCATACTTTATATACCCTGTTTTAATTCTAATAATCCTTAATCCTTTTCCTTCAAGAGCCAATTTCCATATATCAAGTCTTTGGTTACTTCTTCCCTATTTTCTCCTACCAAAACTATATCATTAGCAAACATCATGCAACATGGTACCTCCCCTTGTATTTATTTTGTAACTTCATCCATTGCTACAGAAAACATATAAGGGTAAGATTAATATATTAATAAAATAATAAATTAATAAAGCAGATCCTTGGTGTACACTTACTCTTATATACTTATAATTAATTATCAAGGTATTCTTTACACAAGTAGCAATCCTATTAAACACATCACTTATATTCCCCTCAATCATCCTTTTTTCACCTTCTTTAAAAACTTCTTTTTTTTTTGTCCCCTATTAATTTCCACCATCGAATCATCGATTCTCTTCCTGTGTTTTTTATTTTTGTATTATTTCTTTCCACTACACCAAAACTTCATTACCGTCAATCTATGTTGTGTTATTACACACTCGTCAGGAATTACTTCGAAATTCTTAACTCCCTTTACATTCTTTTGCTTTCACATAGAGTAATCAATCTAAGATCTATTACCCCCACTCTTATACGTTACATAAAGTTATTTCCTTTTCCTAAAATACGTATTGATTACTGCAAGATCATACGATGATGCAAAATCTAAAACTCTTTTTCCAGCCTCATTTCCCCCATCCCAAAACCATACCCTCCATGTATTCTCTCATATCCTCGCCTCTCACTATCGACATGTCAATTCATATCTCCACTAATCATCGTATCCTCATTACTTAGTATTCCTTGCATCATTTTATCTATCTCTCACCAAATACTTCCTTGTCTTTTATTTTACATTCTACTTGTGGAGCATAAGCACTTACTGCATTCAAGATTTTTTCCACAAAAATTAATTTTATTACTATTATTCTATCATTTTTCCTTACTACTTTATACCTATCTTTCGCACCTAGATGCAAGTTTATCCTAGAGTTCAATGTTGATTTCCCTACCCCGTTAACATTACAAGTATTGGGTTGACCTGTACACATGACTTGTGAAATAGCTACCGTACAAGCTGTCCGGCTGGTATCACACGCTATATTCTTCAGGTCTCGTCCACTTCTAATTACCTAATTTCCTCTCACCTGTTGTCCCCACGCATATCCGGGACGAGATGAGAAAATTCGCCTACGTTTTATTTAGGACTTCTCATACTATTTGGCAAAATTTTACACCGGTTGTCGACCTGATGTCCCCTTATAAGTCGCCTCTTTTGAGAAGTCTGTGTATTTTTATCCCTTTCCACAGAGAAAATTCTTGTTACAATTATCAAATAAAATAAAATTTTAATTTTTTAAGTTGAATACTAGTTTAAATTACTACCTAACTTTACGATGATAAAAAAATCAGCAATGTTGTTATTTAAAGAAATAATTACCTTTTCTTACGCCATTTCTGGACAAATATGTGACTAAAAATAAAAATATTTTAGCTTTTTTAAATTTATTTTGGGTTTTTCGAAGTACGTTATAATTTTACAATGATGTATTTTTTTTGTCATCTTTGAGTATTTTACATTATAGCACAACATATTATTTTTACTTTTTAAATTTTCATATCTAGTCGATTTAAAATACTCGATACATCTTTTTTTGGTGACAAATTTAATGAAATATATTTCTCAATAGTTTTCCTGAGCATAATTTCTTACAAATTTGGAATACGTATAAATTAAAAAAACAATTCTCTTGATATTTTGTAATTTATACCTGTTATTATTTTCATTATGATATATAAATAAAAACATATTTTAAATAAAATGTTCAATTTTAGGTTATAATTTATTGAGATTTTATGAAAAAAATTGAATGAAATTTGCAATAATGAAAATCGAAAGGTTCTAAAATATATAAATGATACACCATGTGTTTTCTTAAAAGTCATAAATAAATATCAAAAATCGATGATTAAATTTTTCAAATTTCTTTGACGTTTGGTTTTCAAATTTTTAATTGAAATTTATAATTCCAGCTTTACAGATCTTTTTTTATCTATAAAAGTTATAAGATGATAGACTTTATTTTTAATACAAATAAAAACAACATATACAGGTACATCTATATAAGTATATAGATGAATAAATTCAATAACTTTCACAACCACAATCAATTAATTAATTAATTTACTAGGAAAAAGATAGTTCATTTAAATTATGCTTACACACTTAAAATTATTTATAGAATATTTATTATTAAATTACTCACTGTTATTACTTATATATCTGAATGTTTCTTGGCCGCTAGACTTTACTATAAGGGTGAAAGTGTTTTAATAAGTTTTAATAAAGTGTTTAAGTGTTTAATAGCTTAACATATATAATTATTTTAATACGAGGGCTGTCCCATAAATAATTTACAAAAATGCACCAAATAATGAAAAATGAATTTATTACTTAAATATTTTAACACAGTAAATTAGACATATTTTTTTCCACATAGTTACTGTTCAAATGTATGCATTTCGGAAATACGCAGCACATTTTTCATCGAAGTATTACGTTATGATCTTATTTTGAAAATGAGTTTCTCCCATGTTTTCTTTTTAATGGATCAAAAAAAAAAAAAAAAAAATCTGATAGTGCCAGATCATGAATATGTAGTATGTGTTGCAATACTTCTCTATAGTATTTTACTAACTAATCCTTAGGGTTTTCCGCAAAATGTGTTGTTGCATTGTCATACAGGAGTTTCATATTTCTTGAACGTAATCGCCTTCTTCTCTTGAATTGTATTTTAACTTTCAATTTGTCTGATGTTTAAATGTAGTGGGAAGAAAAACTTGGGAGAAACTCATTTTCAAATGAGTTGGAGGTAATGAACACAGGTACTGAGTACTTTGATGAAAAATGTGCATTTTCAAGTTACCCCATCTTTGGGAAAATGCATAAATCTGAATGGTGACTATGTCAAAAATAGAAAAATATGTTTAATTTATCGTGTTAACATTTTGAAGCAATAAAATCATTTTTTATTATTCAGTACATTTTCGTACCTTGTTTATGGGACAGCACGAAGGCTATATGTATAATATATCTTATCTGATATGATAAATGAATAAATTAATTGGTAATAACTCAATCAATAATACAAATATTTTAATTATATTTTATTCATTTAAATATATATACGAAATAGATCTATAAATGTTAAGTCAAATTAAATATATATTACGTTGTATATAAAAGAAATATAAACAAATAGGTGAACTATAGTATTTACTAGGTATTTTTCCGATTTCATCGAGTTGACCTAGTTATTAATTATAAATTAATGTATTCATCATAATCTGAGTCTTATAACCGAATGAACTTTATAGTCGAAGTGGGGAAAGAGACGAAAAAAAAATTAATTAATTTGTAACTTTATTTTGCTATTTTCATTTTACAAATGTATTTATTTTTTCATTTCATATATTGTTTTTTTCTATCGGTGAAACCACATTTCTGTTGCTTTGAACTTAACCTTCCCCATTTTTTCCGCCAATTCTTCAGCTTTTTGGCAAAGTTTCGAAGAGCCTGAGACGTGAACATTCTTATTTCTGACTTTTACATACCATTATTACAATGCTGATTTTGAAATGTTTACCTTATTTCCTTCCCCACGTTGTCCCATTTTCGGAAAAAGGTTGTACTTTTCTTAAATACCTAATTTGTTACTCAAACTAAGAGCACGTTGCATAGTTATATTAACAACAAAAAATGACAGTATGGTTTTTAAACTTGAATGAAGTACGATAAGAAATTAATTGAAACCACTACAACACAAATAACTTTTTAAAACTAATTTGTTTCAAAAATTGTCTACAATTTTTTCACAAAATTTGAATTTTATAACCGAATTTTTTTTAAATGTATTTAGATACGTCCGAATCGTTTCAAGGAATTTTGAATCTTATAAACAACTGAACCTTATATACGCAAGTATTATAAGCGACGTCTACTGCATATATATATATATATATATATATATATATATATATATATATATATTTACAAAATAAGAAACTCTTATATATCTTTAGAAATAGGCCGTTAAGAAAGCTACAAGTGTTATTATAGTATTATTCTCAAAAATAGATAATTTATAACCTTACCTATACACCTATAATAATCTAAATTAAATTAACAAAAATATATAATTATAAATAATTAGTATGAAAATATTATGTAATAGTATGCAGCTCTAGGAAACCAACGATGAAGTTTCACAATATCTTAATCTTTTAATTCTCCATACACGAATGTCATCCTACTTTGGTCCATTTAGCTATGTACCTGAAGAATGTTAAAAGTGTTTATATTTCACGGCAGTATACGCAGCACAGAGAGCTGAATGACCATCAGCGACAACACTGACAAACTTCTTCGCGACATGCGTTAGTAATCCATTTGCAAGAACACTGCTTTACTCAGAGATGCCGAGATATTTCACATTAAACGCGTCATAAAAATAATTCCAAAGTCGGAAACAAGGAAAGCCTGTTTCTGGATACGTGAATGTATATTCAACCGATAAATTAGGGTGCATTTACATAGTTCATCCGAGCAATCACGAATGTTTTTACCTGCGTTTATTATTGGTTAATGTTCGTAGACCGATTTCATTTGATTTTCTACAAACTGTAAAACGTGAGTTGTGCACAACATATCGATCCTGTCAGTGTTTATATTTGCTTCAAGATAACATTCATTGGGATTATACACCTTCTGATGCTGTTATTTCGTTTACTTTTGTCACTTTTTGTCATCATCAGTTTAACGTTTTTTCCATCGAACCCACTTCATTTGTGGAACAAATACAAAGATAATATAGTTGAAGACATTTTGCATCGAGCGCGTACAATAACAGCGAATCCCGAAATTAAACTTAACGCGGATATCCACAACGATGCATTGATTTCTAGAGAGAATTTGTGCCTGATAATGTCCGGCAAGATATTTTATAAATTAGGCATGAAGTATTCAATCGAGAATTTAAATGAGAATGACAATACAATCGAGATGCTTTGAGTCAATCAGTATGAACAAAGGTCCCACTTTTAAATCAGCAGCAGAAAACCGCGTAAGATACATTCATAATAGCAGTTAACAACGGCTACAGAAGAATCTTTTTCCTCGATTCATCTGACGGAACTGGCAAAACGTTCTTAATTTCATTGATTTTAGCTTCGATTCGCGTACAAAGTTAAATAGCGCTGGTCGTAGTATCATTTGGGATCACTGTTATATTGTTAAAAAGAGGGCGAACAGCTCATTCTGCGCTCAAACTGCCACCGAATTTGCAAACGATAGATTAACTGACGTGCAACATTGACAAAAAATCAGCAATGGCGAAAGTACTACAAAATTGAAAAATAATAATTTGGGATGAACGTACGATGGCACACAAACGAGCGTTGGAGCATTCGAGCATTCGATTGAATGTTGAAAGATTTACGCAATAATGAAGACCTCTTTGTAGGTACGACGATACTGCTAGCCGGCGATTTTCGTCAAACACTGTCAGTCATTTTAAGAACAACAGCTGTTGATAAAATTAACGCTTGCTTGAAATCATCAAATTTATTTATTTCAAAATACGTGAAAATTCTCAATATGCGAGTCGCGTTATAAAATAACGATTCGGCGGAAGTGTTTTTTAAGCAATTATTAGACATTGGCAATGAAAAAATTCCGGTTGACTCTTCCACTGGTTTCATTTCGTTTCTATATAATTTTTGTCAATTCATAATATCGGAAGAGGAATTGATAATGAAAATGTTCCCGAGTATTTGTGCAAATTATAAAAATCATGTGAAATATAAAGCAAAAAATAAAGACGTAGATGATTTGAACATAAGAATTTAAAGTTGAATCGCTGGCCAATCGCATTTATTTCAGTAAATCTATTCCAATACCTATCCAGATGTTAATGTCATTTATCCAATTGAATTTCTGAATTCATTAGATTTTTTAGGAATGCTGTCGCACAATTTTCAGATCAAGGTCGGCTCATTGATAGTTGTGTAACGCTATTTAAATCAACCGAAATTATCCAATGGATTAGACTTGCTGTTAAGAAGCTGATGAACAACGTGATTAAATCAACGATATTTATAGGAAAGTTCAAAGGTGAGGATGCTCTGAATCCAAGAATATCACTGATTCCAAACAACTTGCCGTTTCATGTCCAATTTCTGATTCACCTTGCATTCACAATAACGATTAATAAATCGTAAGGCCAATCTTTGGAAGTGTGTGGAATAAACTTTGGATTATCGTATTTTTCCCATGAGCAGTTCGAGAGTTGGTAAACCATCAACGCTATTCGTTTTTTTTCTGAACGAAAAGACAAAAAATATCATTCGTTACCACGCGTTGCAATGAACTTATTAAAAACACCAAAAACAAAACGATTGTCAAAACATTGAATTCCGATTTATTTTATTATACATATTTTGTATATATTCATAGATTTCACGAGACTGTTCACAAAAATAACATACAATATTAATTTCTGATGTAAACAATACTACTCGAAATGTTGTTTTCCAAGAAATTTTTAGTGATTGAAGAAGAAATTAACACCAGGTAAATCAATGTGGTTTATACTGAGTTTTTCAAATAATCATTTCTAAATATTATTGGTAGGTTAAAAAAAAAATGTATTTAAAAAATAAAAATAAACTCTAATTCAATAGTATTCAAAACTATTTAGTCTTTTAAATCGTTATTTTTATAAACAATTTTTTAACAAAATTGCTACTGTTCACACGAGTAATCTGAAATATGTAATTCATAACTGCACACTGGCAAAGCTGGGTAATACAGCTATATTATAGATTAATTGTTTATTAGCTTAAAAAAACATTGCAGGATGTTTGTTTATTAGGATATTAACAACATATATAATTAATAACTAAGAAAATGAAAATAATTTGTTCATAATTAACTCTCCATATTTTAATATAATCATAACGCGATAATAGAAGTATAGTTAAATATAATAATATAATAAAGTATACAACATTTTATATTTTTAAATGTTTTAAATTTAAAAAATTTTATACTTAATTACATATAATATGCATATTATACTGACTAGCATTTCCTTTTTTGACAAAAAATGTAAATATAATTGCGACTGTTAAAACGTTAATATTTTCACTAAAATTCATGCTAATTGTAATTTTTGTATAGTTCGTTCAACTAATGTGTTTTAACAATTTAAGGAAAGTCTCAAACTGATTTTTATAATGTACAAAATTCGAATATAAAGTCTGGTTATATCGTACGTAAGTCGCATTTTATTATTTGTACAGCTGAATATCGTATAATAATATTGTTAATATTATATTACATTATAGTAAATACACAGAAATCGAGAAAAATCAGAGATTTTTTTCATAATTCAAAAAATTATTGTATAGAATACTCGTAATATATGCCAGTATTATTGCACGAAACTGGCAAGTATAATTTTCTTATCGGCACCTGAAACTATTGATTATGTTTACTTGGTAAAATGAATAGAGTAATAAATAGTTTAGTATAATTATATTTCTAAGTAAAAAATATAACTATTACATAAAGTGAAATATAAATTATTATAAATCATGAAAATTTACAGTAAAAACGTAGAGTAACGTGTTGAAATAATATTAATTGGCGGTCATGTTTTTTAATATTATATGACTGTAAATGTTCTTAATGTACTTGACATTAAATTGCAAAAAATGAATTATTTGTGAAATGAACAACTGTTTATATATATATAAAGGTTGACCCAGGTTGACCCAACAATGTCAAAACAAATCCTAGTTGGTACCACAGGAGCGGGGGAGCCCCACAGCTACGCTGGACCGGCTTGCTGCTCCGTACGCCGTGCCCCTACGAAGTTGATGTGCCTACATCGCTGGAACGTGGTGATTGTGAGACAGGCGCATCTAGTGATAAATATGATCCAGTGGTAGAAGACAGGAACTCACATGACTCGAGAAACTGAATTGTGCCTTCTCCTTGAAAGGGTACGGGCCAAAAGCTCGATGCTGGTGGTCCATAGATGACACGAGGCCTGACCTTATTAAATGGTTGGGCCCTGCTCTACCGTACTTCTTAAGATGTGCAGTCAGTAGGCCTAGGCTAAACAAATCCTGAACGTACTGCCAACAAATAATTATATACCATTTGTCTATTGTGTATTCAAAACAATATATTTTCAAGATTCATGTTCAAATCTCATATATCATAAAATCATTATTTGAAAGATTTTCTTTTGTTCTACACTTTTAGTTGAAACCGTGTTTATTTTTCATTTTGTTTTATTTCAACTTGTGTTTTTAACAGCTAAACTAATACTTTAAATTAATTTTTGTATTATACAAAACTTGATAAAATAAACCTGAGTAAACTAGTTGATTCGTATATTGTTGTTGGTTCTGATGAAAAATTATTGTAAATATCATATTAAAATGTAGTATATTCTATGAAATTGACTAATACAAAGATATTTTTTTCAAAATATTTAAAAAGTAATAATACAAAAAAATATGTTCGAATATTATTGCACGAAAAGTTTCATTATAATATAAAAATGAATATAAATAAAGATCACTTTTAAAATTAGCAATTTCATTTTCTTGTGCGGTCCTGAAATCCAAAATTGAGGTGAGGTGGTAGTTAATCTTCCCGTGCCTCCTATGTACTCAGTGATCGATGTTTTTTATTAGGTGATGCGTCTATCAGCCTATGTTTGGCTTATTCCAGCTTACTTGTCAAAGCTTCAACGTTATACTCTTGGATTCTAGTCTCGCTTTTTTCTTGTTTTTTTCATCACCTAACAGTTTTCTTAATTTGCAGCTCTCTCTTGCGACCAGGTGTATAGATGGCATTCTAGTTATATTCTAGTTATATAATTATTAGTTGAAACAGTTCTGTAGGAGCAAGTTATTCTTACAGCTATCATTCTCTGAGTGCCCTGCAGTGTGTTGATATTGCGTTCGTATATTAAATCTCTGTCACAGATGGGCGCCGCGTAAATGAATTGACTCTGAATGATCATGGATAACAGTTTCCTTTTGCTCGGGGTGGGCCCTCCGACGTTCGGCATTAGACTTGACAGTGCTCCAGCCTGCCGTCTGCTTTCACTATAATTACTTCTATATACTTCCTAAAATTAAGAGCTTTGCTCAACTCAATTTCTAGGTATCGTATGTGAGCTTTCGTTTCTATCAGCGTATTCTTTAATCTGATCGGTCTGGTACGGCTTTTTCTGCGGATAGTTTTAAGTCGTTGTCTTCCATCCAAGACAGAATTTTTTGGAGAGTGGTGTTCATTGCGTCTTTGAGAAGGTGTGTTTTGACCAGTCGTGGTAGTCACACGTTATCTGCGAATGCTACGAGCGACACGCTAGACCTCCCTTGAGTATTTCCCGTAAGTCTCATTTCTAAATGTTCACCGTACATGATATTCTACAGTAGCGGCCCTAGTACCGATCCTTGAGGCCCTTCGCAATTGATTTTCCGCTGTACGTTCTCTTCATATATTAACGCCCGCTCATTAAGATAACTAAAAAGAATACGAGTCAAAAACCTCGGAACTTGCTTCTTTATGAGCGCCTCTTTGATTTTAATCCATAATATCGTGTTAAAGACTTTACGACGCCCAATGAGACCAAGGCGCAACGTTTCCTTTTCCGTAGTGGACCTGTTGCTGCTCTGTTGACAATCAATTATTCTATTGATTAGTGTGAAAATAAGGATTGATATGTCTATCCATAAAATGGTATTTTGATCGGGGTTACCTGGTTGCTTAGTTTTACCTAACTACAACAACAAAAACAAAAGACTGTATTGTCTTCCATAATTGCGTTTCTGTAGTCACACAAGATGTCTGTCAAAATGGTATAGATAAACAAATGTTAGGTAACCGTTTATCGCGTGATTTCGTGAGTGAGAGCAGCAGTAGCGTGATGAGTGTATAGTGGGAATCGAAGTGGCATGGTCGTTACTTTACACACTTATTTACCGTGCGGTGTTAGTCGTAGACAAGTTTATGATGTAACGTTGTTGAATTTCTCCATTTGATTACAATAACGTTCGAAATGACATTCTCATAATAGTAATTAAATGTATTTGAACAATGATAGTTCTTGATTTTTACTGCATATTATAATGGCTCACTTAATAATTAGTGCTGTTTAATGATCTCGTGGCATTTGAAACTGTAATGAATTTATCGGCCACATGTTGATCATTTATTTTCTTTATTTTTAAATGACTTAGATGAATCGTTCTTAGCCGTTAAATAGTGTTTTTTATAAAATTGAATTTTTTTTTTTACATTTACAATGATAACAGTTTGTTTCAAAAGGTCTAGTATAAAATCATGAGTTAATTTCTATTTTCATTACGTATATAAGATCTTACAATACAAAAATAAATCTCAAATTTTCAACAAAGTCCAATGTCGTAGATTTCAATCAATTTTTACCATTTTTATTCAATGTAATTTATTAAATGTTTTTTATTTTATGGTATTTATTTATAGAACATAATTTAATAATTTAAATATTATTTCATAATGGTTACCAATAATTTAAGGTTTTTACCAGTTTCGATATTATACAATTGGTGATTTTCTGTATAACAAATATAAATATAAAATTGCATAACAGCTGCGATTAAGATGCGATACTTATATATTATGTTAAAAGTGGAAATTATTTTCTACATACACTTTGTATTGTTATTGGCGAATTTACTTATTTACACGTGTAATGATGATAATTTGATTTGACCACTTCGAGAAAAAATAAAAATGCCCATGTGGAATATATAATATAAAATTTGACTATGTTGAAGGCATTTCAATGTGCGCATATTTTAGGCATGTAAGTAATATGTGCAGAACAGTGATGTGTTCCGATGTGCGATAGTAGATACCCAATATAATTAATCTAATAGTAGATTTATTTTTACGAAACGATCTGATTTTAATTTCACACTGTACTTAAGTATTGCGTTACTCTACCTATTGTTACAAATAAATCAAACGAAGAATACAAAATGTATTTACCGCTTGTAACTGAACCGTTACTGACGCCTTAAATATATAACGGATCGCAAACTTAATATTCGGATGACACCGTACTGGTGATGGAGATACTGGGATTTCTTTATATAAATCAAATTAATTAACGTTTTATATATACATTTAACCTCGACTATATGAGGGGTTGACGGACGCTCGTAGACGTCGTCGGACAATTACCAAAAACATTAAATATATATAGCATACGTATTAACACCTGCCATAAAAAAACCACATACCTGATTTTAAATTTAAGGGGTGTTAAATACTTCACATCGCGTTGTAGCCGGCGAGATCCATCGCGGAAAGAATGATTTATTCAATGTTAATTATATAAAAAAATACGATAACAGCTTATAAATCTCGTTACGTTACACGCTACCCTCTAATCATGTTTTCGTATAATATTTATTTCATTTTTGTCTCATACTTAAGCATTATACCATACACGTATGATATGTATTATGCACATCACATAAATAAGTTAAAGAATAGCTAAAAATAAGCTTTTATTTAAAAAAAATCCAACTTTTAATTCAAATTGTTAATTTATCTTATTGTTCTGACTTTTCTCCTTATTATACAGGAAAGTTAAGGCTCATTTAGTTTTCTTGGTATACGCAGATAAATCGATTTATTGCCCCCTCTCTTGTTTCTCAGTTTTTTATTCTGTATTTAAAATGTTCTGTTCGTGCCACGACATCCATAGTGACTTTTTCTGTTCCCGACAATAATAATAATTACAGATGATATCTTTCTATTAGTTATTTAAAAGGTCTTGTAAACAAGTTTACGAATATACCTATAATTTTAGTGATTATTAGTTTTATGTAATGATGTGTAAGATAATCCATATAATGAAATTATACGTGATGATTAAAACCAGTTGCGGCTTTTGGTCTATATAAATGTGAGTCAAATATTTAAAAATTACAAGAGAAGGAAGGAGGGCTCTAAAACACACTGATAGACAAATACATATTTTCTAAAATTGTAATTACATTTTTTTGTGGTGTTGGGAAAAAATACTTTTTTATTTTTGATAATTTTTGTGGGAAAAATATTTGATTTGTATTATTTTTTATGCAGATTTTTACTAGTCAAAACTTCAATAAATGCAAAATCAAGTAGAAATATTATTTATATATATATGTATTTTATACAGTATTTTAATAGTATTATTGGTTTTACAATGATGTGTTATTTTCATTTTCTTAATGAAAAAGGTACAGTTTTGAAATTTTGATTTAAGAACGTTGATCATATATCATTTATCTTTTGCTTATTTCACTTCACCGTAAAAAAAGAGTTTTAATTAAAGAAACTATAATGTCATTAAACGAATTGTCATTGTAATCACACTCAATGTTTCAGTGTCCACCAAACATTTTTTTTAATACGTTCTTTTCTTTATCATCTCCAAAATTAATTTTACAATACTTGCGTGGTCCAAATATGCGTGATAAATCTTAAAAAAAATTCAAAATACCTATTAATACACATTGATAGAGTGAATTACCCAATATTTGAAATTTAGTACATAATTATGATAAACATAACGTTAGAAAATTGTCAATAATTGATATTGCTCTAGTATTGTCTTAATGGATAACTAATAGTCTATATGAACGTTAGTAATATCCATGTTGAATTTTGATACATACCGGTATTCATTAAAAATTTATTTTTCATGTAAATATAGTATCCATTTATGACATCTGACAATATAGTATACATACGTATGTATTATTATTATTTTTTTAAATAATTATAATTTTAAACAATTACCTATAAAATAAGATCTATTCAAATAATTTACTTTTTCTGGGCCAAATTATATTTTTAGGATTTTTAGAAATTATCATTAATGATATTTAAGGAGTGAAATATGGTATATTTGTAGCCACGTTGAATCGAAATCGAAAAGACTTAAGGACATTGTTGGACCGGCTTAAGATGATGACAGGAAATTTGAATTTCTAATGACCTTCATTGATACGTAATCTATGTTTTTATCAATATTTATATCATATTTTATACATAATTTTAGTCTTAAACGGCCATTTTTCATTACGTAATAACTTGTTATCATGTTTAGAACATAAAAGTAATTTTTAAAATTAAAATATAAATATAATAAATTTACCACTTTTTTCAACCGCAGTCGCTATATAATGTTCAAGAATACAAAATTAATAACAAAATAAATATACTGAAATTTAAGTATGAGTAGATTTATATTAATGTTAGATTCTTTGAAAACATCGAGACTCGTTTCATCTTTATATATTACAACTGATAAGTAATAAATTTAACATTTTAAATTGTGAATAAAAATTATTAATATATTTACGAATAATCTAATAATATAAGAGATTTAACTTTTAATTAAACTAATTTTTCTGTTAATAGAATACATTTTAAAACTATAAAATATATTTATTTCATCGAAATTTACATAATAGTAATTATTATTTATAAAGTTATAATATTTATAATAGTAAATATTATTATAAAGTAATTATTTACATAGGAATATAAATGATTAATTTACATTCAAATAAAATTTACTTTGGAACATAAAATAATTCATTATAAAATAAATAACTAACTTATATAACGACAAGCATAATTTAATGCGATATCGGCAGTAAGAGTATCTGAAAATTAATTGTTTAGTTTTCTCAATAATAAATACCAATTGACTGCAAGTAAATTAATATAATTAATATAAATTATTTATTATACGAGAAATTGATGACTACCGTTCCAATATTATACTGATTAGCGTTTGTGTATTATCATATTACTTACAATCAAAACCTGAGTTTTTCAATAATTCTGTGGATTCAAAAAAATAATGGAAATGTTGTTATTTGATTGTTAATGAAATAATATTTAAAAAAATGTATATTTGATTTATAAACAAAATTGTTAATATAGTTTCCACTATGTATATATATATTAGGCCATAGAAATAATGTGAACATATTTTATACATATCATGTTATAAACTAAAGAGGTAGGAGTGATTATTTATTTCAGGTATTTTAAACAATTTAGTAGACATAATATAAAGACCCATATGTGTATAAAATAATATAAGACATTGCAGATAAATATATTTTCAAACAACCAATTTTGATTCTTAAAAATATGTTGTTTTTGTTATATCTAGTCTAAATATTGTGCAAAATATATTTTTCATTTTTATAAGTGTATCATTATTCAATTTACATAAAAAACGTAGCTTATAGTAAGCAAATAAGAAAAACGATCTCTTTTAAAACAAAGTAAAGCAAATAATAAAAAATTATAAATCTAAATTAAGTTTTCAAAATAAATGTTTAACTACAGGATATCTTTTGTACATTTATTGCATTTTTTGCAGACACACATATATTTTCGAAAGAGTATTCAGTCATCAACATGACCCTTTAAAGAATCAACTTCAAACGAAATTAAGGAGATTAAAAACGGTGTATTTTGCACCATTTCAGACATTTAAAACATTATAATAATCCAACAACTTGTTTTAAATCCAATTTATTTCAGAAAAAAATGTATGGATATTGATATTTAAAATACAAATTAAATACATGATATAAACCAGTGTTAATTTTTATATTTGTGGAAATTGTTCCGAAATAAAAAAAAAATTAAATCAACTATTTACTGTCAAAAAACTTGGCAAAAAGGATGATAAGTTAAAATATTTTATATTCATTGATTTTTTTAATATACATTAAATTGCTAAACATTTAAAATCTATTGACATTTACAGGTGAATATGATACACCATGCCTACTAATTTTGTACTCATGAGTACTAACATAATGATAAAACGTGTCCACATACATTCCGAAAATTACTTATCCTATTATCCTTTGAAAAAGTGCATCTAGATCCACTTAAGATAAATTATTGTAGTCGAATAACATATGTAAAATCAATTTGTATTTTATATTTTATAAAATCATTTTTTATTCTAATCATATGTAGAAATTTTACACATTTTACAGTTATCAAATATATTATATGAAGGCTGCAGTAATCTTACTTTTACATGTATAGTGTTTTTGATCTAAATCTGTATTAGAATATACTAGTAACATAAATAATAGTATCATTATTTAATTCCAAATTAAACATCATGCAATAGCAAGTTTCAAATTGGTTATAAATACAGTAGAAAATAAAACATATGATTTAGGATATTTCATATACTGCCAACGGTTGGTATATCGCACATTATGTTATAAAGTATCGATTATTATGATTTGCCATCGTTTATTTATATCATTAGGTTATTATGAAATAAATAAAATAAAAACGCATTTGGGAAAAATAATTTTTTTCTAACATTTTTTTACTTTTTAAATTCTCAAGATTTTAAATAAACAAATCTCACTGTAAATCTAATCGAATAGTTGATGGGTTTATTTAATTTATAGAGAAAACAATACTTCAAATACATTTTGATTGGTAAGGAAATTATGTTTTCCAATTATTTGATTAAGCAAAAATTGTATTTCGATTTTGGTTTTATACAATATTTTTAACGACTATATAATTCTTTATCAATATATATTTGATGTGTTGACGCCAATTAAGCGTCAACATACCATTGTGGCGCCAATGATAAGGCACTACGATTATCAATTTTAATTGTACAGTTATTTATGTTTAAGAAGGACAACTCCCGCGATAGTGAAGGGTCGCTTTCGCGAAATTTGACGAACGTTCGTTCGTCGGAAAGTTGCCATTGTAGAGTTGCCACCGTCGAGTCGATTTCATCGCGCGTAACTGTTTCTTGGATTTTTATTTTATTATTGTCGTTTATGTGGCGCGAATCGCCAATATTCGCAACCTTTTGTACGCGTGCGCTAATCGCCGCAACATTATAATTATTATAGTGAAATCTACTTCTGCGCAAAGCGACAGTAAAATCGTAAACATTTATTTGATTATACATTTATCGTTTGTTATATTACCTATTGCTATTGGTTGTTATTACATTATATACGCTTGTTGTTTATTGTCATATTGCATTGTATTATTTGAATTGTATTTATTAATCATTTAATTTTAACACGCAACGTTAAATAATTCGGTGTCCGGGAACGCGCAATAATGCTTTACGCTCCCGGCCCCAACATGATGCATGACTAAAATTATGAATTAAATTAATGCAATTGTAGATTAATAATAATATTATAATAAAATATAATAATATTAGTATTATTAATATAATATTTAGGTCTAAACCTTTAAATTAAAATTTAATACTAACGATTTAAATTTGCATTACACCAAACAATTGGATCTTGAATTACGCCCATCACATAACCTAATAATTAAATTGCACTTATATGATTTAATTTAAAGCCAAATCATTTATACACTTGTATAACTGGTTAAGTGGAATTTGAGGATTAGGATGTCCTACCTCAAATACTTGGGACTGGTAGCGTAGAAAAGAAGAAAGAGGATGATATAACTATAAATAACCATATCAAATTGCACTTAACTCAATCTCCCACATCCTTAACACTTACATAAGTTCTCTTCATATCACTCTCAATTACATCCAAACTGCTCTATCTAGATATTTTTTTTTCTCGTATGACTAAATCATATAGTATAAAATTAGATAGTTAAATGACAATATACTAGACAATTTCATACATGACATTGCTCTATTAATGACATATTCGATATATCCACGTAGGATGGCTGAAAAAGAAATTTTTTTTTTCATTTATTAAAATTGTATTTTTATTAAATATTTGACTATTTAATTGACTTTGAAAGTGTGTTAATATAATAAAATTATCACATATAAAAAACATATACTATATATTCACTGTATGAAAAATATTTTTAAAACTAATTAAACCTATTGGGTTAATTAAACTATAACCGATTTAACAAGAGAACGCATATTAAATTGATCAAGACGAGTCGGCGACGTTCATTCTTTACACCCTTACTACCTGCTATTAGTACTCAAAGATAGGATATAACATCTACGGTTAGACAGGGCGTTTAGTATGCATGCGCAGTAGTAGTGCGTTCTTTCATTAAACCTGGTATCCTGATAATCATTTTGCGAAATCGGTGATGAAAATTATTACCTAAGTTAAAACCTAGTAGATGAATCCTTAAATCGTCTAAAAAAAAAATATATATATATATACAGTGTTTTATTGGTATTGAAATGATGTGTTTGTATTGTTTTATTATTATTTTAGTTTGTTTGTGGATTGTGTTGTTCTGGTCTAAATACGTATCATTATTTCCGGATAACGGATTGTATAAGATTTAAATTGGGAGTTGTGTGTAGGTATGATTTTATCTTAATCTCATTTTATTATCGTATTTTAGCATTAGGAAATCAGTAGAAATTCTTTAATACAATTTACTGTAAGAAATATATATATATATATAATATTAATAGACGTCAATGGGTTACGCGCACGTAGCTTTTTAGATCAGGAAGATTTTTTACTAATTGTGAATTTGTAACATCCACAGCAGTAATTAATTACGTAATCAGAGTAATTTATTAATGATAAAATTAGTATAATGTAATTTTTAGTAATGAAATATGTAATGAAATATGATACCGATTTATGTTTAGTAAAAGGCATATCATGCAATATGCATTTCTGGTTTAAAATGGTTTGTTTTGTTTAGAGCTCCTTATTTCACGTGTACACGCAGTATACGAATTCAAATATATAGATGGTTTATGATTCAGATACGTGTTCACGTAATTAAGCATTAATTATTTCAAGTATATTAACTATACTTGTTTTATTTTATTTTATTCACGTGTTCTTACGGTATCCGTGTACACGTATGTTTATATTCACAGAAAAAAACGAGACCCCTAGTTTTGATATTTGCAATCTAAATCACTTTTATAAGAACATTCCTGTTTATATCCGAAATTTGTATAAACTTAACTACTTTTAACCAAGATCATATTTTAAATTCATCAGAATATCGGGATAAAGACAATTTTTTTCAAGTGAAAATGTCACCAAATCCAATGTGGTCTTCCCTTACGTCATATTTTCTTTTTATTAACAAAAATATGTCAACTTAAATTATTTAATTATTTATTTATTGACCTAACCTAAATTTAACTGTGGAAAAATTCATATTAAAATACTCACAGTTATTATATACATATCTTAACACACTATCACCAGTAGCGTCAACTACACACAGAACATAATATTAAAATTTAAAATATATAATTAATTACGTTGAATATTATAATTCCTTGATTTTATGGCATTTATTCAAAATATGGTAATAATGGGATATTGGTAAATTGTGTATTGTATGTTTAATTTAAATTGCATAAAATTTTACATATTAAAAAAAATAAACAAATTAATATATACTAATACTAACTATATATTTGCCCAATTTCTGTGATTTGATCTAGATAACGATTTAAAATTCATATGTTAATTATTCGTATATACAGAAATTCCATAAGCTAGATGAGATTTTTTTATCTTTATATGGTACTAATATTATTTCATTTATATTATTTTGGATAATGACTTAGTAATTCATTTTAGTGTTAAAAAAAAATAAGTCAAAGCCGTAAAGTAAACTTATAAGTATCACAAAATAACCTAATATAATAACTTCACCGTCCATTCTTTGTAACATTTAAATATATTTTACCTTGGTTTACCTTTTAAGCTTCATGACGAGTAATTTATGTTATATTTTTTAGTAAATATTTCTATATACTTGTGTACCTCATATAGTATATTTTGCCCTTCGTTGTTAAATCATAATTTTTTAAAGTGTTTTTTGTATTTTATAAACAATTTGGAACAATATTGACTGAGTAATAAAAGATTAAACATTTCAAGTATTACGAATATAATTATTAAGAAAAAAAATGTAAATTTGTGATAAAATTTGTCACTGAAAATTATTTGTTTTAATTAAATAATCACGTAAAAAATAATGTTTAAAATATTCGAATTTCGACTAATTTATTTACTTAGTTTGTGGCCAAACAATATGGTATTAATGAAGGAAATTATACGCTACACGTTATTTTTATATTTGGTCGAAATAGTATGAAATAGAATACATTTAAGAATCGCTTTTTGTGGTCATCAGTCTAAGTATGTTAATTGGTCATAGCTGAAGAAATTTAAACATTATTTCACACATATATTTATGTGACATTTAATCAACGCATATAATTATTTTGCATCAATTTTTCTATCACATGTTTTAGATTTATTCTAGTTTGTGGTGTTTTACATGCAGTTTGAAAATTTTTGTATTAGAATAATACTAACACTATGCTGCTTAACATTAAGATGCTTTCAGTTTGATGGATGGCTATTAAGATAGTCTTATCAGTGGAAATATATTCTCAAACAATGATACTCTAAATATTTTTAGTAAATTAGTCTATAGATCAGCGGTTCCCAAACTATGAGGCGTAAGCATTTGGCAAGGGAGGCATGAGCTAAATATTAATATTTTTAGATCAATGATAATTTCATTGGGTTGTTTACTGATGAAAATCCAGCGTTATCGCGTAGCCCGAATATTCTCGAACCATAATGACCAATATATTATATATAAATATATCTATTTTGTCCGACAACAGCAGTAGTAGTATAAAATATTTGAATATTTAAATAATACAAAATGGTAGTTAATTTATTCATGGGAGACGCAATTACTTTTTTTATTTTTAGGGTAGAGTGAACCAAAAAAGTTTGGAAACCGCTGCTATTGATGTATATGTGGAAGAATCGATTATGGTTATTAACTAATGCCAGTACTATTTCATAAATAAATAATCTACTGTTTACTTTAAATGAATCATTAATTTTTATATATTATATGAGCCATGTCGTTGCAGTTCATTTGATCATTATTTTTTCAAAGCAACTTTGTAAAATTAAATGCGAAAATGCAATTATAGTTGCATGTAAATTATTTATTTGAAAAAAAAATTATATAAATAAATTAGTAAAAAGCAATCGCTTTGAGATAATCTGAATTAATTATTATAATATATTAAAGCTATACAATTTTAAGGAATGATAAAGTTCTAAAAAAGTGTGAAAGTAAAGAAATCTGTATCATAGATGGCGTATTAATTTCTTTATCAAATATCAAGTACTCGTAAAGAGTGCAATTGCACGGAAGTCGTTTTACCCAAGATTGTTTCGTACATTTATGTGGATTATTATAAATAAATATGTACACAATAGATTAATATTTCCAAAAATAAGTATTATGAAGTCTTACGTATACATTGATCATAATCTAATTTAATAGATAAAAGTTTACTATAAATAATTAGTATTCTAGTTTTGTTTGAATATTATGTTTATAAATTATCTACACATATGGTAAGCAATGGGAAATTTGGTATTGGAAATGTGTATTATATATTAAAATTATTTTATTTTGTTTCACACTTTGATCACTACTGAATAACATAGATTTACTTGAAAATTAAATTTAAAAGGTATTTGAATGTGAAGAAACTTTTAGAACATTGTTTTATAGTTAATTAAGTGACCTAATTAAAAGTTTTACTCGTCATAATAGTATTTTGAAAAAATTTTTTTACAAAGTTAATTTAAAAAATGCGATTTTATATATTTTTTATAAATTGAGTATCTTACTATTTTAAAATAAAATGAAATTATGATTATTATAGTGAAGAATGAAAAAAAATTGCTTTGAAGAAAAAAAGTATTTAAAAACATGTGAGCCAAATTATATTATTTTCAGATCTCTATGGACACTGTTTACAGTCAAAAGTATAAATCATAACTATTTCACGATTTGCCTTCATGAAAATCTTAAGTATTATTTCAAATTTTTAATTAGATTATACATTTTAACAGTATTAAATCTCCTTTAGGTTATATATTACATGTAGTATAAGTAAAATACTTACTGGCATTCGTGTTTTTGACAATAAAAAAAGCAGCAATAATTAATAATGTTAAATCAATCAGGTTTTTAGGAAAAAACATGATTATTATCTTGTTAAGTTTCACTAATGCGTTTTAAAATTCAATTGACGTTTTAGTTTGTTTTTGTATCTCACAAATGTCGTATAAATGTGGTCTTGGTAAACAATAGAATAAACCATAAATGACTTTACATAAATGTTTAGACAAGAATATATCGCTTGTTCATTGAATCATATAAAATCGATTTTCGTTTAAAATTAGAAAAAAATCATTATCTGCAATTTACACAGTAAAATATGATTTATTTCTGTCTGATATTTAATATAATAAGTTAATTTCGAAAATATATTTTATTTTAAATGAAGTTTAATATAGATCCACTTTTATAATTATTATTTGAAATATATTTTTATTCTTTATTATTAAATTCATAATTTTTAAAATTTGTCGTTCTTCTGATATAAACACAATTAATTACTCATGAAATTCTTGATTTTTATTATTATTTATGCAACAATTCTTATGAATAAATTATAACAAGGACATGAGTTTTCATTTACATACTGATTTTATATCATATTATACGAATTTCGATAACAAGCGTTGTTTTGAATAAACAATAGGCAAATCGCATATGACTATTTGCTCAAATGTAAAATGTTTGTCAATATAAAAAATATTTAGTATAATCACGAAAATCGAGTAAAACACTTCAATTTTTTGAATACGTGAAAAAACAATTACTAGTGTACTACGCAAGAAAAAAAACCTTGTAATGAAAGTCCGAAGAGACTCATTGAAAACGTGATAGAATTCTCAAAGCAACCAACGAAAAAACGAAAAGATGAATTCATATAAATAGTTGCTGGGAGAATTGGAAACAAGGCGGAAAAGTACCAAGAAAAGGAAGAAAAACAAAAGTATCGGTTAAAACTTGAAGAAGATCATGAGACACAGCACGTTATCAAATAACAAGGGTATAAATACAAAAACAAACATTAAAATACGTATAAATATGGATAAATATGTTAAATTAATATTTTAATCGAACTCATGAGTTCGAAAAATGCATTTATATACATATAATATTACAGTAATTAGCAAAAGTGACGGTTCTGCAACCTTGAAAAAAACCCTTGTCTGGTGATCTTGACACTAAAATTTAAATATTCCAGACAAAAATGTAACCAAACAAAAACGGAAGTTTTCACTTTAGTTATAATATCGGTGATTTAAAAAAAACTATTACAAATCGCCTAAGGACCAATTTTCATGCATGTTAAAAATCTTTCTTATGAGATAACTCAATATGCTGATAATGTATTTGTGTGTACTAATATACTATAATACATTACAATAAATATATAAACTGTTAATTATATTTTATCATTGTATATTACTGCAAATATATATTTTAAGATAATTAATATATATAAAATATATAATAGTAATAATTAAAAATATTAGTACTTTTATTTCACAACGACAAAAATATAAAAGATTGCAGTCTTTTTGGTCCAATAAGATTTATGTAAAGGTCAAAATAAAATTCAAGGATAGGTAAAGGTAAATGAGAATTTACAATTTGGCTATATGAGCTGTATAAAAATAAAATTGTATTCGATCGTCTATTGAAATTATGCATATATATATATTTAACATATTTTTTTAATATCCATGTATATATGGTAAATGAACCAATATAAATTGATCGTCAGTAGGCTAAAATGTAAACCGTGGTCAAATATGTTTGCACTCCGTAGTTTAGACGTATTTTGTAGTACAAGTATACTTGTGTAATTTGTAACTTAGTTTTAATAAAATTGACAAAACTAAACATAAAAAATATGACAGATTAAAAATGCCAAGTATATCAAGTAAAAGAAAAAAAATCAAAATTTTTTAAAAGTTGTATACATAATTTGTCAATATGGTTCATATGAAAAGACATCCATATGACTGATGACCATTTAAAATAATAACTAAACAGCTTTTAGTTATAAACACGTCGTCGATTATATTATTTTCTATTTCTTAGAGTACAACTACAGAATATGTCAAAAAACAAAGTATTTCCGCGTTACGAATATTGTAAGTTCTAAAGTGACAATATCTGTGTTGGCATGATTTTATCATTGTCAATATTTTATTATTATATTTCACTGGAAATTTTTAATGCATTTTGATGTTAAAAGATTTAATAACATATGGAAAATATAATGAAGTCAATGAGTCGATCATTGAATCATGAAATTTCTGTACTACTTGTTGATACGTAACATCCATGGTAGGGTTCAATGATGCAATCAGAGAGAAAGAATACAAATATAAAATATAATTATGAAAGACATAACATATGATAATTATATATGATTAATAAAAAGCATAGTACATTATAAATATTTCTGACAAAAAATTGTTTGCCATGATTTTGTACGCTTTGTTATTCTTATTTGAGACAGTGCATTCACGTATAGAAGGCAATATAACTCGCCATAACTAGTCGGCCAACAAAAATTATATTTATATCTATAATGTTTATTGTTATAATTTTTTAAGATGAGGTTTTGTTGAGTTAGAGCATTATTTTGTAAGGTTCTTATTGAAACTTTCAAAATACTTTTACGTTATATTATAAAAATTACTAAAAAAAAAAAATTGCGATTGTTTAATATTTTACTACTCTATCTTCTGAAAGTGTAAATATACATAGACAAAATAAAATCATGTATGTATTATGAACAATATTAATGATAAACGTGTAATATTATGGAGGTTATTTCTGTATATGTTCTTTAAAAATTATAATTTGTTTACTATCACTTGATAAAGTGACTTACATAGTTTAGTTTTATCAAAATTAAAGACAAATAAAACAATTATTTTATGTTTTTAGGTTAGGTTAGGCTTATTAAATCCAGCTTCAATATGGGAATAGTAGTAAACGAAAATAAGACAAACTATATGGTTATGACTAGGAACGCAACGGCAAAGGGTAATCTCTGCACTGAAGGGCTTACTTTCAAGTAGGTTGAGAACTTCAAGTACTTGAGAGTCAACATAAATGAAAAAAGCAATATAAATAATGAAATTAGGATGAGACTAAATACAATAAATAGATGTTATTTTATAATGAAAGAAATGTTTTCATCCAAGTTACTGTCCAGACGTATAAAGGAGCGCCTATACTTCTATGTACATCAGACCCATAATGACGTACGCATGCGAGACGTGGTATAGCACCCAGGGAGATGAAGAAAACTACAGAGTTTCGAAAGAAAAATACTGAGGAAAATATATGAACCGATATACAATAATAACCAAAATTTTTTTTCAAAGGAGAACCAATAAAAATGTGCGGCAACTGTACAATAAGCCATGTCTACGACATTTCTTAGTCAGAAAGAGGTTGGAATGGGTGGGACACGTCTGGCGAGCAAAGGATTCACTCATTAAGAAATAAGAAGAAAGTCAACTAAAGTCACCTAAAGCCCTAATGGACCATTATAAGCCTTAGAAGAAGAAGATAACTACAATACAAAACAAACATTAGCATAAATGTAGTATTAACCAGAAATGTTTATTAATTTTTAACATACTAATTTTCATACACGCATTAATATTATATAATTCACTCGATTTCTAATATATAGTTTTAATTTTAAATTTTAGAACAAAATTTCAGAAAAATAAATAATGCCAATGCTTAATGTTATGATGAATTCATACATTTATATATGCTAAGATTTGTCATTAAATATTTATGATCATTGGGTCTGAAGTCATTGAGAAATTGTTATTTCCTATTTTGCTTACTAATTTCAATATGCTTACTAGTATTCAAACAGTATTAACAATTAATAATTATTATTATATACAGAGAAATTATTATATATGGTTAGATGATGAAATTTTTTAATATTGTGGATATTTCGATGATTTGGACTTCATATATATATATATATAAATGTATGATTAGTAGTTATATAGCAATTTTTAATTTAGATATTTTTAAAATATTCATAATATTTCGGGTGTGTTTCGTATAATAATTAATATTTATTAACATTGCTACCCATAATATTATATTGTACACAATTATTATTATTAATACTATCATACTACTATCATAGAACTTGTGTTTCAAATGGAAAGTTTTAAATCTAGTTCTGGATTGTCGTCTTGCTGTGGTCTAGACGAAGATGCCTCATCATCATTTCCACCACCTCCATATTTTTCAGAACAATACTCGGATGGTGATGGTAAATTATGTAGTTCTAAAAAAAATTAACAATACACTTTGACAGATTTAATTATACAAAATTTTTAATTTATTACGTTTATATAAATATATTAAACATTTCATTGGATAATCATCAATAATCAATATTGATCTCAAATTTTCTTTTAATCCACTAATAGTATTATTATTACATTAGTAATATCTTTGTAAAATTACGATACATACCCTCCTTATATACCTTTAGAAATTCATTTCTTAAGAAATTAAAATAGTTTTTCGTTAAATCTAAATATGAAAATACATAATTATGTATTATTGTTTTTATTTTTATAATATATTTTAAATAGTTATTATTTTAAACAATTTCCTATGAAATACCACTTATTGAAATAATTTTCCATTATTGTGTCAAATTACAATTATCGTATATCTCGAAATGATTGCCGATGTGAGATATGTTCATTTGAGAACAAACTCAAATCTCCGGGAATGTTCACTCGGCGGATTGGCGGTCGACGGTTTATTAGAACTGTTATCGAATTGGTTATTAGAATAAATATTTTCGGCCGATACTATTCACATATTCTTTATACATACAAATCAAATCAACCGCTTAAAAACGTGCACAACGTAATACGTAACATTTTTTCTGGTATTCGTTTAGGCATGTGCATTTCAACTACATACGAGATACTAACAATTTTTATATTTTCAATTTGTTATATTTAGTTTAGTGGAATAAATGTAAAAGTTTTAAAAGTGGGAAAGTCGACGGATTAAAACCTGTTTATCGCCTAAATAATTATGTTAAATAATAACCAGAAATCTATATTCTTATTACTTTAATTGATATATAGTCAATTTTTTTATCAATATGTATATAATATTCTAAAAATAATTTGTATCATATTTAGTTAACCAGTATATAATTCATTATCATATTAAAGTTTTTTTTTAATGAAAATGTTAAAATGAACTTAATTAAATAAAATTACCATCCATTTGATCATCTTCTTCTATAAGATTTTCAAAAATACAATTAAAAAAAATTAAATTGTGATTTATATAGATTTACACGAATATTAAATTTATTGAAGTGATTTTAATTCATTTTGTCATTGTACCACACAATTAATAAAAAATAATTTGAAATTTCTTATTTATGTTTTTTAAATATTAATATTTTAACAAATAATATTACAGATTTAGTTTTAATATAAATTTATTTTTTATTAATGTAATGAGTTTTGCACAATGCCTTTCTCAAATAAATTACATTATTTTGATTTTCAAATGAAAATCAAGATTTTCATTACAATGATTTTGGTCTCCATCTTTCCTTTCCATTACGAGGAGGTATTTCGGTGAATCCTTAGCCGAGGTACCTGATTATACAGCGGCAGAACCAAAAGACGCTTTGGCTTATCTGGGAACTTGCCCGAGTAAGTCAGGAGAATCCACAGGCCCAAATAACCCTCGGGCGTCCGTAGCTGGCAGATAAAAAATTGCAAAAATTGCAGCGACGTGATGGAGCTATCCCCTGCAGAGACTGCCCCTCGCGCTTAGCTTCCTTCATTTCACCCATCACGGTCGATGCAAATTGGGTCACCGCTTCCCACTTGGTCGGGGATTCAATATGTGAGCAATGAGATCGCGAGGCCGGAAACGACTTATAACGCGCATAAGGTCGTTTTTGGCCAACTCGAATGCTTCGCAGCGAACGAGCGTGTGAGACGCATCGTCATCCTTCTCGCTGTAAGAGTCGGGCGGTCCGCAATGGGAACACCCGCTCTCTGGAGCACGACTGATTCGGTGTAGAAACCGGTTAAAACAGCCATGCGCTGTTAACAACTGGGGAGATGGAACGTCATCTCACCATGCGATTTCCTCACCCAGTGATCGAGGAGCGACGGGGGTATCAGCGTCCGGGTCTACTCTCGGCTGCTTCCGGCAGGAGCGTCCCATCTTATTGCCCTCCGTACTCACTTGTCCATTGTCGCGGCTCTCGGGTTGTCCGACATCACCGGAGTTCCCGGGGGGAGGTGTCCATTATGTCCGGTCGAAACCCACGGTGGATGCTTGAGCCAGATTTACCGTACTGGTTTAGATTCGTGATATTACTATGGGTCTTTCACTTAGGTAGGACCCCAGAGTATTAGAGTTTAGTTTCCAATCTTATTTTCTTGCTTTGCTGATACCGCGGGGGCATAAGAGTCTGAGCAACTGTTGTGTTAATGAGTGACATGTTAATATTATTGTACATTGTAAAAAATTGTTTAGCTCTGTTGGTTGTTCCGATTGCTAATGTAAAATACCTATCTTGCTAAAAATATTTTAGATTATAGCGTCTCCGAAATCGATGCCTGACTTGCATAGCTCAAATTATCCATTTAGTATATGCTAAACATAATTACTCTTTTATACGGAGCAAGTTGCGAATACCAATGCTATTGTATGTTGCGAAATCAACATGTAAATACATTTTTATTGTTAATTAAAATTTCCACTTGGGAAATATATTTATAATACAGTTTTTAAATACATTTAAATACTCAGGAATATATGCTGTTGATTAATATTTGAATATAATTTATTTTGGAAAATAATATTATTTTTGATACATACTCATGTTACGACAAGCAATTTTCAAGGCTTCTGAGGTACTTGAATTCGCTAAATAAAAATAGTTTAACATTTTCTCAATACAATAATACCAATTAACTGTATTTAAATTAAAATTTTCATACTCTTAATATAGTTATTTTTGACTAATTAATTTTCATATTAAATTTATCATTGTTTATGTATAATTAAATTAACTACCTTTAAAATTTGTTGCATTTAATAACTCTATAACATTCATTTAAAAAATAAAAAAAAACACATTCAATTGTAATGAAGTGTTATAAAATCATATTTAAGTCTTTTTATACGTTTATTACTAACAAAATTGAAAATATAGTTTTCGTTGTTTCTTACTGATAAATAAAAATAATGCGATAACGTATTATACATATTAAGATGTAAATTAGTAGTAGAGTAAATTGTAGTTGGTGAAATAAAAATAAACATAAATACGTTATTCCAATTTGAATTATAAAAATTATGTTGGATTTGTAGTATCTGTTTTGTATAATCTTGAAATACATTTATAATTCTATTGATATATAATTTATATAACAAATATATATATATAATTATATTCGATATTTTAAGTAATTAAGAATTTGAATTCGACATATAATTCCTACAAAGCATATAATCAACGCACATAAATCCAAAATATTTTTTTAAAATAAGAGTTGGACTATAAAGAATATCTTTTGTTTACTTATTGCATTTTATGTAATAAAATATATATTTTTATACGAGTGTTCATTGAAAAACCCTACCCCTTAAGCATGATCCACTTTCAACTGCCTTTAAAGATTTGGAAACTGTGTATTTTTGTGCAATTTCAGACATTAGAACTGTTCAAAGATTAAACTATTTAGTGCGAAACGGATTTTTATCTGAAAATTGTTTATAGACATCGATAATTGGAATATTGACTAATATAATATATTAAATATATACATAGTAATTCTATGACAATCGTCATGTGCACACACGCTTCGTTGTTCCAATTCATTGTATTGTTTTTGTTTTCTTCATATCCATTTCACCAATCGAAATGTATATCGAAATAATTGTCTAACTACCATCTATTTGCATACATTTGTTGTATTCCCCTAAGTGGTACAGTTATCTTCGAAACAGAAGAACCAGAAATTTTAAGTAACTGGTAAGAAAACTCGTTGTTAATTAAACAGCGGTGACGACCGCTTCGTCGAGTCATGTCCACTACCTAATCTATTCTGACAACGTACCTAATGTCTAAAAATAATAATTTACTACCTGCAATACCTTCATCAAAAAGTTTGTCAAATAACATCATGCACAATCAAAAAAAAAGTCCCACCATTAAAATTGGATCTAAAACAATTTAGATCATCCATTAACAGTACACAGAGTGTGTCAAGTGTTTCTCCTATAGATACTTCTAAAATTGTTTAAAAACACCCAGAATTTTAACTAACCAAAAATCGCTCAAAAATAGTATAGCTATTTTTAATCCCCTATCTCATCAAAACAGAAAAAAATACAAAACTTATGCTTAAAAGCTCAAATCGATATGAAAATTTAAATACAAACGTTCGCGTAGATGATGTTCATTTTGATGACATGGACCAATCAAATCAAGTCGGGATGCAAAATAAAGACGAGCAAATTAAAACTTAATTTCCTACTTTAATTTATGTTGAAAACGTTGAAAATTTCAAGCTAGTAGCTGTTGAACTATCTAAAATTATTGGTCCAACAAATTTTTCATGCAATTATTTTACAATGAATGTTAAATTCAGTCGATTGATTCGGATTCATATAAAAACTCCATTCATTTCTTAAAAAACAATGATGCGGAATACCATTGCTATAAATTAAGAGAAGATAAACTTTTCAGGATTATAATTCGGAAATTACATCTATCATTAGACCCTAATGATTTTTGAAGTGAGTTAGAATGACTTAATTATAGAATACGTGAAGTCACAAATGTACTTTATTTTCAGGTAAAAACCCCATTTCCGCTTTTTTTCCTTGATTTGGAACCTTCTACAAACAATAAGGCTATATTTTACATCACAAATCTTCTCTACGCAAAAATCAATATAAAAGAACCTTATAAAAAAAAATATTATTACAATATTAAAATTGTCAAAACTATGGACACACAAAGACGTATTGCGTCTAAAAATCTCGTTGTATGAAATGTGCTGACTCTCACTCAGAGAAATGCTCAATTTATAAGTTTTTTAAATCAAAAATCATCGTCTCTAAAAATTCATCAAAAACCAAGTAATGATAAAAACCTTATGTAAATACTAATTCTAATCTAAAGAATCTTTGAATTTATTTCCTCTTCCGAGAAATTAATATACGCTTTATCAATTTTACTTATTGCGCAACAAATGTGTAGATTGTATAAATTATTTGTTTATTATAAAAAAAAAATGTATGTATATATTGTGTAGTATTAAAACTATTTAATAATATCATATATTTCTATGATAAAAATCAATGTTAATTTTAACTTTATCGAACAATTAATTTTAATTAATTTTAATTGTTCCTACAAAAAAAACAATTAAACTTTTTATCAACAATTTACTATCTCAATAACCTAGAAATTAGAACCTAATTTAAGACCTTTTGTTTGAAATAAATGATATTTATTCATCATTTAATTGTTAAGTTTTTTAAATTATTCACAGGGATTTTCCTATTTAGTTACTGGGTAGTTATTAGGTATCCACTATATAATTTGTCTTATAATAATTTTCTTTTATGTTGTCACAAAACGATAACACGCGTTTACATACATTCCGGAAATCACCAATCTAATACTTATTTAAAAAAGCTTGTTTCCGTATTCTTTAGGATAAAATTTTCGATTGTAATTATAATGGTTGGAAATAAATCAATAACATTATTATGGTTTTCATATGTAAAATCATATGTAAATAAAATGTCGATATAGGGGTTTTACCTAATAATTGTAACAACTATTAAATAATAACAGTTTATATTGTTCTAAATAAGCTATAATATTACCTGTACACATTTGGTATTTTTGAACGTCACTTATTGTTTTATAATCATCAATAGCTAAGATTACAGATAAACGTATCATAAATATCATTATATCATTATATCATCTATCATTATACAACAGTTATTTTCAGGTTGTTTACAAATACGATGTACAAATTACGTATCATTTGATTATGTATCTTGAATAGGCTTATCATTTGAGATATTCTATGTACCTCTCAATATTGATATATATATATTTATATTATATTTTATGATATCAATTTTTATAATCCACCGTTATTAATTTCTATTTTTTTTATGATTAAACGAAAAAAAATGTATTTGGGGAAAAAATTTGATTTCGAATAGGTTGTATAATTTTATTTTCTAGATAATAAATAAACAAAGCTCTATGTAATTTAGATAAAATAATTGAAGTGTATATTTAATTTATTTGGAAAACAATATATTAAGTACATTTGTATTGGTAAGGAATTGGATCTAATTGGAAATTAGATTTTTCCGTTTTTCCACTACGTTTAAATGGTATATCGATTAGTTTTATACAATAATTTTATCAATTATTTTCTTCTTTAATGAATTATAGCCATACTTTAAATTGAATGAGTGCTATGATAGATTAATTATGTTTTAAACATCGAAACGCGTAAATTTAAATTGAATACAAACTTTGGATATTTTCCAAACACCAAATATATGGACCGTGAATGCTTCCCACTTGGTAAACTAAAAATTAGATGATTTAATTTGAAGTCAAGTAATTTTATATATGATTATAAATGCATCACATTTTTTAGAATTGGAAAATTAAAACGACAATAAACCAACAAAACTACATACGGTTAATTGTTTTGTTAATGATCTCATTTATATAATCAGCTAAGTTGACTACAAACAAATTAAAAACATTTTAACAATGTATTTTATTTACATATTTGAACATATAATTAAATTACCATTGTTTGAAATAATAATATAATTATTATAAAATATAAGAAACATATACCACATACGTAACTGAATGAAGAATATATTAAAGCTTAATTAACATAATAACTACGAAATCAGCAATGTTGTGATAAAAAAAATTACCGTATAAACTAAATAGTCGTGTATTTTTATTGACTGAAATAAAAAAAAATTGCTTGACTATTTTACATTCCAAACTAAGTGAATTATATTTAAAATTGGCATCTACTTAAATTCAAATTTTATTTAAAATAATTCTTACATATAATGTATTTGAGCTTTCAAATTTTAATTTATGTGCAAAATTTATAAATGTTGTATATTTTTATATCAGTTTTTGTGTCGCTACAGATATTTTTTAAATATAGTTATATATTATCGCTTTGAAATTCAAAAAAAAAAAAATTAACAGGAATCTAAAATCTTTGTCTTACATAAATCATCATCCATAGATTCTGAACAAGTTTTTTAGTTTTAAATATGTCGATGTTATTATTTTCGACTTATTAGAGCATAATTCGAGATTGTATTAAAAAAAAAAAACCAGGAATTTTCATATTACGAAATGTAATACTTTTGAGCAATGTGTATGCTCTAGAGTGGTATTTTGGCATGATTCATCTTTATTTATTTATCGTATATTATAGCTATTAGTTATCGTAGATCAAAGAAAGTTGTTGAACTTTACATCACTATTGCTGTAAAATAATTTCCATATATAATGTAAATTGTAATGTCAATAGTAAAAAAGTCAGTATGTCAAACGTTAAATGGTACATTATGTACTATATGTTTCTGACATAAAATTGTTTGCTTTGATATTTTTACTCTTTATTATTGCTATAAAAATATTCCTGTTTTTCCGTATCTTATACAAATGAACGATCACGAAACAAGGATACTAATTTCAATCTATGAATACTTGCAAATGAAGAAAATTTTTCAAATTATGATGTCATTAAATCTATTTTACTTTTACATAAATATTACTAACAAAAATTTATTCATATAAAATATTTAATTATCTAATTATACTATAAAAAAAATGTAGAAAAACTCTTATTAATTTACTCACAGTTATTATACATCTTTGTGAATATAACATTACCAGTAGCTTTAACTACAGAGGGAAAATATCAACAAAATACATGTAAAATATAATCATATACAATAGGTCGAGTTAAAATTGAATTGCGTACTACACATAATAAATTTTAATCAATTAATATAGGATTATACTAACAAGGTATTTGTCCATTACGTGTGATTTCCGCTAGATAATGGTTTGAAATTTTTATATTGATCAGTTTTCTAATCAGAATTACTACTTGATTAGATTAATTAATTTTTTTCTGTATGTCATATTAAACCAAAAATTTCATAATATTAATATAATTCAGTATTGATTATAAGGATAATGACGTTCTAAAATAAATAGAAAAATCAAGTTTTTTGTTAAATTGTAGGTCTCATATTTCGAAGAGTAAAAAAAAAAATTCTTACCTTTACATTTATAGAAATCTAAATTAAATAAACAACAGTATATTATTTATAATTAGTACTAAAATTCTTTTACTTAATTGCTTATTGCGTGTATGCTTATAAATTGCCCATGAACAAACTAAAGTTACACCCATATCATCATTTTAATCATAGCTGACAAAAACATTTTATGTAACTATGGAATTGGATCTCTCTGACGTACGATACCATACGTAGTTATTTAATTTTGTTTATTTATGAAAACATACTATTAATTGCTTCTCTCAGAACACCGATTATATTTTGAAGTAAAAAAAGTACTTTAGTTATAACATAATACACGTTTTAAATAATTTTCTTACGGACGTTCTGTATAATAAAAAAATAATAAATAATCAGTATACGTGAGATACGTTGATCATGGTGTCAAAAAAGAAATATAAATAAACAATACAGAAAGCACATTATTTACGAGTTTAAAAAAAAGTGACGCAATAAAGTAATCCATCAATCACGTAAGCAATAAAGTAACAAATATAGCGCTTATTCAGTCAAGAACTACTCGGTTAAACAAATATCCGTTATAGAACAATAAAAGAACAATAAGAAGAAATATGCTTACAAAGTAAACTCCATGCTGTGAATTATGTAATTTAAATTGTTATGTAAACAAAACGAAATATCAACAGACACGAGAATCGACCAATGAAGACCAATCGTAACGTCGAATATCATGTAGAATCGCAATGGGAAGAAGTAGCAACTTGTAACGCGGCCACTATTCTGTCCAGAGAACCACAGGACTGTAGCCTAAACAAAATTTATCACGTGAAAAAATCGTCCGTAAAATCAATCACGTATTTTTAATTAATGTAAAAGTGATTGCACACGCACAACATTTTCGTCGTGCAAACAAAACATACAACGCCCACGGTCTTTCGAGACCATCGATAAGCTATGAAAGAGAGAGAGAGAGAGAGAAAAAGAGAGAGAGAGAGTGAGTGAGAGAGAGAGAGAGAGAGAGAGAGAGAGAGAGAGAGAGAGAGAGAGTGAGAGAGAGAGAGTGAGTGAGAGAAAGGTTGTGCAATATCCAAGGTCATTTTGACGGTTGCACTTCGAATATATTATATATTATACAAATTACAGTTTTCAATTTGAACTGTTAGGTCAGCCGTACCACAAACATTGTGTAACCTGACAAAAACTGTTATTAAACACAAACAACTACTCCGCATTCATAGTACAGTTAGTTTCTTTATTATTTACAATTAAAAATACTATTTTAATTTTTTTAATAAAACCAAAAATAAAAATAGCTGTTTTTAATTTAAATTATTGTGTAAGAAATTTTGTTTATGGCATGTTATTGACTATCTATATTTTTTTTTTTTATTTAAGAAAATGTCATCATTAATATTCAATACTGAAAAAAACATAGTTTATTGAAAAATATATTTAAAAAGTACTTAAATAAGAGAACCATTATATTATATATATTATAATATAATAATTTTATGATCAAGAACACCAATGTTCTTCAATGAAATTAAATTTACAAAATTGTTAAAAAAAAATTATTAATTAATTTTTAATTTTTAATTTTGATGTCCTTATTATTTAATAAAAATTGTATTCTGATTATTGCAGTAAACAAGTATAGCAATTGTTTGTAGAAAAAAACATTAAACACTATGTTAAATATAAAAACAATTTTTTTTTCAAATCCCTGTGGGACACTGTATATAGCAAATTGGCCAAATTATAATTAAGCCACTAATTACCATATATAAAATCAATAAAAATATTTCAAATCTATAGATGTCTTAAACTGAATCCCAAAACTTTTAAATCTTCTTTTGATTTTATGTAATTTGTAGAATACTTACCAGCATTCGTCTTCACGATAATGGATACAACAATAATTGCAAATGTTAAAACGGGCATACGTTTAGTAAGAATCATGATTGTTATCTTCTTGTAAGTTTACTTGATGCGTCTCACTGTTCAATTGAAGCTTTGAGTTAGTATACAAAATTCAAATATTAAATAAATGTGGTCTTCATCAAACAAGAGGAAAACTATACATTTCAATATCTGTGCAAATACACAAATGAAAAAAATATGGCCCGCATATTTGATATTGTGTATAATCATGAAAATCGAGAGAAATACATGTGTTGTTTTGAAATTCAATTAAAACAATTATCACTATATAGTACAGCGAGTGACCTGGTTTGATAGCTTCAAAAAAGTTACTGTTCGTGCACGCGTTATGTCCCGTCATATGGGCCGAAAGTAGCGGTGTATAGTATAATACTAATATGAAACTTGTGATTCTTGGTGTTTTACGAATTTTAATTTAAATATTAATTTTATATAATGTTATACGAATTTAGAGAAGAAACGTTGTCTTGAATAGACAATAAACAAATAAAAAATGATCGGCAATAGGCAATACTCTTAACATATCTAATACCTAACTTAACAAATTAGTGCTATCGGGAAAATAAAAAAAAACACCTGTATTGGTTTGAATTTCAGGACAACAATTATCAGTGAATAATGAAGAAAAAATATTGTTGTTTAAATGTTATTAATTATTTTATAAATTACGAACACGATACTTGAGAAAATGAGTTTTATTCAATAAGCATAACATTAAATGCCTATTAAATTATTTGTTTCGATGTAAAACTAGCGTCAAAGTATCAAGTGTAACAAAAAAAAAAAAATTAAATTGTTAAAAAAAATTATTGTACAATTACAATTTATTGTCCATTACGTACAAAAAAGTATCCAGCATAACGTGCTTACATAGAAATTAATATAAGCATGACAATATACTTTGTTTCTGATATAAATTAAATAAATAATTTTTTTAATCTCTGGTGAGACGGCCGTTTCATTATAAGGGCCTTTTGAGAATAATATTTATAGTAATAATAATTTAAAAAAACTAATAATAATTATTGGACGTGTGTGGACTGAAAGATTAGTCTACGACCGTGTGGCTGTGGTTCATTGTATTAATGAGGAGTGTGTGATTACATTATATATAACTGTTAATTAACAGTGTCTGAATGATCAATGATAATTAATTGTAAATCATATAATTCACAATAACATGTTAATAGTTATAACGATGGTGGCTGGTATAATTATATGAAAGTTATCATTTAAATAATGATTTTATATAATATTATTCGAATCTAGAGAAGAACCGTTGTCTCTAACGAAATATAATTGTTTAAACGTACAATTTACACAGATGAAAAGTTATCGGCAATACTACGCAATCTTGAAAATCGAAAAAAACATGTGCATTTTTTTGAAATTCAAAAACACAATTATCAGTGTACTACGCAGACAAATATTTTCGTATTTAATATGTACAAGAAGTATACGATTATTCATAAGACGAATAATTTTTTATTTCAATTTAAAAAGAATAATCTATCATTTTCAATTTGTTATCGGTGGTGTTTGGGACTTACTGCATACAAATTGTAGGAAAAAAACATGCACATATGTATTTAAAATAACCAAAATATGCAAATGAACTTTTTTTAATAGAAATTAAAAAATTTGATTTATTCAATTTTAAATTTAAACAATTTTTTTTATTTAGTATTCTTTTTGACAACAATAATACTATAAATATAATATTACTCTATATGGTCGATTTCATTTTTTTCGCCTTCTACTTCTTCTTTTACAATAAAAAAAGTATTTTCAAAAATGTGAAAATAATGAAATGTTTGTCTGTAAAGTTGAACTGTACATTAAGAAATTTTCTGATATTATCAAATTTAAATGCACGACAATTATTGGTTATCATATTTTTGTAAATTGAAAACGAACGTCCGAAGACGTTTTATATATAATATATTTCTATACACTTAAGCGCAGAGCTGTATATATGTACGTGAGAATTACATGCCAACTTTCAAAATCCAAGGACAAATTTATCATCGTGCTTCTACCTCTGACAGATTCTGATTACAAATTTCTCCATTATATCATCAACAGTTATATCCCCCAAACGGAAATCGATGGGCCGTATCTACATCTGTAGCACGAACGATAAAGGCCTTTCGAGCTTCCGAAACAACTGAGCAACAAGTATCACGATTGGAAATCATGCGAGAACGAGCTGCTCGAGCCCGCTCGATTGAAACTAGAAAGCAGCGAGCATTACGATTGGAATCCGACCGAGATCGAACTGCTCAAGTCCGCTCGATTGAAACTGGAGAGCAGCGAGCATCACGATTAGAAACTGACCGAGAACGAACTGCTCAAGCCCGCTCGACTTATACCATTATCCGACGGAGAGCAGGTCTGACTTTAAGAAGAGAACACTATGATCAATCAAGACAGACGCTGCACGTTGAATTTGATCTTGCTGCGTTCCATTGCGATGCGGAATATAATTACAGTCGCCAACGAAGAGTCGTCATTGGAAAAATGGTCAAGTTATGTGAATCTTGCCATGCATTGAAATTCAAAAACAAAACTCCAGGAATGTGCTGCGCAGGTGGAAAAGCGAAATTGCCAGAATCGCATTTACCATCTGAACCATTATCAACGTTGGTATCAGGTATATCAAGCCAGTCGAAACATTTCTTGGCAAACATACGCAAGTACAATTCATGATTCCAAATGACATCGTTCGGTGCAACAGAAATCATATGTGACAATTACAGGCCAACGTTCAAAATCTAAGGGCAAATTTATCGTCGTGCAGGATCACTTCTACCTCTGCTAGATTCAGATCACAAATTTCTTCAAATTTATTTCATAGGAACCACTGATGAACAAGTTGATCAAAGCTGTCGATTCATAACCAGCTCTAATCGGGAAATTGTTACTGCATTACAAAATTTATTCAATTATCACAACGAATTAGTTCGACTGTTTAGGACAGAGCTCGAGCGAATGCCATACAATGATGATCACGTTGTTGTCAAAAGAGCCGATAAAATACCACCCGTCCAACACGAAAGACAGTTCAACGCACTAACTATTAATGAAGTCACGATCGTAATAGTTGGTGAAGAATTTAACTCAAGTAATGTAGTTCTTCATCGTAGAGATGGTAATGTTCAATGAGTTTCTGAAACACATCGCTCTAACGATGCATTTAAATATCCAGTTTTATTCTGGCAAAGAGAAGATGGATATAATTTCAACATCAAAATGATAAATCCACAAACGCATCAGGAAACTAATAAGAAAGTCAGTGCCATGACTTCATATCGCTTGATGATTCGTGAGAACTCAGACAATCACATTTTGAAATGTCGGGAATTGTTCAACCAGTATATTGACGATATGTATGCAAAAATCGAAACCAAACGATTTCTCTTCATTCAGTTGAATTAAACCAAACTGCGCTCGGAAGAATATATTCATCATTACTAATGAAAATCCCAATGAACTGGGAAAAATGGTCATACTTCCGGCTACATTTGGAAGAAGCCAACGACATATGTATGAATACGCACAAGATGCAATGACTTACGTTCGCGCATACGATTGTCCGGATTTTTTCATAACATTCACGTGCAATCCTACGTGGGATGAAACTAGAGAACTTCTGTTGCCTGGACAATCATTTTCGGATCGCTATGACATCATTGCACGTGTGTTCAAACAAAAATTGAAATCTTTTATGAATTTCATTTACAAGTGTCGTGTTTTTGGTGAGACACGTTGTTGGATGTATTCCATTCAATGGCAGAAAAAAGGATTACCACATGCACACGTTTCGATTTGGTTAATTCATAGAATTAAACCAGACAAAATTGAAGCAGTCATCTCAGCAGAAATACCAGACATTAACATTGATCCTGGCTTATTCGAAGTCGTTACTAAAAACATGATTCATGGCCACCTTGAGCGATCAACACCAAATCTCCATGCATGAAGGATGGAAAATGCATGAAACGCTATCCAAAAGACTTACACACCCAAACTATCACTGGCAATGATGGATATCCCCAATATCGTCGACGATTAACTGAAGATGGCGATAAACTCATCACTCTAAACGTGCGCAACAATGACATTGAAATCGATAATCATTGGGTTGTGCCGTATTCACCATTACTCTCTAAGACGTTTAAAGCACACATCGATGTCGAGTATTGCAATTCAGTAAAATCGATCAAATACATATGCAAATATATAAACAAAGGATTCGATATGGCAGTTTTTGTAGTGGGAAATGCATCTGCACCAATCGATGAAATTGAAAGATATCAATTAGGATGCTCCATTAGTAACAATAAAGCTGTTTGGCGTATTTTCTCATTTCCTATTCATGAACGTCACCCAACAGTTGTTCATTTGGCCGTGCATATTAAGAATGGACAGCGCGTTTATTTTACAACGGCAAATGTACATGCAAGAGCATTTTTGCCACCGCAAACAACGTTAACTGCGTTCTTCTTTTTCGCAAGAAACCTTCATTACTTAGAAGTGCCAAAATACACAATACATCTTATGTGTTTATCAATAAATATTATTTTTTAATTCATAAGTCCGAAATTTTAATACCATAATCTTCATAAGTATCAAATATCTTAAGATTATTTACTCTATCAGCTTCCTATAGTAATATTGTGTCATTCTTGGATGTATCAATATATAGGTCATATTAAAAGTAAATGTTACACTAAATTATAAAATGTGTTTACGAACTTGTCAAACATAAAAAATGTAAATAAAATTACTTTCACATAAATTTAAAATCAATTGATATTATTTCTCCAATTACTAACAACTAGTTTTAAATTTAAATGCAATTATAGTATTTTACAATGTATATATATTTATATATATACTAATATTAAAAATTATAATAAATGTGCAAGTTAATAAAAACCTACAAAAAATATTTGAGCTTTCTTAATTACATGAATCTTGAATAACGTTCCAACAGCAAATATATGTATCTTACATAATAATAATTTAATATAAGTGATATGCAATTTTACATTTTTTTAATATTTCAATAGTTTGTAAACCATATATTATATATAATTAGCAGTTATAAATGAATTTTAAGTTTAAATATTTTCCATAAATTTCAAAGTATTACAGGTATGTTTCATAACATAACTAGAATTTATTAACACTAACACCAGTAGTATTACATTTTATATAATCATTATTACTTATACAAATTTGCTACTATAATATTAAATATCTCAAGGAGAAGTGGTTAAATCTATGACTGTATTTTGTCATCCTGTGCTCCTGATGTAGATGCCACGTTGCCACTTCCACCACCTCCATAATGTAAATCACAATACTGGCGTGGGGTTAATAAGTCGGATAAATCTAAAACAATACATGATTACAGAGTTTATTAAACAAAGTGGAAAAATGAGAATGTTTGTGTGTATATGTAACACATTATATTAGAAAATTGTCAACAATTTATATTGCTCTAGAAATGTATTTATAAATATTTAATTGTCTCTACTTTGTAAATTTTTATTTAACAAGTTATCGTAATAGTATTGTAATACATACTGATATGTTTTGCATAAGTAACTCTCATATATTTAAAATATCCCTTTGCTATTTCTATATATATAAACAAATTAAAATGCATTTTTAAAATACATATATATTGTTATACAATACTCAAAACTTTTCATTAATCCCTTTATATTTTTACCTACGTCAATAATTAAATATTTAAGTATGAAATTATATTTAAATAATGCATGTCGAGTGCTTCTTTAAAATATGTAGATGAAATTACTCCTAAAGCTTTTAAACGTTTGTATCAAATTCACCATATAGTGGCCAGTAACAGCAGCATATATATAAATGTATTGTTTCTGGTCAAAATTTTAAGTTATGAAAACTTACTATTCGTGTGTTTGATTGCGGCTACATGATTTCCAAAAGATTAAATTAATAAACTCAAAAATACATTACAATTTAATCAGTTTTTCAATGAAATGTTTCAGATTAATTTCGTCATTATAGTAAACAACTATTAAATAATAATTTAAATGTCTAAATTCTTAATTTAAATTATAAATATATTTTCAATAAGTTTTAGAGATGAAACTTCTAATTGAGTAAATTTTAGAAAATAATATTTTAAAATAAATAAAATTAAAAAATATTTTTATTTAGTAAAAAATATAAATGCATAAAACTACTCATGTTTTTTGGTTGCGTAGAATTTGTAAAAAATAATTTTTTTCCAACAGCATAATTTATTCACTTATTATTTAATATAATTTATTTTGTTAATCTGTACGACATTATAATATACTCACTGAGATTGCGAAAAGCGTGATTTAAAGCTTCCTCCGCAGTAGAGATGTCTGAAAAAAATTGATTTCAAAGTTTTATCAATATAATGTATCCAACTGTAAATAAATTTCTATCTACTATATACATCACGCATATTGTTATCATATAGTATTTATTCATTTAATATTGAATTGATTAGTGTGAATGTACATATCAATCACTTACTTTTAAAATATGATTTGTTCAATAGTACTAGAACATGTTATTGTTTGATTGTTTAAACGTTTTTTATATCGAATGTAAAAACAAAAATTCAATAAATATATATATATATATATTAATATATATATTATATAATTATATATAATATATTAAATATATTATAATTATAAATATAATATAAATGTATATTAAATATAAAAAAAAGTAAATGTATTGTATTATGCGTTATATATTATAAATATTGTTAATGTCATAAATTAAATATTACAATCGACAAAATTATTTATTTCTATAACGTAAAATTTTATCTTAATGTATTAAAATATTATTTTATTAATTTTTTTTCATATTATTTAAAATATCATTTAATACTTTTTTATATTTATTAATCTTTTCATTTTATATAATTAAAATAATTTTTATTTTTTATATTAATTATATAATAAGTAAATTTTATTTATAAATTGTTTTTTTAATTAAATATCCGTTATATATAAATTATTTTTTTTTTTATTATAATTTTTTTTTTGCATATTATTAAAAATAAATTTATTTTCTGTTTCAAAATTTATTACTGTAACATATTTTATTAATGTTTTTTTTTAATTAAAATAATCGCAAAATTAGTATAATTTAATTTTTTAAAATATAAAAAAAATATTTAAAGAAAATAATACATAAAATTATGTTTTTGATTGCACTTAAAAATAATATTCAGTAATTATTATTATTTACAATTTTTTTTTATTACAATAATATACGTAAAAAAAAAATATCTGTCATTACAAAATGGGTAAAAATATAAAGAAAATATAATACACAAAATCTATTTCCATCAAATAATATACCGCAATTAGTAATTACAAATTATTTAACCAAATGAATGTTGAACCAGAAGAATTTGAATTTGTCATCTATTTTTGCGGTTGAAAATATAATTTCAAAATAATGTTTGGTGAGCACTACTTAGAGCATTAGGAATTTCGAAACCGTGAGTAAATCTACAAACTAAGATATTTAAGGTAGCAAAACATATATAAGTTTGAAGTCACTGTGTTTGAAAAATTTAGTTGAGAAGTAATAATTGAACTCGTTTGAATTGAAATCAAAAATTTTTAGGAATATCTTTACTTAGAAATCAAATTAAATATATCGTGAAAAAATATATTTAATGACTTATTTTTTGAATATCTGTTCTTTTATCGATATTTTAAAATTACAGAAAATATAAAATATTTCATTTTTGACAAACTGTCTCGTGAACGTAGCAATAATAATTTTAAAACGTTTATATTAAATGTAAGATATAAATTGTTAATATTCATAGTTTATTGTGTTATAAATTGCTAAACTTTATTAGTAATTTTAACATGTACATGAACTACTGGGTAGTAATGGAGTATTCATCATTCACCCATATATATATATATATATATAATATATTAAAGTGCGTTTACGACTGATTGAGATAAATGTTTTTGCTTTAGTAAGAATATACGTTGAACAAAGCTAGTAGAAGCACAATAACTCTTTTCTTCAAAAGTTCAATAAATCAAGTATCAGAATAGTGATTTTATTAATTAAATTTTTATTTATATGTAAGTAAACGATTTTTACAATTTTCAAAATTATAAAATACGAGTTTATAATATTAAGTCAGCTGTAATCTTACTGTTACATTCAGGGATTTTTTCTGTTTCTTTTATTCCAGAATAACCGGGAAAGCCTATAAATATAGTATAATTAAAGTATATCGTATATATTATATACATAATATTACGCAGCATTAAATTACAAAAGAAAATATGTCATATGTATTGAGATATTTTATATACCATATAATTGTCATATAGTTAAGTTTTTTATAATCAATAGTTATTTAGTTTATTATATTTTACATCTAAAATGAAAATTAGGAAAGCGTTCGGAGAAAACTATATTCATTTATACAAGTTCTACAATTTGAATTTGTATGATTACTAATCTATTGGACTATTCTACATTTGAGTTGTTTTACACATATTGAATTGAGTTATAGCAATAGTTTAGTAATAAAACACTCTAAATTTTTAATACTTAAATATAAAATATATTATAACACATAAATTAATATTGAATACGAACTATGTATGTTTGTCGTACACCATACTAATGGATCTAGAATTAGACCTGTTCTGTATCCTAAAAATTAGACGATTACGTCATTACAAATACGATTATATCATATAATGCGTAAAATTGTTTAAAATAGACGATAAGCTATATTATTACACACTCTTTTTAACTTCATCTGAGAAACCTTCGATATATGCACGGGCGATAGCTAAAAAAATATTTATTTTTTACTAACACTTCATTCCAATTACATTTGTGTATGAATGTTTGAATAAATATTAGGACAAAAAAAGTTAGTAATTGGAAATATGATAAATTACGTTGTCATTGTATGAAGAGTAATTTTAATATTTAGTTTATCTATTAATTTTGTGAAATTGAAAATGAAATGATAATAATCACCTACACTACCAATTTTTAAATGCTCATCTATAATGTCTTTAAAGAAAAAAAAATGATTGCATATAAAATAATTAATCTCAAAAAATTAGGTTTAATTGGTTTTTCAATGAATTCATTCTATTGTTATAAATACGTTTTATTTCTTAATTCGTCAGATGTTAGGTTAAATTTTTTTCACTATTTTTCATTATAATATTTTACGATTGTTTCAACTTGAAATGTTCATAACGTCTATGATTGAATGAGTTTCATATTAATATTGGTGTTTTTAATGATCATTTATAAACACATTTTATTTATGTAATTTCGAATTTGATAAAATAGTTTTATTGTAAATCTAATGAATTTATTTAATTAAGTCATACGAATGATTATTTATAACTATTTGTATGTATTTGTGGACATAATACTATTTAAGAAATATCAAATTAAATATTCATATATTTATATCTCATTTTATCGAGACAGTTATTTTCTATTACATTGAGTTAATATACAGAGTGTATCATAACGACGAGCCTTTCGGTGTCACAAATTATGTTAGTACTAATGTACTAATGACAAGTGTGTTGGCATTGTGTCATCATTGCTTATAATTATAAATACATTTCAATAATTTAATATTAATAGAACCGTAAAAAGTGATTTAATGCAATTTGGTATTAAGAACAATTTAAAAAATATTAATTGTAACTCGTTAAATTTTAGTACGTCAGCATAATTTCACATTATTTCTTACATTATGCTTATCTACTTGGGTGTTTAATAATAACTGTCTCACACTAAAATTGAGTCCAAGAATGGACGACGATAGTTTATATTACCTATGAATATGCAGCGTCCATGGAATTGTAGAATTAGGTAATTACGAGAAAAAGAAATTGAAAAATATAATTTAAAATATATATTTATATTTTATACTACAAAAATGATATTGATTTATGAATTGTAAATTTTATTACATGGAATAGTGCAATTTGAAATATAATAATTTATTATAATGGTTTAAAGTCCGTAAAATGGAAGACTTAAAATATAAACTTCTGACATAATACTGTTTGTTCTATTATTGCCCATTGTTAATCGTATAGGAAAATTCCAATATTTTTGTCATATACTCAATTACACTCAACCACCCATCTAGCAAGGATAATAATAAAAACCCATCATCTATTATATCTAGATGATGGGAAATTTTATGACATGATAATGTCTTCATAGTTATTGTATTTACATTTTCGTCAACCTCTCTCTATTTACGGAATTATGTTAATTTAAATCATTTCATTTTTCATTATCTTATTTGGAAGTGTATTCAGTACTCACAGTTATTATAAACATATTTGAATAAGTTCATTCTATTTATGTCAACTGTAGAAAAAATATTATCAATTAATACATTTTGTAATTTATAGTACTGAATATTATAATTCAATAGAATGATTGTCAATTATACATTTTATGCTTTACATATTAATTGATTTTGTTTGTTTTAATATCCAATAAAAATATAAAATTTTTTTATATATTAAATTGAGTTTAGGTTGTATTACGTTTACATTTGATAATACTTACGAGAAATATTTAGCATGTTTTTGAATTGTTCTAAATTCAAACCGTTTGAAGTAATAATGAACGATTAAAAAAATAAATATAACGACGACTCATTTATATGTTAAAAAAATTTCCAATGACATTTAATGAAGTCATTTTAATGCTGATTAGTATTTAGTCTCATTATGTGTCATTTACTTACACATTTAGTATTTAGATTGATTGAGTTATGATCGGTATTGTGATTGTGACTGTAGTTTGTTTAATAATTTTTTTTCAAATATAATATGAAAAATACGCGGGATCATTAAATTATTATGAAATAATTTTCATAATTTGTAGAAACAAGAATTATGAAATATTTAAAATAAACTTGTTGAAGAAAGATTGTAATCTTCAATTGATTTCTCTTAAAATAAATATATAAAATATTATCTCAAAAACTCTCATATTAATATCGTTAACTGATACACAATTTTTTTTCTCAAATTTTGTATTATATTATTGATTTTAAATTAACTTAATAAGAGAATTATGAAATATTTGTTTAAGTAATTTATCTCAAACACAACGTATATAACGAAAAACCTAAAATTTTTATTAAACAGCAAGTGATAAAAATAGTTGCAAGCTGGTTTTTATACCTAAAATAGTGTATTGATATCATTATGTTTTCAAAAATTGTACTTTTAGGTTAAAAATTTAGAGTTGGTAGTATTGTTTTATAATAGATATATTATTATACGTGTTAGCCAACGAATAAATAATATTAATTAAAATTGTTTAATTTATAATTAGTATTTCAATTATTTTATAATAGGGCAGTTTGTATATAATCTCGAAATAGAAGCGAGTATACTATTTTTTGACGAATCGGGAAATTGGGAGAAGCGGATGAGCTCCGTTAGCCTTTAATTTTTGGTTAAATCTATTAAAAATGATGATCAAAAACAGTTGATGGTTCTTCTTAATAGCAGAGAACATTTACAAGACGTACTTTTTACCAAATCTGGATCATAATCAAGTTCCACTAATCGTAAGTAGGTTTACACATACAATAAATATATTAGACAGCCATTTTATGCTGCGAGTAATCTATGTGTACGAACGGTACTCGTTTCAATCACTCAAGCAAAACGAAAAAGAAACGATATACCAATATATATCATGGTTCAGATAACAAGTTGCTAAGTGTATTTTCCAAACGGAAACATATATATGTGATCAATTAGTTGAATATTTTGTGTCAAATTAACTGAGAAAACGATTGTTATATAAAGTTAACCTTGAACTGGATTAGATTAATAACGTGGTTAGAAAATTATAAGCGGTAACAGTTCAGTCAAATAAAATAAATAAAAGTGAAGTAGAAGTTCATTTGGAAGTTAATAGAATTAAAAGACGTTTCAAAGAGTAAGTAAAAAATATATATATATACGAAGAAATCAGTACAAGTGTAACCTGATAGTGGTGTGCTAGTTTAGATTATTTGAGGATTGATCTAGATTATTTAGCTTTAAATAAAGAATTTAAGCGGTGAGGTAATATGGGACATTTTGCGAAATGATGTAGGACAAGATAGAAAAATGGAATTAAGAAACAAAATAAAAATAGATCTAAAAACAAAATTTGGAAAACTTTTGCTTTTGCTTCGCCAGAAATATAAGACAGCTCAAGTTCAGATAACATTTTTACTATCAAAATAGAAGATAATACTATCAAAAATCATATTATTAACTGGAATGTAGGAGATGTTAATATAGATTTTATTGTTGGTGATAGTTGTAAAGACATCAATGAATATTGCTGAGAAAATTTACAGATAAAAGGCTTAAAGTGGTTAATGACCCAACAGTTTACAAAAAGGTATATATACAGTTATGTAATTAACAAACTGTTGAACATTATTTCTTAGTTCTAAGTTCAAAGTAGGAATAGTTATTCTCAACATTGATTTATTTGATGTTAAAAAATGGGGTTCAGCATTATTAGAAAGATATAGTGCGTTAAGTCTGGGTGTAAATATTGGGCTTAAATATTATTTCTGTACAACTGGAAGAAAGACTAGTTTTTAAAGGAATTAGTAAATTCTAAAATTTTCAATTGAATATTCCAAAAAATTTCAATAGTAATACTAATACACTTAATCTTACATAATTTTTGGAAATATTATTTTGTATAAGAGTATTAAAGAAATAACTTATATGAAATCTTACGTTCGCATTTTTTAAGCGCTATTTTAAATGATGTTAAAAATTAGTAATCAAATATTATTTATGTAATACGTTTATAGGTTAACACTAGAAATATTAAATTATTGGAAATTCGGTTATTATGTTCTGTTTTGTATATTATTAGTTTCATATTTCAACTTTGAAATGATATTATATTACAATTATTTTATTATCCACTTATGTAATTCATATTCATATTCATCCAGTTATTATCGTCCTTAATTTATACTGCAGTATTTTTTTCAATGAATTATGATTTAATTTTTTAGAATATCACTATCCCTATATACTATATGAATATAGTATATCAGAGAGTTTCCCATGTAAATCTATGAAATGTCCTATTATTTTCGCTATATTTTTAATACCTTGTTTTACATTTATATTATTTTAGATATATTTTCTTTATAGTAAAAATGAATTTGAAAAAAATTGTTGATTGGCAATACTCGGTTAAAGTTTATTTTTGCGAAATCTTTAATACAGTCATTTTTTTTTTTTTATTGAAGAAATAAAAATTGAAATTTTAACAATATGTCATACGTTTCTAATATTACGGATCTAAGGCTTAAACAATTTATACACAACTAAGTTTTAGAGATAATAAAATAATAGATATATACGCTATATTAATAGATAAAACACATAGGATATATATTCAAAATTTAAGTTTATATCTGAAGACCAGAGTATAAAATAAAATTTATTACGGCTTTAATGATGATAGTATTATTAGATAGTAATAGATTATGGGAGGACATATCGACATGAAAGGATGCACAAATATCACGTAAAGTCTCCCTTTTATTGATAATAGCCGGACAGTGTGAAAGAATATGGTCGAAGTCGCATGAATAGCCCAAACCATTAGACAGGCTGGACTGTCGTTTAACCCCATTTTAAATGCATGCTTAAGCAGTTTATTATGACCAAGTCGTAGTCTAGAATATTTAATGATTATGTGCCTACTAAGTTATAGGTCCATGAACCAGTTTTTACATGAAACAGATGGGACCAGTTGTCTGTATTTATCAGCGTAGGAAACAGGGAGATTAGATCACTCGGAGTTCCATAGGTTAAAGATAGCTTTACGTAAGATTGGGATTAGGTCTGTAAAAGGACAAGTTGCGGAGCCTGTAAAAATGAGATTGCAGGTGTAATTGGCTAAAAAATCTGCATGCTCATTACCTTGGATGCCTACATGACCTGGAACCCATAAAAAATCTATAATGTGATTGGAAGAACTTAGGGACCATAAAAGGGATCGAATGCGCAAGATTATAGAGGAACATTTAGACTGAAAAGGATTACTAGCCAAGGCTTGGCGACATGACTGAAAGTCTGATATAAACACCAGATGGGAGAGAACATATACATTTGATGGCCTCCAGAATTGTAAAACATTCCGCGGTGAAAGAAGATATAACTGTAGGCAGTTTGCCTGATGATTGAACCTGGATTCTAGGGATATGGAAGGTATAACCCGCTGACATGTCTGAAACAGAATCGTCCGTGAAAACTAATGTGCTGTATGAATTTTTGATAATATATTGTTGAAATAAGTTGTTGACAATGTGAGGGGAAACAGAACGTAACGATCTGGGCTCATATGAGAGAAAATTAGGGCAAATTGATATGTGAGGTGTAGAGATTAAAGCTGAAAAGGGTGTATTGTACAATGGAAGTTTGTCATTAACTTCCGCATATTCTAGGGTATGGTTGTGGGACTGAATTAGAGCAGCAAGTAAAGGAGTAAACCGGCGAACAAATCTCCAATTGAAATAGACGGATCGGAAAATTTCGATAACGTCTGCGGATGAGGAAGAAGCTGACTTTAGTAAAAACGTACCAGCTAGCTATCGGAACCTGATATAAAGGAGAGGACAGGCGGCTTCCGTGTTTAGAGCGAAGATTAGGGGTGGATACTAGTGCGCCAAGGGCTGTGCGGAGACATGTAGTCTGAAGCTGGTTAAGTTTTCTGAGATAAAAAGGAGAAATGCAGCTAAATAGGAAGCAACCATATTAGATTTTAGATCGAATAATTGACTTGTAAATTTGTAAGAGAGTGGTAGGGTGAGAACTACACCAGCTGCCGGCAATAGATCTCAAAAGATTGGCCAATTTCGAAACGAAGGATGTAATATACAAAATGTGAGACTTCCATCTGAGGTCACTATCCAGGATGAGGCCTAAATATTCAGCTTTATGTACAATTGGTAAATGAACACCGCCCAAAGAAAAAGATGGAATTTCATAACGTCTTTTTCTTGTGAAAATCACCACTTTTGATTTTGTATAGGAAACTGAGAGATGTATAGAGTTAAACAAATTATTTAATATATTTAGGGAGTTGTTAAGTAAGTCTGTTGCTAAATTAATATTTTTATGGGATTGAAAAACGACTATATCGTCAGCGTATATAAAATGCGGGACATTGGCTTCCTCCAATGCACGAGAAACGAATGAAATGTAAATACTAAATAACAGAGGACTTATACTACTACCTTGGGGGAGACCCATATAAGTAGCTCGAATACAGTCATTTGTTCTTCGAAATATCATAGTAAAAAAAAAAAAAAATTATTTGAAAGAAACAAACTTTAAATTATTAACTATTAATGAACTTAATTAATTTGTAGCATATTCATGTCAATAATACACTAAAATAATAATTACCCAAATACATTGGACTTTAAGAGGAATAATATATTTATTCAAATATATGTAAATATATATATTTTTATAACTTATAATTATACATAATACATTATGTATTATATATCTTTTCAAAATTTAATAACTTTATTTTCTTACAACATGCGGTTTTTTGAATACTTACTGGCATCTGTGATTTCTAGTGTGAGTATAGCAATAATTGTTAATGTAAAAACGATTATTCTTTTAGTAAGAATCATGATTATTGTCTTTTAGTTAAGTTGAAACTGTGCATTTTACGCGATTCAACTGAAATTTGTATTATACGAATATTGTAAAAATGTGGTATTTGGTGAACAATATACAAATCATACACAATTATTTAATCAGATGAACGAATATTGCCTAATATAAAATATGTATGATAATCGCGCACAATTTATAAAACAACGTGATTTGAAATTTAATAAAAAATGTACATTGAAAATTATGGAAAACTGATATTACATGAATATGGTAAGGCCGATAATTATTTCATTATATTCATAGGAATTATAAATTAAAAGTAAAACGTTAGATATTTGATGATTTATTTCACACAGTTTTATCATAAATAAACTAGTGATATTACAAACCCAGATATTTGAGGTCGAAACGAACCTTAACCGAAAATATTCAAAATATTACGAATCAATAGACCCGAACTTATAAATTTTGTATTTGGACCCATACAAAACAAAACCACTTAATGAAAATTATGAACATGTTCAAAATTCATAAAAAGATGAAAAAAAAATTAATTTAAGTACTCATTTGATTAATTGTTAATTAAATTAAATCATTTTTATTTATAAAACTAGATTGTATAGATAACTGTAACGTATAAAATGTTAATAATTTTGTTAAAAATCTAAAGTAATTTTTATTGCACATTATATTCGGGTTGTGTAGAATATCCCGTTTGTTTTACACTACTGTTTGTATGAGTATGATCAATAAGGGTACAAACCACTATAAATTTACTTTATGTAAATATATCAATTTATCAAAAGCATTCGAATATATGCTACCTCTGTCATTGATACACTATAAAACGATATAATGACGAGGAGTAGGTTATAAATATTCATTTGAGTAAAAAATCTTACAGTAGTTAGCGACAATAACATTTTTGAAAAATTGAATGCATATTGAAAAAATAGTATGTATGTATGAATCTGCTAAATTTCGTGATTTATTAAAACAATCATGGTTGAGTTTTAAACTATATAATGTAAACATTATTTATAAACAATATAAAAATTAAACAAAAAATATTAAATGTTCTTCACTCCTATTTTTCCCTTTCGCACATTTATCATTCACCAAATTTCTTTAGACTACGTCTCAACACTGTGGAATAGCTTTCGGAGATTTGAGAATACAGATCGTATTTAATTTCCAACGTTTTCCTCAAACAATTATGTCTTACTTACGCGACATTGAGATTTATCATCAGAAAATCTTTTGGTGAATAAAACATAACGTTAATACTAAAGATAGAATTAGTTGTAGACATTGAGACGTTGTAAGTAGGCTGACCAACGTATTATACAGTAATGCTGAGCACATTGATATTGAATTTATCGTTAGTACCATAGCACAGTTTCCTACGAATAATTTTTGCAAAACCATGAAAATATCCGAGAAATACATGAATCGTTCACGCAATAATCGGCAAAACTATCAGTACGTTGAGTCATTTATTGACAAATCAATGGAACTTCCAACAAAATACCCAAATCTTAAACAAACTAGTCAAATACAATTTTCAGAGCAAGGACGGAACCTTAATGGTTTTATCAGTTCTTGTTCCGGTTTGGTACTTAAAAAAAAATTCGGTTCCGTATAATACTGGTATTTACCGCTTCTTTAAATCATAGAAATTAGGATTATAATGTTAAAAGTTGTCAGTGATATTCTGGTGTAGTTGTTAAAGGTTTATTATTTATTAGCAAGAAGAGAAATATGAAGAACGAAGAAAAAAACGCTTGGATGCGATTGAGTGTGATATGACGACTGCGGGTTTGTGCGTATAATATGTGAGAGATCGTGTCAAGTGGAGGCTAAAGGGCACAGATGGTTAACCCCAAATAGCTGGGATATAGGCGAGCGAGAAGAAGATATATGTTTCAGCTGCGAACATAATGTAATAGTTATAGCCTCTTTCCTTGTTCTAGATAATGAGATAAAAATATTTTACGTTTATTAAAACATCAGAAAAAATAAATTCTATTTCGGGTTGTTTATTTATATTATGTACTATGTTCTATGTTCATGACATTTTTTTAAACGAAATAAACTAATGATTAACCATTTGTGGTTTATTTTATTATTTTAAGTGTTAACAAATGTTTAGAGAATAATTATCTTTTTAGTTTACAAAGCTGCCTTCAGCAGAATCTTATTCAATCATTTTAACTAATTGTACGAAATCTAATAAAATTACAAAAAATAAATTGATAAAATATATTATTTTGACTTTTGTTTATTCTGAAAGTGTACATATGCATCGACTATAATAAATTCAATTACATGTACATGTACTATGTTCATGGAATATTTTTATAACGTAATACATGAATGATTTCATTATTTGGATATATTTGTTAAATGTTTATGATTTATAAATCATACCTTTGTATATAATATTCTTTATTATTTCAAGATTTGTAAATTCATTTATTATATTTTTTTTAAATAATGTGTTATTTTATTAAGAATTAAACTTTTCATTTATACTCGTTATATAATTTTAAGAAACTTCTTAATTTTATGTGTAAATAAATAGATATTATTATTTATTTCATAAGTACGCAATTTAATAATTCAAAAATCGTAAGATTATTTACACTATCAACTTCCTATAGTAATATTGTGTGGTTCTTGAATGTATCAATATATAGGTCATATCAAAAGATAATGTTACAATAAATTATAAATTGTTCTTACAAACTTGTCAAGCATAAAAAACGTAAATAAAATTACTTTCACATAAATTTAATATCATTTGATATTATTTCTCTAATTACTAACAACTAGTTTTAAATTTAAATGTAATAGGCGAGCGAGAAGAAGATACATGGAAATGTAATTATATATACTAATATTAAAAATTATAATAAATCTGCAAGTTAATAAAAACCTACAATATATATTTAAGCTTCCTTAATTCTATGAATCTTGAATTACGTTCCAACAGCAAATGTATGTATCTTACATAATAAAAAATGAATATAAGTGATTAGGAAATGTAATTTTACATCTTTTTTAATATTTCAATAGTTTGTAAACCATATATTATATATAATTTGCAGTTATAAAGAAATTTCAAGTTTAAATATATATTTCATAACTTAACTAGAATTTATTAACACTAACACCAGTAGTATTACATTTTATATAATCATTATTACTTATACAAATTTGCTACTAAAATATTAAATGTTTCAAGGAGAAGTGGTTAAATCTATGACTGCATTTTCGTCATCCTGTGCTCCTGATGTAGACGCCATGTTGCCACTTCCACCACCTCCATAATGTAAATCACAATACTGGCGTGGGGTTAATAATTCGGATAAATCTAAGACAATACACGATTACAGAGTTTATTAAACAAAGTGGAAAAATGAGAATGTTTGAGTGTATATGTAACATATTATATTAGAAAATTGTCAACAATTTATATTGCTCTAGAAATATATTTATAAATATTTAATTGTCTCTACTTTGTAAATTTTTATTTAACAAGTTATCGTAGTAGTATTGTAATACATACTGATATGTTTTGCATAAGTAACTCTCATATATTTAAAATATTTTTTTGCTATTTCTATATGTATAAACAAATTAAAATGCACATTTAAAATACATATATATTGTTATACAATACTCAAAACTTTTCATTAATCCCTTTATATTTTTACCTACGCCAATAATTAAATATTTAAGTATGAAATTATATTTAAATGATGCATGTCGAGTGCTTCTTTAAAATATGCAGTTGAAACTACTCCTAAAGCTTTTAAACGTTTGTATCAAATTCACGGTATAGTGTCAACACTAGTAAACATAATGGTACTGTATCTGGACAAAATTTTAAAGTTATAAAAACTTACCATTAGAACGTTTGCTTATAGCTACATGATTTCCAGAGTATAAAATTAATAAATTCAATAATACATTAAAATTTAAGCAGTTTTCTAATGAAATGTTTCAGATTAATTTCGTCATTATAGTAAACAACTATTAAACGATAATTTAAATGTCTAAATTATTAATTTAAATTATAAACATATTTACAATAAGTTTAAGTGATGAAACTTCTAATTAAGTAAATTTTGCAAAATAATATTTTAAAATAAATAAAATTAAAAAATATTTTTATTCAGTGAAAAATATAAATGCATAAAACTATTCATATTTTTTCGTTGCGTAGAATTTGTAAAAATTAATTTTTTTCCAACAGCATAATTTATTCACTTATTATTTAATATAATTTATTTTGTTAATCTGTACGACATTATAATATACTCACTGAGATTGCGAAAAGCGTGATTTAAAGCTTTCTCGGCAGTAGAGATATCTGAAAAAAATTGATTTCAAAGTTTTATCAATAAAATGTATCCAACTGTAAATAAATTGCTATCTACTATATATATCAAGCATAATGTTATCATATAGTATTTATTCATTTAATATTGAATTGATTAGTGTGAATGTACATATCAATAACTTACTTTGAAAATATGATTTGTCAAATAGTACTAGAACATGTTATTCTTTGATTGTTTAAACGTTTTTTATATCGAATGTAAAAACAAAAATTCAATAAAAATATATATATATATATATTAAAATAAATATATGTATATATAATTATTTATATATATGTATACTTAAATATATAAAAAAGTCAATGATTATTATATTGAGTATACGTTGATAAAAGAAAAAATGTAAAAGTTGTTGTATATGTGATTTTACTATTACAGGTATAGACAATATGTCATCATCAGGTTTAATACAATTAAAATAAAATATAATATAATTATACAATTTTAATATTTTCTTCTTCTTTTAATCAACGTAATAATCATTGTATATCTAACCTTTGTATATTTATGTATACGTATGTACATATATTTTTATTATTATAAAAAACAATTTTTATGTTTTATTTTCGATTATTAACTTAAAATTTTTATTTTTATTTCTATTCGTTTAACACTTTATTTCTCTTCTTTATTATTTCTTTAGTTTTGGTTTTTTATTTTTATTTTTTGCATATCTATTTTACAAGTTATATATTTTCTATTTAATTTTCACTATATTATTAAAAAGTAAATGTTTGTTGTTTTTATACAAATAAATCGCAAATTAGTATAATTGTAAAAATGTTTTAACTGAATGTAATAGAAATAATTTGGTACATATTCAAATTATGCATGCATTTTTGATTAGGCAGGCCTTATATAAACATAATACTTTAATTCAAGTTCATTTCTAATTATTATGTTTGAATTAATCAAGAATACGTAAAAAAACATAGTTTTATATTTCTACAAATTTTATCAGTACATAATATACGTAAATAAAAAATATTTGTCATTACAAAATGGGTTAAAAATACAAAGAACATAGATTACATAAAAACTTTTAACTACTTCTACTTCCATCAAATATTATACCGCAATTAGTAATTAGAAATTATTTAACCAAATATATGTTGAACCAGAATAATTTGAATTTGTCATCTATTTTTTGCGATTGAAATATAATTTGTTTGGTGAACACCACTTCGAGCATTAAGAGATTGGAAACCGTGAGTAAATTTACAAACTAAGATATTTAAGGTAACAAAACATATATAAGTTTGAGATCACTGTGTTTGAAAAATTTAGTTTAGAAGTAATAATTGAACTCGTTATCATCTATCCACAATTTTTAGGAATAGCAATAATAATTTTGAAACGTTCATATTGATTGTGAGATAAAATTTGTTAATATTCATCATGTATTGTGTTATGAATTGTTAAACTCTATTAGTAATTTTAACATGTACATGAACTATTGGGTAGTTATTGAGTAAAATATATATATAAGAGAACTTGTGATTATTTTATACACAAAATGTTTGAAACCCAAATCACAAAAAAAAAAAAAAATTATTCACAATAACCGCGTATACGTATTTCGACAACTACGTTGTCATCATCAGTGCAAGCTACTAACCGTTAAATTCTATATACACCCGTATTTATACAGTTTTTATTATCGATGACGACAACACAAACTCCCTCCGATTGGTCGTGAGTCATCCAATCACGCAGACCTGGATTCTATGTTATCGCTATTCGGTTTATATTAAATTAATTTCAATAATGAATTTTGTAATGGATTTAAGTCCCAGTTTAACAAATTATTTTTATGTTTTGACATTTCTATTGCTTCTCTTATGTTCAATTCTTTATAATTAATTACATTTTTTAAAAGTTTTACTGACTTAATATTTTAGTTGGTATTCAATAAATGTTCCGCGACAGGAGATTTTTCGTCTTCTTAAAGCTAAAATTTGAAATTTATCGGAAGAAAACACACACGTTTATATATATTCATAAAAATTCGAATCTTCATTGGCAACAAAAAATGTCTATATTTAATAGTATGCTTTTTAGATTAGTTAATATCCCCTTACAGAAAAAATATTTTGACAAAGAATTAAAATTAATAACTGAAATCGCTAAATTTAATGGGTACGAAAAAGATTTAATTTTCAAAATGGTTAGGAAACATAAATGGTCAAAGGAACTTAGGATGGTCACACTTAATAATAGATTAGAAAATAAAATAATAAGGTCAGCAATGGTATTTTATCCCAAACTTAACAAGAATTTTCAAATATTATGGGGTTAATATAGTAACAAATAAAAACAATAATTTAAGAACACTATTAGGAAATACAAAGGATAAAATAGATGAAGGAGAGGAATTTATAAAATTCAATGTGAAGATTGTAATAAATGCTATGTAGGTCTAACAAAAAGAAATATAAATGTTAGGTTTAATGAATATTTAAGAAACGTTAAAAATCAAGAAGACGAAAAATCTCCTGTCGCGGAACATTTATTGAATACCAACCATAATATTAAGTCAATAAAACTTTAAAAAAATGTAATTAATTATAAAGAATTGAACATAAGAGAAGCAATAGAAATATAAAAACATAAAAATAATTTGTTAAACTGGGACTTAAGTCCATTACAAAATTCATTATTGAAATTAATTTAATATAAACTGAATAGCGATAACATAGAATTCCGGTCTGCGTGATTGGATGACTCACGACCAATCGGAGGGAGTTTGTGTTGTCGTCATCGATAATAAAAACTGTATAAATACGGGTGTATATAGAATTTAACGGTTAGTAGCTTGCACTGATGATGACAACGTAGTTGTCGAAATACGTATACGCGGTTATTGTGAATAATTTTTTTTTTTTGTGATTTGGGTTTCAAACATTTTGTGTAGTAATTGAGTATTCATCACTCACCCCTATATATATATATATATACATATATAATATACAAAAGTGCGATTAGGACTGATTGATATAAATGTTTTTGCTTTAGTAAGAATATAAGTTGAACGAAGTTGGTAGAAACACAATTACTCTTTTATTCAAAACATCAATAAATAAAATATCAGCATAGTGATTTTATTAATTAAATATTTATTTATATGTACTTAAACGATTTTTAAAATTCTCAAAATTATTAAATACGACTTCATAATATTAAGTCAGCTGTAATCTTACTGTTACATTCAGGGAATTTTTCTGTTTCTTTTATTCCAGAATAACCGTGAAAGCCTATAAATATAGTATAATTGAAGTAAATCGTATATATTATATACATAATATTACGCAGCATTAAATTACAAAAGAAAATATGTCATATGTATTGAGATATTTTATATACCATATAATTGTCATATAGTTAAGTTTTTTATAATCAATAGTTATTTAGTTTATTATATTTTACATCTAAAATGAAAATTAGGAAAGCGTTCGGAGAAAACTATATTCATTTATACAAGTTCTACAATTTGAATTTGTATGATAACTAATCTATTGGACTATTATACATTTGAGTTGTTTTACATTGAGTTATTGCAATAGTTTAGCAATAAAATACTCTTAAATTGTAAAATATATTATAACACATAAATTAATATTGAATACGAACTATGTATGTTTTTCACACACCATATTAATGGATCTAGAATTAGACCTGTTCTGTATCCTAAAAATTAGACGATTACGTCATTACAAATACGATTATATCATATAATGCATAAAATTGGATAAAATAGACGATAAGCTATATTATTACATACTCTTTATAACTTCATCTGAGAAACCTTCGATATATTCACGGGCGATAGCTAAAAAAATATTTATATTTTACTAACCTTTCATTCCAATTACATTTGTGTATGAATGTTTGAATAAATATTAGGACAAAAACAGTTACTAATTGAAAATATGATAAATTACGTTGTTATTGTATGAAGAGTATTTTTAATATTTAGTTTATCTAATAATTTTGTGAGATCGAAAATAAAATGAAAATAATCACCTACGCTACTATTTTGAAAATGCTCATCTATAATGTCTTTAAATAAAAAAATGATTGTCTATTAAATAATTTAATCTTAACAAAAATTAGGTTTAATTGGTTTTTCAATGAATTCTATGGTTATAAATAAGTTTCATTTCTTAATTCGTCAGATGTACCGATTAAATTTTTTTCACTATGTTTCATTATAATTCGTTACGATTTCTTCAACTTAAAATGTTCGTAACAGTTATAATTGAATGAGTTTAACATAAATATTAGTGTTCCTAAATATCATTTAAAACACAATTTATCTATGTTCCTTCAAATTTGATAAAATAGTTTTATTGTAAATCTAATGTATTTATTAAATTAATTAACACGAATGATTATATATAACTATTTGTATTTATTTGTGGACATAATACTATTTAAGAAATATCAAATTAAATATTCATATATTTATATCTCATTTTATCGAGACAGTTATTTTCTATTACATTGAGTTAATATACAGGGTGTATCATAACGACGAGCCTTTCGGTGTCACAAATTATGTTAGTACTAATGTACTAATGACAAGTGTGTTTGCATTGTGTCATCATTGCTTATAATTATAAATACATTTCAATAATTTAATATTAATAGAACCGTAAAAAGTGATTTAATGCAATTTGGCATTAAGAACAATTTATAAAATATTAATTGTAACACGTTGAATTTTAGCAGGTCTGCATAATTTCACATTATTTCCTACATTGTGCTTATATACACGGATGTTTAATAATAACTGTCTCACACTAAAATTAAGTCCAAGAATGGACGATGATAGTTTATATTATTTATGAATATGCAACATCAATGGAATTGTAGAATTACGTAATTACGAGAGGAGTAAATTGAAAAATATAATTTGAAATATAAATTTATATTTGATACTACAAATATGTAAATGATTAATGATTTGTAAATGATAATACACGGAATAGTGTGATTTGAAATATCAACATTTATTATAGTGGTTTAAAATCCGTAAAATGGAAGACTTAAAATATAAACTTCTGACATAATACTGTTTGTTCTATTATTGCCCATTGTTAATCGTATAGGAAAATTCCAATATTTTTGTCTTATACTCAATTACACTCAACCACCCATCTAGCAAGGATAATAATAAAAACCCATCATCTATTATATCAAGATGATGGGAAATTTTATGACATGATAATGTCTTCATAGTTATTGTAATTACATTTTTCGTCAACCTCTCTCTATTTACGGAATTATGTTAATTTAAATCATTTCATTTTTCATTATCTTATTTGGAAGTGTATTCAGTACTCACAGTTATTATAAACATATTTAAATAAGTTCATTCTATTTATGTCAACTGTAGAAAAAATATTATCAATTATACATTTTGTAATATATGTAACTGAATATTAGAATTCATTTAAATGATTGTCAATAAGACATTTTATTATTTACATGTTAATAGATTTTCTTTGTATTATATCCAAATAAAAATATAAAATCTATTTATATATTAAATAGAGTTTAAATTGTATTTAGTTACATATGACAATACTTACGAGAAATATTTAGCACGGTTTTGAATTGATCTAAATTCAAACCGTTTTGAGTAATAATGAACGATTATAAAATTAAATCTAACAACATTTCATTTTAGTATGAGACAAATTTTCAATGTCATTTATTGAAGTCATTTCAATGTTGATTATTATTTAGTCTCATTATGTGTCATATACTTACACATTTAGTATAATATTTAGAATGATTGAGTTTAAATCGGTATTGTGATTGTGACTGTAGTTTATTTTTTAATTTTTTTTTAAAGTTAATTTAAAAAAATATATGGAAACATTAAATTATTAAGAAATAATTTTTATAATTTGTAGAATCAAGAATTATGAAATATCAAAATTAAATTTGCTGAAGAAAGATTGTAATTTGCAATTGATTTCTCTTAAAATAAATATATAAAACATTATATTAAAAACTCTCAAAACAATATCGTTTAGGGAAACACGCAATTTTCTTTTCAAATTTCATAGTTTATTATTGCTTTTAAATCATCATCATATGAGAATTCTGAAATATTTGTTTATGTAATCGATCTCAAACGATAACGTATATAACGAAAAGCCTAAAACTTTTATTGAAGCATCAAGTGATAACAATAATTGCAAGCCAATTTTTTTTACTTAAAATTGACATATGTAGTGTATTGTTAACATTATGTTTTTAAAAAATTGTAATTTTATGTTAAGAACCTCAAGTTGATAGTATTATTATATATATATATATATATATATATATATTGATAGTGGAAGAAAAAAATGGAAGTGATCCATTAGCCTTTATTTTTTGGTTAAATCAATTAAAAATGATGATGAAAAACGGGTGATTGTTTTTCATAAAGGCGGAAAACATTTACGAGATATATTTTTCCAATTCCAGATCTTAATCAAGTTCCACTGATCGTAAGTTCACACATCTATATATATATATATAAATGAATTGGTGTCTGTATGTTATCAATGCCTGGCCAAACTACTGGATAGATTTTGATAGGGATTTGTCCTGTTTACTCAGCGTGGGTCTAGGATAGTTTTTGTCTCTTAAAAGTTTTTAAAACCCAACTTTTCAAAGGTTTCAAAACCCGGCACCGGTAAACCGGTGGTTCTTCGCAACTACGAGTGGTTTACCTTTCGCTGTAACTAAGGTTATGATATCAGATAGCTACTAAGGGCAACCGTCATACGTTTTTTATAAAGTTTCTGACGTTGTTTTTTATTATTTTGTTATTAGAAAATAAAATTTCTCAGTTTTCGTGGGTAATTAGTAATGTTACGCCTTACAAATGTGTAGGTGGTTTGCGTGCAATAGCAATGGTAATGTAGGCATTATCGACCTTTATCGTCAACGTTTTAGCGTCGTGAAATCCAAGAGCAAAACTGTCATCGTGCTTCTACCTATGTCACATTTTGATTACAAATTTCTTCACTATTTAATCGACAATTATGCCCCTCAGTGGAAAATGATTGGCCTATCTACATCTGTAGCACGAACGATAACGGCCTTTCGAACTTTCGAAACAACCGAGAAACAAGCATCACGATTGGACACAACGTGAGAACGAGCTGCTCAACCCCAATCTATTGAAACATGAGAGCAGCGAGCATCACGACTGGAAACCGACCAAGAATGAACTGCTCAAGCCCACTCGACTTATACCATTGACCAACGGAGAGCAAGTCGGACTTTAAGAAGAGAACACTATGATCGATCAAGACAGACACTGCACGTTGACTTGGATCTTGCTGCGTTCCATTACAATGCGGAATATGATTACAGTTGCTAACAAAGTGTCGTCATTGGAAAAATGAACAAGTTATGCGAGTCTTGCTGTGAATTGAAATTTAAAAGGAAACTCCAGGAATATGCTGCGCAGGAGGAAAATTGAAATTGCCAGAATTGTCATACTTCCGGCTAAATTTGGAGGAAGCCGACGACATATGTATGAATACACACAAGATGCAATAACTTACGTTCACGCATACGACTGTCCGGAGTTTTTCATAACATTCACGTGCAATCCTACGTGGGATGAAACTAGAGAAATTCTGTTGCATGGACAATCATTTTTGGATCGCTATGACATCATTGCACGTGTGTTCAAACAAAAATTGAAATCTTTTATGGATTTTATTTAAAAGTATCGTGTTTTTGCTGAGACACGCTGTTGGATGTATTCCATTAAATGGCAGAAAAAAGGATTGCCGCATGCAAACGTTTTGATTTGGTTAATATATAGAATTACACCAGATGCAGTCATCTCAGCAGAAATACAAGACGAAGACATTGATTCTGGCTTATACTAAGTCATTACTAAAAACATGATTCATGGCCACCTTGAGCGATCAACACCAAATCTCCATGCATGAAGGGTGGAAAATGCACGAAACGCTATCCAAAAGACTTACACACCCAAACTATTATTGGCAATGATGGATACTCCCAATATCGTCGACGATCAACTGAAGATGGCGACAAACTCATCACTCTAAACGTGCGCAACAATGACATTGAAATCGATAATCATTTGGTTGTGCCGTATTCACCATTACTCTCTAAGACGTTTAAAGCACACATCGATGTCGAGTATTGCAATTCAGTAAAATCGATCAAATACATATGCAAATATGTTAACAAAGGATACGATATAGAAGTTTTTGGAGTGGGAAATTCATCTGCACCAATCGATGAAATTGAAAGATATCAATTAGGAGCATTTGGAGCGTTACATTAGTAGCAATGAAGCTGTTTGGCGTATTTTCTCATTTCCTATTCATGATCATCATCCAACAGTTGTTCATTTGGCCGTGCATATTAAGAATGGACAGCGCGTTTATTTTACAACGGCAAATGTACATGCAAGAGCATTTTTGCCACCACAAACAACGTTATTTGCGTTCTTCTCATTGTGTATAGATGATTTGTTCGCAGGAACGTTTCTTTACTCAGATGCGCTAAAATACTAAACATGAAATGCATCAGCCAAAACTTTTCAACGTCGTAGACAGGGCAAATCAGTTGAAGGACATCCAATTTATGTTCGTTCACGCCTTAGATGGTCTCTATACAGTTCATCCACACAGTCAATAAGATTTTTACTTGCGATTACTATTATTTATGTACGTGGACACAAATCCTTATAAGAACTGAGAACAGTCAATGGTGAAGTATGTGCGACCTATCGAGAAGCTTGCCAGGAATTAAATCTTCTTGAGAACGATGTCCACTGGGACACAGCATTTGCTGATGCATCAAATACTGCTCAACTACAGAAAATACGTGCATTATTTGCGATATTATTGACAATGTGTTTCCCATCCAATCCAAAAGATCTTAGGGAAAAATACAAAGATGGTATGAGTGAAGATATTCTATGTCGTTTGCAAGCAACGAATATCAATTTGTAATTCACACCAAACGTATATGAGGCGTTGCATTTGATCGATGATGTATTTTTGGCAATCGCTAACAAAGGATTGGTGCAATTAGAAATGTGTGCAACAATCCGACCTACTAATATAGCATATGATCATGATTTGCAACGTGAAAAATAATTTGATATCCATGACTTGGGTACATATGTTGAATGTATCCATAACAAAAAAGCTTTAGAAGCGCTTCATCGTACACTGCAAGATTTGATGGGTAATATACAGCCTTTTGGTGGAGCCACTCATTCTATTGTCAGGGGATTTTCGACCAACTCTGCCAGTGATACCACGTTAAACACCCGCTGACGAACTTAATGAATATCTCAAATCTTCAGTTCTTTGCAACATGTCAACAAATTGACTTTGAAAACCAATATGCGTGATCAACTACAAAATGATGCAGTCGTCTAATGTTTCGCAAAACAATTGCTGGATATTGGGAATGGGAAGTTCGCGATTGACTATTCTACACAATGTATGAAATTGCTAACAAACATTTGTAAGATGACATCTACCAAACACGAATTAATTCATAACGTTTTCTCAAATATCGCGCGGAAATTTAAAAATCATTAGTGGCTGAAATATAAATATCCAAATCTCCATTTGCCCCTTGCAACGCACGAGAATTTAGCTAGTACTATAAAAATATATTAGACAGCCATTTTATGCTGCGAGTAATCTATGTGTACGATCAGTACTCGTTTCAATCACTCAAGCAAAACGAAAACGAAACGATATACCAATATGTATCATGGTTCAGATAACAAGTTGCTAAGTGTATTTTTCCAAACGGAAACATATATATGTGATCAATTATTTGAATATTTTGTGTCAAATAAACTAAGAAAACAATTGTTAGATAAAGATAACGTTGAACTAGAATAGATTAGTATCGTAGCTAGAATAATATAAGCGGTAACAGTTCAGTTAATTCAAATAAATAAAAGTAAAGTGGAAGTTCATTTGGAAGTTAATAGAGTTAAAAGACGTTTCAAAGAGTAAGTAAAAACTATATATATACGAAGAAATCAGTACAAGTGTAACCTGATAGTGGTGTGCTAGTCTAGATTATTTGAGGATTGATCCAGATTATTTAGCCTAAATAAGGAATATAAGCGGTGAGGTAATATGGGACACTTTGCGAAATGATGTAGGACAAGATAGAAAAATGGAATTAAGAAACAAAATAAAAATAGATCTAAAAATAAAATTTGGAAAAATTTTGCTTTTGCTTCGCCAGAAATATAAGACAGCTCAAGTTCAGATAACATTTTTATTATCAAAATAAAAGATAATACTATCAAAAATCATATTATTAAATGGAATGTAGGAGGTGTTAATATAGATTTTATTGTTGATGATAGTTGTAAAGACATCAAAGAAAATTGCTCAGAAAATTTACAGATATAAGGCTTGAAGTGGTTAATGAAGCAACAGTTTACAAAAAGGAATCTATACAGTTATGAAATTAACGAACTGTTGATCATTATTTGTAATATTCAAAGTAGGAATAGTTATTCTCATCAATGATTTATCTGATGTTAAAGAATATGGTCCAGCATTATTAGAAAGATATAGTGTGTTAAAAATGGGTGTAAATATTGGGCCTAAATATTATTTCTGTACAACTGGAAGAAAGATTAGTTTTTAAAGGAATTAGTAAATTCAAAAATTTTCAATTGAATATTCCAAAAAAATTAAATCGTAATAGGAATACACATAAACTAACATATTTTTGGGAAATATTATTTTGTATAAGAGTATTTAAAAAATAAGTAATATGAAATCTTACATTGGCAGTTGTCAAGCGCTAATTTAAATTATGTTAAAAATTAGTACTCAAATATTATTTGTGTAATACGTTTATAGGTTAACACTAGAAATATTAAATTATTGGAAATTCGTTAATTATATTTGGTATCGTATATTTATAGTTTAATTAATTAATACATTAATTAGTTAATTAATTTGTAGCATATCCATGTCAAATAATACACTAAAATTATATTTACCTAAAGACATTGGAATTTTTAGGAATAATGTATGTATTGAAATAAAAAATAATACATAATACATTAAGTATTATATATTTTTTCAAAATTTAAAACCTTCATTGTCTTATAATATACAGTCTCGAACACTTACTGGCATCCGTGATTTCTAGTGTGAGTACAGCAATAATTGTCAGTGTTAAAACGGTCATACTTTTAGTAAGAGTCATGATTATTGTTATTTCATTAAGTTAAATCTGTGCACGTTACGTGATTTAACTGAATTTTGTATTAAACGAATATTGTGAAAATGTGGTATTTGGTGAACAACATACAAACCATACATTATTATTTAATCAGATGAACAAATATTGCATAATATAAAATATGTATGATAATCGCGAACAATTTATTAAACAACGTGATTTGAAATTTAATAAAAAATATACATTGAAAATTAGGGATAACTGATATTACATGAATATGGTGTGGCCGCTAATTATTTTGTTATATGTTATAAGAATTATAAATTAAAAGTTTGAAGTTAGATATTTGATAATTTATTTCAAACATTTTTATCATAAATAAACTTATGAAATTAAAACCCTGATGTTTGAGGTTGAAACGCATCTTAACCGAAATTATTTAAAGAATTACGAATCAACAGACCCGAAATTATAAATTTTGTATTTGGGTCCATGCAAAACAAAATCATTTAATGAAAATTATGAACGTGTTCGAAATTCATAAAAAGATAAAAAAAAAATTAATTTAAGTACTCATTTGATTAATTGTTAATAAAATTAAATCATTAATATTTATAAAACTAGATTGTATAGATAACTTTAACGTATAAAATGTTAATAATTATGTTAAAAATCTTAAGTAATTTTTATTGCACATTATATTCGGCTTGTGTAGAATATCCCGTTTGTTTTACACTACTGTTTGTATGAGTATTATCAATAAATAGTACAAACCACTATAAATTTACTTTATGTAAATATATCAATTTATCAAAAGCATTCGAATTTATGCTATCTCTGTCATTGATACACTATAAAACGATATAATGACGAGGAGTAGATTATAAAATATCAATTGGAGTAAAAAATCTTACAGTAGTTATCTACAATAACATTTTTGAAAAATTGAATGCATATCGAAAAAATAGATAGGTTACGTCTTCATGCTACACTCAGTTTCAAATGATGGAAACATATCCCGAATGTAACATAAACAGAAATATTACATTACAACATCGTGCTTTATTGTATGCATTATATGTGACACGTGTATAAACAAAATACTAGGCGTGTAAGGTACATCTAAATAATTAAAAAAAATTCAATTTACATTAAAACATTATGCTAAGGGGGACAGTAATAAATATATTTTGTTTATTCCTTCTGATTTATCCCTAACTTAACATTTACTATGACTCGTATACTCGGCGAGTCTCATAATCGAGAATTCTCGTACGGATATTTGAAAAACAAGTGACGGAAATTCACCGAATAAAACATATGTCGTGTTGGACCGACGTTATTTTAGTCTTGTAGTATGCCTTCTATTTCATCTGGCTCCCATGAAAAACGAATCTGCTTAATTTCGTCATTTATTAAAACAAACATGGTTGAGTTTTAAACTATACACTGTAAACATTATTTATAAACAAAATAAAAATTAAACAAAAAATATGAAATTTTTTTCACTCCTATTTTTCCCTTTCGTACATTTATCAAACAACAAATTTCTTTAAACTACGTCTCAACACTGTGGAAAGCTACATCGGAGATTTGAGATTACAGATCGTATTTAATTTCCAACGTTTTCCTCAGACAACTATGTCTTACTTACGCGACATTGAGATTTATCATCAGAAAATCTTTTGGTGAATAAAACATAACGTTAATACTAAAGATAGAATTAGTTGTAGACATTGAGACGTTTTAAGTAGGCTGACCAAAGTATTATACAGTAATGCTGAGCACATTGATATTGAATTTATCATTAGTACCATAGCACAGTTTGGTTTATTATTTATTAGCAAGAAGAGAAATATGAAGAACGAAGAAAAAAACGCTTGGATGCGATTGAGTGTGATATGACGACTGCGGGTTTGTGCGTATAATATGTGAGAGATCGTGTCAAGTGGAGGCTAAAGGGCACAGATGGTTAACCCCAAATAGCTGGGATATAGGCAAGCGAGAAGAAGATATATGTTTCAGCTGCGCACATAATGTAATAGTTATAGTCTATTTCCTCTCTCTAGATAATGAGTGTTTCGGTAGCTACAAAAAAAATTACACGGTTATATTTCATCCAAATATTACGTTGCTTTATTCCTTCATTGTGGACTGTATTCTTTAATCGCGACCGTACGACTGCATAGGAAAGACGTATGAGCGTACGCGGTGTCGACCCAATTATCGTTATCGTTCGATATTAATAACTTAAATGAAATTACGAAGGTCGGCCCCGATAAGCAGCATAAAATCTTTCCTACGCAACATACCGCCGCCCTTGAAACATCGTTTTCAACAAAATCTGCTAATATAAATAAATAACTTTAAGAAATCATACAAACATCCAAAACATAAATAAATAATAATAATAATAATAACAATACTAAATGAAGAAAGGAAAAAAATCATTTTTACAATATATAATACAAATGTGTAAAGAAAAATGAAATATAAATAAATAAATAAATAAACAAATATACGTGTAGAAAAATACCATTTGTCGATTAATGTCGACTTCTATTCAAATAAGAGAAAAAAAAAAAAAAATCAATTACAATATTATAATTACTACGCGACATTTCCTTCAAACGGCAAGGGACATAGTTTTCGAACAGCGCGTTTTGTTTCCCCATTCTCGGTTTTTACTACCGCCGCTCGGATTACCCCATCATCACCGTAATTCACCTCTTTTACACGCCCAATTTTCCATTTCAAAGGCGGGAGGTTATCCTCTTGTATCAGGACCACTGTTCCGACGTCCAACTTTGGTCCCTTTTCACTGGTCCATTTCACTCTCTCTTGCAGTTGATGTAAATATTCGCAGCTCCATCGTTTCCAAAGAATTTGAGCATATTGTTTTATTCGTCGCCAACGGTCTAAGCGGTTTATGGGGATGTTGGTTTCATCTCTTTCTGGTATGGCCATTAACGAGTCTCCAATGAGGAAATGGCCAGGTGTAAGGTAGGTTAAGTCGGATGGATCGGAAGACATTGCTGTCAAAGGTCGTGAATTTAAACAAGCCTCTACTCTAGTGAGTATTGTACATAATTCCTCGAAAGTTAGGTATGACTCCCCGAGTACCTTTTGTAATAGACCCTTCATCGATTTTATGGCGGATTCCCACAAGCCTCCAAAATGAGGCGATCGTGGGGGTATAAATCGCCACTCTATTAATTCTTGCGCCAAATACTGCTTTATTGTATCTTGGCGTTCCTGAGAGCAAAGAAGTTGATAAATCTCCTGGAGCTGTCGATTTGCTCCCACGAAATTCGTTGCATTATCTGAATAAATTGTAGTACATTTACCCCTTCTGTCGAAAAATCGGTTTAATGCATTTAAGAACGATTTTGTGCTTAAATCTATCACTATTTCTATGTGTACAGCTTTCGTCACGAAACACACAAATATACATATGTAGCCCTTTGTTGTCGCTGCCTTGCGTCTTAAACTTTCCTTTATTGTTATGGGGCCCGCAAAGTCTATTCCGCAAATTTTGAATGCCCGAGATTGCGCTTCCACTCTATCTCTTGGTAAATTACCCATAATCGGTTGTACTATCACTGGTTTAAAACGAAAACATTTCACGCAGTGATACACAGTATTTCTTGCTATGTTTCGCGCATTCAAAGGCCAATATTTTAATCGAATAGATGATATAATTGCTTGTGGTCCACCATGTAACAAATGTAGGTGTTCTCGTTGAAACAATAATTTAGTATATATACAATCTTTAGGTAATACAATCGGGTGCTTTTGAAACACATCTAACGAACTAGCATTTTTCAATCGCCCTCCGACACGTATTAGACCGCTTTCATCAATGAAAGGTCTTAATCGAAAGAGTTTACTTTTGGATGATACTTGCGCCATTTTTGCACTTAATTCGACCAATTCTCTATAGAAATGTTCCCCTTGTATTCCTTTAACTAATCGCATATCTGCATCGTTTAATTCGGTCGCCGTTAACGGACCGATTACATAGGTTTTCTTCACTACTCTATTAAAATATCGTAAGCAATAAGCCACTATACGTATAATTTTATTCAATGACGAATATTTTGTATATATATTAAACTCGTTTGTCAGAACACCCGAAAATTCAGCTATCGGTTTAGCCTCAGGGATATTTTCCCAGTTTAATTCCACATTTAAATTCTTATTTTCCGACGGCCATTCTTTCTCGTTCATGCACAACCACGTTGGTCCGTACCACCATAACTTCATATTAAATATTTGAGACGCGTCACAACCACGCGATATTACATCCGCAGGGTTTTCGAAGCCACGTATGTGATACCAATCGGTAATAGCGGATAAATCTTGTATTTCTCCGACCCTATGCGCCACAAAGGTTTTCCATTTTTTTGATGAGGACGAAATCCATGCAATTGTAATACTGGAATCAGACCAAAAATATTTCCGGTCTATTTTCATTCGTAGGTTTGGGACCACTCGATATTGCATCCGCGCTAATAATAGTGCAGCACATAACTCCAACCTTGGAAGAGAGATGGTTTTTAAAGGTGCCACCTTTGACTTGGCACAGATAAGCCTCACTGTACAATCTCCCGACTCATCAGTACATCTCAAAAAAAGACTGGCGCCATAGGCTTTCGTTGAGGCGTCTGCAAAACCATGAATTTGAAGACTAGTAACTCTTTTATTACTCAGAACCAACCTTGGAATTTCTAATTTATTTAATAAGGGTAAACAATTTCTATATTTCAACCATTTTTCGGTCATTTCCTCAGGCAATTTTTCGTCCCAATTTATCCGTAATTGCCATAAACTTTGTAAAAACATTTTCGCCTGTATCACTACAGGACCGACTAAACCCAATGGATCAAAGATCGTTGCAATATCTGATAATATCTGACGTTTATTTATCACCGCATGATCTTCAGTATATTCGCCTACTTTATAACGTAGCATGTCAGCACTAGGATCCCAATATAATCCTAAAATCTTTTTAGTCGTAGTGTCGAACTCGTAAACACCCGACTTTATATCCTCGTTGTCGTCCAGAACATCAGCAACAATGCTATGTTCATTTGAGGACCATTTTCTAAGCTCGAAACCCGCTTGACTCAGCACTGCTATAACCTCGTTTCGTAAATGCAAGGCTCCTTCCTTCGTCGCAGCACCACCCAAAAAATCATCCATATAGAAATTTCCTTTTATCGCTTCGTATACTATTGGATAATCACTTTTCGATTCCGCTAACTTTTCCAAACATCTTGTGGCGATAAATGAGGCTGGAACTGTACCGTACGTTAATGTGGTAAGACGATAAATTTGCAGTGGCATATTAGGATCTGTTCGCCACAATATACGTTGATAATCGCAATGTTCTTTTACCACTCGAATTTGCCTATACATTTTAGAGATATCGGCAGAAAGCACATATCTATAAGTCCGGAAACGCGATAGTATATAAAGTAATTCGTCCTGTATTACGGTCCCCTTTAATAATGTGTCATTTAAACTGCTACCAGACTCTGTTTTGCATGATGCATCAAAGACGATTCTTACTTTAGTCGTAGTACTATTTTCATTAAATACCGCGTGATGCGGCAAATAACACGTCTTTCCGTCTATTTCGATTTCTTCATTATTTACTCGTTCCATATGCCCTAATGTTTCATATTCCTGCATAAACTTTATATATGCTACTCGTAATTTATCATCTTTTTGTAGTCGTTTTTCAGTTGCCAACCATCGACGCTTTGCTATATTGTACGATTTTCCTAATTCTGGTTTATCCATAATCGATTTGAATGGTAGGTGAACTACAAATCTGCCGTTTTCGTCTCGTACCACTGTTTGTTCAAAATGGACTTTGCAACGTTTCTCTTCCATTGTCATCGGTGATAGTTTACCCATTTCTTCCAAACGCCAAAATGAAGCAATCAAATTTTCCAAATTTATGTCCGTATCGGTGAGTACTGTATGATAAACTGCGCTAAATGTCTTATCACGAATGTGTTTCTCTTCCATCTTCACTCGTCCGGCTACAATCCATCCAAAACGTGTCTCTTGGAATATTGGTCCGGTGGGTGTCGGTTTGATTTTACCAATATCTAAGATTTCATAAAAATATTCCGCGCCGAGTAACAAATCTAATCTCTGGGAACGTTGAAAAGCAATATCCGCTAAATTAATTCCATTAGGAATAGTGCAGTTTTCTATATTTCTTGACGGCATATAATTCGTTATTTTGTCTACTACCAAACATTTCAAAGTCAAGTTAAAATTATTAAAACGCGATGAAATAGAGACGTCTACAGAGTGAGATATCGGTCGTCCAGCGCCACTGACACCTATTATTGTATGATATACACGGTTTCGTTTTAACCGTAATACTTGTACCATATTTTCTGTAATTAAATTACATTGTGAACCGGAATCTAACAGCATACGACAATTTGTTTGTTTACCATCTAAACCTTTTATATATACTTCCGCTGTTGACAATAATATTTGATCGAGTTGTTTCACCGCCGTGTGAGCGCTTACAGACGTAATTAGGTGTTCTTCCGTATTTTCATTTGAATTTTCGAAACCGTCATCTTTCTTCTTTTGTGTCAAATGTAACAACGTGTTGTGGGGTTTGGAACATTTAAAACAGTATTTTGCTGTACATTTTTTATTTCCCATGCTGTCGTAGACAAATCTTACACAATTTTAATTCACTAATTTTTTTAATTCTTTCGATTATAGGTAAAGCAATTAAAGTCGGACATCGATATATCGTATGTGGTAATTGGCATATATAACACTTTATTTCAGAACTTATCATAAACGACGTCGATTTATGGTTATATTTTTTCGTCACAATGTGTCCCGACAATCCCCCGCTTATAACCGTCCGCGTGTTCAGATATTTTGTGGCCTCGATTGCCTCCAATATTTTAAACCGTTTTTCCAAGAATGTCATTAAATCAGTTACTTTTGTGATCTCATCATTTGAAACACTCTTTTCCCATTCCTGTAATGTCCTTTTGTCGAGTTTTGTACAAATTAAATGCGTTAATAGAGGACCCCAGTCATTCGGGTTTTGTCCTAACGATTCCAATGCTCTCATATGACCCGATAATACGTCCGTAAAATTTCGAAGCTTTATCGCCGATTCGTTTTGCATCGAATCCATATCAAACATCGATTTAACATGTGTTTGCACTAATACTTTTGAATTATTATACCTTGCATGCAATATTCCCCACGCCACTTCATAATTATTCGAGGTCGTTTCCAAACATTTAATTGCGTTTAACGCGTCTCCTGATAATGCAGAACGAAGATAAAAGAACTTTTGTATAAGAGATAAGCCTGAGTTATTGTGAATCAATGCCGAAAATATATCGAAAAACGATGACCACTCTAGATAATTCCCATCGAATACAGGTACATTTAAAGCTGCCAATTTTACGTGCGATGTCATATTATATTCTTTTATTTCCGAATTTCGCATTCCAAATATGCTTGTATTTTCTTGATCCAATATACTCCTTTTATCCACCTGTAGAGTTACAATTTTATTTGCTTCTACTATTGCTTTAAAATATAAGTTTTCAAAGTCTTCGCGGTATTTCATATGTGCGCTAGAATTTATTTCGTCACCTAATTCCAACGCCGTTTGAACCTGATCAAATTCATTCCATACTTCTTCAAGTTTTTCCTTTCTTAAAACAACTTGATCTCGGTCCATATTTTCGTTTTGGATGTACGTTAAAAACCTTGTGACTGTACCTTTAAGTTGGCCACGTCTTGCGATTAAATTTACTTCGTCACCCATCTTTATTATAATGCGAATTTATTACTATACTAATAAATCTATCTGCTCACGATACTATCACGACTTAATAATTTCCGATTCTATAACGATTTTGCACTACGTAATACTCACTCAGTGAAAACCCATGAAACCGAAAATATTATTTTTAATTAGAGACTCTTACTTTTAGGCTCTCGCTGCTGAACTGAAGACCGATTGGTTAGCTTCTTCGATAGTTCGATACTTTTGTTATATTTACGACGATTTTGTATATTTTTAATATACTAATATACGTGTACGATATTATATGCACCTTAATATACGCTTAAAGTCACTACGATCCGCGTGCCTATACTATTTCGAACGCAATATGCCGATTGCTTATTACGTTATACGCGATACAATTTGAAGGAACAAAACTAAATAAAACTATCCGGAACGATGGACCATGTTTCGGTAGCTACAAAAAAAATTACACGGTTATATTTCATCCAAATATTACGTTGCTTTATTCCTTCATTGTGGACTGTATTCTTTAATCGCGACCGTACGACTGCATAGGAAAGACGTATGAGCGTACGCGGTGTCGACCCAATTATCGTTATCGTTCGATATTAATAACTTAAATGAAATTACGAAGGTCGGCCCCGATAAGCAGCATAAAATCTTTCCTACGCAACAATGAGATTTAAATATTTTACGTTTATTAAAACATCAAATAAAAAAATTCTATTTCGGGTTGTTTATTTATATTATGTACTATGTTCTATGTTCATGACATTTTTTTAAAATGAAATAAACTAATGATTAACCATTTGTGGTTTATTTTATTATTTTAAGTGTTAGCAAATGTTTAGAGAATAATTATCTTTTTAGTTTACAAAGCTGCCTTCAGCAGAATCTTATTCAATCATTTTAACTAATTGTACGAAATCTAATAAAATTACAAAAAATAAATTTATAAAATATATTATTAGAATATTTTTATAACGTAATACATGAATGATTTCATTATTTGGATATATTTGTTAAATGTTTATGATTTATAAATCATACCTTTGTATATCATATTCTTAATTATTTCAAGATTTGTAAATTCATTTATTATATTTTTGTTAAATAATATGTTATTTTATTAAGAATTAAACTTTTTATTTATATTCGTTGTATAATTTTGAGAAACTTCTTAATCTTATGTGTAAATAAATAGATATTATTATTTATTTCATAAGTACGCAATTTAATAATTCAAAATCGAAGGATTATTTACACTATCAACTTCCTATAGTAATATTGTGTGGTTCTTGAATGTATCAATATATAGGTCATATCAAAAGATAATGTTACAATAAATTATAAATTGTTCTTACGAACTTGTCAAGCATAAAAAACGTCAATAAAATTACATTCACATAAATTTAATATCATTTGATATTATTTCTCTAATTACTAACAACTAGTTTTAAATTTAAATGTAATTATATATACTAATATTAAAAATTATAATAAATCTGCAAGTTAAGAAAAACCTACAACATATATTTAAGCTTTCTTAATTCTGTGAATCTTGAATTACGTTCCAACAGCAAATATATGTATCTTACATAATAAAAAATGAATATAAGTGATTAGGAAATGCAATTTTAGATCTTTTTTAATATTTCAATAGTTTGTAAACCATATATTATATATAATTAGCAGTTATAAAGGAATTTCAAGTTTAAATATATATTTCATAACTTAACTAGAATTTATTAACACTAACACCAGTTGTATTACATTTTATATAATCATTATTACTTATACAAATTTGCTACTAAAATATTAAATGTTTCAAGGAGAAGTGGTTAAATCTATGACTGTATTTTCGTCATCCTGTGCTTCTGATGTAGATGCCATGTTGCCACTTCCACCACCTCCATAATGTAAATCACAATACTGGCGTGGTGTTAATAAGTCAGATAAATCTAAAAAAAAAAAGAAAAAATGACAATACACGATTACGGAGTTAATTAAACTATAAAGAAACTTCAGAATGCTTGTGTGAATATGTAGCATATTAAATTGGAAAATTGTCAGCAATTTATATTGCATTAGAAATTTTTTTATAAATATTTAATTGTCTACGTGGTAAATTTTTAATTAACAAGTTATCGTAGTAGTATTGTAATACATACTGATATGTTTTTCATAAGTGTCTCTCATGTATCTAAAATATTCTTTTGCTATATCTACATATATAAACAAATTAATATGCCCTTTTAAAAAAAATATATATTGTTATACAATACTCAAAACTTTCATTAAATTTCTTCCTACGTCAATAATTAAATATTCAAATATGAAATTATATTTAAATGATGCATGTCGAATGCTTCTTTAAAATATGCAGATGAAACTACTCCTAATGCTTTTAAACGTTTGTATCAAATTCACGGTAAAGTATCAACACTAGTAAACATAATGGTACTGTATATGGTCAAAATTTTAATGTTATAAAAACTTACTATTCGAATATTTGTTTGCGGCTACATGATTTCCAAAGGATAAATTTAATAAACTCAAAAATACATAAAAATTTAAGCAGTTTTACAATGAAATGTTTCAGATTAATTTCATCATTATAGTAAACTTTTAAATATTAATTTAAATGTCTATATTATTAATTTAAGTTATCAATATATTTACAATAGTTTTAAGTAATGAAACTCTTAATTAAGTAAATTTTACAAAATAATATTTTAAAATAAATAAAATTAAAAAATATTTTTTTTTAGTACAAAATATAAATGCATAAAACTATTCATGTTTTTTGGTCGCGTAGAATTTGTAAAAAATAATTATTTTCCAACAGCATAATTTATTCACTTATTATTTAATATAATTTATTTTGTTAATCTGTACGACATTATAATATACTCACTGAGATTGCGAAAAGCGTGTATTAAAGCTTCCTCGGCAGTAGAGATGTCTGAAAAAAATTGATTTCAAAGTTTTATCAATAAAATGTATCCAACTGTAAATAAATGGCTATCTACTATTTACATCATGCATAATGTTATCATATAGTATTTATTCATTTAATATTGAATTGATTAGTGTGAATGTACATATCAATAACTTACTTTGAAAATATGATTTGTCAAATAGTACTAGAACATGTTATTGTTTGATTGTTTAAACGTTTTTTATATCAAATGTACAAACAAAAATTCAATAAATATATATATTAAAATAAATATATGTATATATAATTATTTATATAAATGTATACTTAAATATATATAAAAGTCAATGATTATTATATTGAGTATACGTTGATAAAAGAAAAAATATAAAAGTTGTTGTATATGTGATTTTACAATTACAGGTATAGACAAAATGTCATCAGGTTGAATACAATTAAAATAAAATATAATATAATTATATATTTTAATATTTTCTTCTTTTAATCAACGTAATAATCATTGACTATTTTTGTATATTTATGTATGCGAATGTACATATATTTTTATTATTATAAAAAACAATTTTTATATTTTATTTTCGAGTATTAACTTAAAATTTTTATTTTTATTTCTATTCGTTTAACACTTTATTTCTCTTCTTTATTATTTCTTTAGTTTTGGTTTTTTATTTTTATTTTTTGCATATCTATTTTACAAGTTATATATTTTCTCTTTAATTTTCAATATATTATTAAAAAGTATATGCTTGTTGTTTTTATACAAATAAATCGCAAATTAGTATAATTGTAAAAATGTTTTAACTGAATGTAATAGAAATAATTTGGTACATATTCAAATTATGCATGCATTTTTGATTAGGCATGCTTATATAAACATAATACTTTAATTCAAGTTCATTTCTAATTATTATGTTCGAATTAATCAAGAATACGTAAAAAAACATAGTTTTATATTTCTACAAATTTTATTAGTACATAATATACGTAAAAAAAAAATATTTGTCATTACAAAATGGGTTAAAAATACAAAGAACATAGATTACATAAAAACTTTTAACTACTTCTACTTCCATCAAATATTATACCGCAATTAGTAATTAGAAATTATTTAACCAAATATATGTTGAATTACAATAATTTGAATTTGTCATCTATTTTTTGCGATTGAAAATATAATTTCAAAATAATGTTTGGTTAACACCACTTCGAACATTAAGAGATTGGAAACCGTGAGTAAATTTACAAACTAAGATACTTAAAGTAGCAAAAAATATATGTTTGAAGTCACTGTGTTTGAAAAATTTAGTTTAGAAGTAATAATTGAACTCGTTATCATCTATCCAAAATTTTTAGGAATAGCAATAATAATTTTAAAACGTTCATATTTATTGTGAGATATAAATTGTTAATATTCATCGTTTATTGTGTTATGAATTGTTAAACTCTATTAGTAATTTTAACATGTACATGAACTATTGTGTAGTAATTAAGTATTCATCATTCATCCATATATATGTATATAATATATAAAAGTGCGATTAGGACTGATTGATATAAATGTTTTTGCTTTAGTAAGAATATAAGTTGAACGAAGCTGGTAGAAACACAATTACTCTTTTATTCAAAACATCTATAAATCAAATAACAGCATAGTGATTTTTTTAATTAAAATTTTTATTTATATGTACTTAAAAGATTTTTACAATTCTCAAAATTATTAAATACGACTTCATAATATTAAGTCAGCTGTAATCTTACTGTTACATTCAGATTTTTTTTCTGTTTTTTTTATTCCAGAATAACCGTGAAAGCCTATAAATATAGTATAATTGAAGTATATCGTATATATTATATACATAATATTATGCAGCATTAAATTACAAAAGAAAATATTACATATGTATTGAGATATTTTATATACCATATAATTGTCATATAGTTAAGTTTTTTATAATCAATCGTTATTTAGTTTATTATATTTTACATCTAAAATGAAAATTAGGAATACGTTAGGAGAAAACTATATTAATTTATACAAGTTCTACAATTTGAATTTGTATGATTACTAATCTATTGGACTACTCTACATTTGAGTTGTTTTACACATATTCAATTGAGTTATAGCAATAGTTTAGTAATAAAACACTCTAAATTTTTAATACTTAAATATAAAATATATTATAACACATAAATTAATATTGAATACGAACTATGTATGTTCTTCACACACCATATTAATGGATCTAGAACTAGACCGGGTATGTATCCTGAAAATTAGACGATTACGTCATTACAAATACGATTATATCATATAATGCATAAAATTGGATAAAATAGACGATAAGCTATATTATTACACACTCTTTTTAACTCCATCTGAGAAACCTTCGAAATATTCACGGGCGATAGCTAAAAAAATATTTATTTTTTACTAACCCTTCATTCCAATTACATTTGTGTATGAATGTTTGAATAAATATTAGGACAAAAACAGTTACTAATTGAAAATATGATAAATTACATTGTTATTGTATGAAGAGTATTTTTAATATTTAGTTTATCTAATAATTTTGTGAGATCGAAAATAAAATGAAAATAATCACCTAAGCTACTTTTTTGAAAATGCTCATCTATAATGTCTTTAAATAAAAAAATGATTGTCTATTAAATAATTTAATCTTAACAAAAATTAGGTTTTATTGGTTTTTAATGAATTCTATGGTTATAAATAAGTTTCATTTCTTAATTCGTCAGATGTTCCGATTAAATTTTTTTCACCATGTTTTATTATAATTCGTTACGATTGTTTCAACTTGAAATGTTCGTAACACTTATAATTGAATGAGTTTCACATAAATATTAGTAATCCTAAATATCATTTAAAAACACAATTTATTTATGTTCCTTCAAATTTGATAAAATAGTTTTATTGTAAATCTAATGTATTTATTAAATTAATTAACACGAATGATTATATGTAATTATTTGTAATTATTCGTGGACATAATACTGTTTAAGAAATAACAAATAAAATATTCATATATGTATATCTCCTATTGTCGAGATAGTTATTTTCTATACATTGAGCAGATATACCGAGTGTGCCATAACAACGAGCCTTTCGGTGTCACGAATTATGTTGGTACAAATGTACTAATGACAAGTGTGTTGGCATTGTGTCATCATTGCTTATAATTATAAATACATTTCAATAATTTAATATTAATAGAACCGTAAAAAGTGATTTAATGCAATTTGGCATTAAGAACAATTTATAAAATATTAATTGTAACACGTTGAATTTTAGCAGGTCTGCATAATTTCACATTATTTCCTACATTGTGCTTATATACACGGATGTTTAATAATAACTGTCTCACACTAAAATTAAGTCCAAGAATGGACGACGATAGTTTATATTATTTATGAATATGCAGCATCAATGGAATTGTAGAATTACGTAATTACGAGAGGAGTAAATTGAAGAATATAATTTAAAATATAAATTTATATTTGATACTACAAATATGTAAATGATTAATGATTTGTAAATGATAATACACGGAATAGTGTGATTTGAAATATCAACATTTATTATAGTGGTTTAAAATCCGTAAAATTGAAGACTTAAAATATAAACTTCTGACATAATACTGTTTGTTCTATTATTGCCCATTGTTAATCGTATAGAAAAATTCCAATATTTTTGTCATATACTCAATTACACTCAACCACCCATCTTGCAAGGATAATAATAAAAACCTATCATCTATTATATCTTATTTGTAAGAGTATTCAGTACTTACAGTTATTATATACAAATGTGAATAATTTTATTCCACTTATATCAACTACATAGAAAAAATATTATCAATTATACATTTTGTAATATATGTAACTGAATATTATAATTCATTTAAATGATTGTCAATAAGACATTTTATTATTTACATGTAAATAGATTTTCTTTGTATTATATCCAAATAAAAATATAAAATCTATTTATATATTAAATAGAGTTTAAATTGTATTTAGTTACATATGACAATACTTACGAGAAATATTTAGTACGGTTTTGAATTGATCTAAATTCAAACCGTTTTGAGTAATAATGAATGATTATAAAATTAAATCTAACAACATTTCATTTTAGTATGAGACAAATTTTCAATGTCATTTATTGATGTCATTTCAATGTTGATTATTATTTAGTCTCATTATGTGTCATTTACTTACACATTTAGTATAATATTTAGAATGATTGAGTTTAAATCGGTATTGTGATTGTGACTGTAATTTATTTTTTAATTTTTTTTTAAAGTTAATTTGAAAAAATATATTGAAACATTAAATTATTAAGAAATAATTTTTGTAATTTGTAGAAACAAGAATTATGAAATATTAAAAATGAACTTGCTGAAGAAAGATTGTAATTTGCAATTGATTTCTCTTAAAATAAATATATAAAATACTATATCAAAAACTCTCAAAATAATATCGTTAGGGTACAAAAATGAGAATCACTTAGGGATAAATTGAAGGATTGAGCTGGGAGACGATTGTGCCCAAAACGTAAACGGGAGAAGGAAACAATGGATTTACGAGAAATGGGGATATTGTGGGATCAAGGGAAGGGTAGGATAGAGGGGCAAACACTACGAAAGGAAGTGGCAAAGGAGGGTGGTAAGTTCAGCCAATAAGCAGTCTATGACTTTAAGGCGAAAGTTTTGAGGGCTGGGGAAAAATTGTAGTAAGGAAATTTAATAGTCGAGTGAATATATTAAGGGCAAGGTGTGACGAGAAAATTAGCGGTTTCATTGCCTATCATACCTGCATGGCTGTAGGGACCCATAACAAATTAATTGTATACCCAGAACTGGAGAGAGAGAGAGAACGATTGAGCGAATGTAGAATGAGATGGGTGGAAGCAGACACAAATGGAGAAGAATTAAACGCCATAAGGTTTGAGAATCAAAACAGATAACAAAATTACGATTATGGCAAACTAAAGAATTAATGATAAGGAGGGCTTCTAGAATTGCAAGGCATTCGGTTGTTAAAGAAGAGACAGAAAGGGCAACATCATTAGAAAACCTGATGGAAAGGCTAGGTATAAAAAAAGAGTACTCGGCAGAAGTTCTAGAAACAGATCCGTCAGTAAAAATTAAGCAGAAGTTAGGATAGTGGGAAGAAACAAAATCATTAAACATAGTATTAACCGTGGATGGAGGAAAAGAACGAATAAAGGAAATGCGATTACCCAAGAATGAGGCGAAGATAACTGGAGAAACATCTAAAACTAAGGCTTCAAAAGGAGTGTCATACAAAGGCAAGCGGCTATATGAAAAAAAATTAAAGGGATAAAAGAACGAAGAGAATTAATAATAATAGCTAATAATGAGGTAAATTTCCTAGAGTAACGCCATATGCGGAAAATCGATAAATAAAGTGTAGGAATAGAATAATGATGAAAGGGAGAAGACAGTTTTTTAAGAAGAGGACACTGGGAAAAAAGTAATGTAACTCCGGTTGGGTATAAACTTGATTACCCGCACAAACCATAGCGACAAACTAAAAATACACGAAAGATAGATATTAAATAACACAGCGCAAAGGAGGGTGGTAAGTTCAGCCAATAAGCAGTCTATGACTTTAAGGCGAAAGTTTTGAGGGCTGGGGAAAAATCGTAGTAAGGAAATTTAATAGTCGAGTGAATATATTAAGGGCAAGGTGTTAACACAGCGCACAACCGATCGCGTTCGCTAATGAAACGAGATTGGCGGAGAACATTTACGAGATATATTTTTTCAAATCCGGATCTTAATCAAGTTCCACTGATCGTAAGTTTACACAGACTACATAAATATATTAGACAGTCATTTTATGCTGCGAGTAATCTATGTGTATGAACGGTACTCGTTTCAATCACTCAAGCAAAACGAAAACGAAATGATATACCAATATGTATCATGGTTCAGATAACAAGTTGCTAAGTGTATTTTCCAAACGGAAACATATATATGTGATCAATTAGTTGAATTTTTTGTGTCAAATTAACTGAGAAAACGATTGTTATATAAAGTTAACCTTGAACTGGATTAGATTAATAACGTGGTTAGAAAATTATAAGCGGTAACAGTTCAGTCAAATAAAATAAATAAAAGTGAAGTGGAAGTTCATTTGGAAGTTAATAGAATTAAAAGACGTTTCAAAGAGTAAGTAAAATATATATATATATATACGAAGAAATCAGTACAAGTGTAACCTGAAAGTCGTGTGCTAGTCTAGATTTTTTGAGGATTGATCCAGATTATTTAGCTTTAAATACGGAATGTAAGCGGTGAGGTAATATGGGACACTTTGCGAAATGAAGTAGGATAAGATTAAAAAATGGAATTAAGAAACAAAATAAAAACAAAAAAATAAAAACTAAAAACAAATTTTGGAAAACTTTCTTTTGCTTCGCCAGAAATATAAGACAGCTTAAGTTCAGATAACATTTATACTATCAAAATAGAAGATAATACTATCAAAAATCATATTATTAAATGGAATGTAGGAGGTGTTAATATGGATTTTATTGTTGGTGATAGTTGTAAAGACATCAAAGAATATTGATGGGAAAATTTACAGATAAAAGGCTTGAAGTGGTTAATGATGCAACAGTTTACAAAATTGAATCTATAATGTTATGTAAGTAACGAACCGTTGAACGTTTTTTGTAATGTTCAAAGTAGAAATAGTTATTCTCATCATTGAATTATTTGTTGTTAAAGAATAGCGTCCAACATTATTAGAAAAATATAGTGTGTTAAGTCTAGGTGTAAACATTAAGCTTAAATATTATTTCTGTACAACTGGAAGAAAGACTAGCTTTTAAAGGAATTAGTAAATTCAAAAATTTTCAATTGAATATTCCAAAAAAATTAAATCGTAATAGGAATACACATAAACTAACATATTTTTGGGAAATATTATTTTGTATAAGAGTAGTTAAAAAATAAGTAATATGAAATCTTACTTTGGCAGTTGTCAAGCGCTAATTTAAATTATGTTAAAAATTAGTACTCAAATATTATTTATGTAATACGTTTATAGGTTAACACTAGAAATATTAAATTATTGGAAATTCGTTAATTATATTTGGTATCGTATATTTATAGTTTAATTAATTAATACATTAATTAATTAATTAATTTGTAGCATATCCATGTCAAATAATACACTAAAATTATATTTACCTAAAGACATTGGACTTTTTTAGGAATAATGTATGTATTAAAATAAAAAATAATACATAATACATTAAGTATTATATATTTTTTCAAAATTTAAAACCTTCATTGTCTTATAATATACAGTCTCGAACACTTACTGGCATCCGTGATTTCTAGTGTGAGTACAGCAATAATTGTCAGTGTTAAAACGGTCATACTTTTAGTAAGAGTCATGATTATTGTTATTTCTTTAAGTTAAATCTGTGCACGTTACGTGATTTAACTGAATTTTGTATTAAACGAATATTGTGAAAATGTGGTATTTGGTGAACAACATACAAACCATACATTATTATTTAATCAGATGAACAAATATTGCATAATATAAAATATGTATGATAATCGCGCTCAATTTATTAAACAACGTGATTTGAAATTTAATAAAAAATATACATTGAAAATTAGGGATAACTGATATTACATGAATATGGTGTGGCCGCTAATTATTTTGTTATATGTTATAAGAATTATAAATTAAAAGTTTGAAGTTAGATATTTGATAATTTATTTCAAATATTTTTATCATAAATAAACTTATGGAATTACAAACCCAGATGTTTGAGGTCGAAACGAACCTTAACCGAAATTATTTAAATAATTACGAATCAACAGACCCGAAATTATAAATTTTGTATTTGGGTCCATGCAAAACAAAATCATTTAATAAAAATTATGAACGTGTTCGAAATTCATAAAAAGAAAAAAAATTATTTAAGTACTCATTTGATTTAATGTTAATTAAATTAAATCATTTTTGTTTATATAACTAGATTGTAAAGATAACTTTAACGTATAAAATGTTAATAATTTTGTTAAAAATCTAAAGTAATTTTTATTACACATTATATTCGGGTTGTGTAGAATATCCCGTTTGTTTTACACTACTGATTGTATGAGTATGATCAATAAATAGTACAAACCACTATAAATTTACTTTGTGTAAATATATCAATATATCAAAAGCATTCGAATTTATGCTATCTCTGTCATTGATACACTATAAAACGATATAATGACGAGGAGTAGGTTATAAAATATCAATTGGAGTAAAAAATCTTACAGTAGTTAGCTACAATAACATTTTTGAAAAATTGAATGCATATCGAAAAAATAGATAGGTTACGTCTTCATGCTACACTCAGTTTCAAATGGTGGAAACATATCCCGAATGTAACATAAACAGAAATATTACATTACAACATCGTGCTTTATTGTATGCATTATATGTGACACGTGTATAAACAAAATACTAGGCGTGTAAGGTACATCTAAATAATTTAAAAAAATTCAATTTACATTAAAACATTATGCTAAGGGGGACATTAATAAATATATTTTGTTTATTCCTTCTGATTTATCCCTAACTTAACATTTACTATGACTCGTATACTCGGCGAGTCTCGTAATCGAGAATTCTCGTACCGATATTTGATAAACAAGTGACGGAAATTCACCGAATAAAACATATGTCATGTTGGACCGACGTTATTTTAGTCTTGTAGTATGCCTTCTATTTCATCTGGCTCCCATGAAAAATGAATCTTCTAAATTTCGTCTTTTATTAAAACTTACATGGTTGAGTTTTAAACTATACACTGTAAACCTTATTTATAAACAATATAAAAATTAAACAAAAAATATGAAATGTTCTTCACTTCTATTTTTCCCTTTCGTACATTTATCATTCACCAAATTTCTTTAAACTACGTCTCAACACTGTGGAAAGCTACATCGGAGATTTGAGAATACAGATCGTATTTAATATCCAACGTTTTCCTCAGAAAACTATGTCTTACTTACGCGACATTGAGATTTATCATCAGAAAATCCTTTCGTCAATAAAATATAACGTTAATATTAAAGATAGAATTAGTTGTAGACATTGAGACGTTGTAAGTAGGCTGACCAACGTATAATACAGTAATGATGAGCACATTGATATTGAATTTATCGTTAGTACCATAGCACAGTTTCCTACGAATAATTTTTGCAAAACCATGAAAATATCCGAGAAATACATGAATTGTTCACGCAATAATCGGCAAAACTATCAGTACGTTGAGTCATTTATTGACAAATCAATGGAACTTCCAACAAAATACCCAAATCTTAAACCAACTAGTCAAATACAATTTTCAGAGCAAGGACGGAACCTTAATGGTTTTATCAGTTCTTGTTCCGGTTTGGTACTTAAAAAAAAATTTCGGTTCCGTATAATACCGGTATTTACCGCTTCTTTAAATCATAGAAATTAGGATTATAATGTTAAAAGTTGTCAGTGATATTCTGGTGTAGTTGTTAAAGGTTTATTATTTATTAGCAAGAAGAGAAATATGAAGAACGAAGAAAAAAACGCTTGGATGCGATTGGGTGTGATATGACGACTGCGGGTTTGTGCGTATAATATGTGAGAGATCGTGTCAAGTGGAGGCTAAAGGGCACAGATGGTTAACCCCAAAAAGCTGGGATATAGGCGAGCGAGAAAAAGATACATGGAAATGTAATTATATATACTTTTTAATATTTCAATAGTTTGTAAACCATATATTATATATAATTAGCAGTTATAAAGGAATTTCAAGTTTAAATATATATTTCATAACTTAACTAGAATTTATTAACACTAACACCAGTTGTATTACATTTTATATAATCATTATTACTTATACAAATTTGCTACTAAAATATTAAATGTTTCAAGGAGAAGTGGTTAAATCTATGACTGCATTTTCGTCATCCTGTGCTCCTGATGTAGATGCTATGTTGCCACTTCCACCACCTCCATAATGTAAATCACAATACTGGCGTGGTGTTAATAAGTCAGATAAATCTAAAAAAAAAAAAAAAAAATGACAATACACGATTACGGAGTTAATTAAACTATAAAGAAATTTCAGAATGCTTGTGTGAATATGTAGCATATTAAATTGGAAAATTGTCAGCAATTTATATTGCTTTAGAAATTTTTTTATAAATATTTAATTGTCTACGTTGTAAATTTTTACTTAACAAGTTATCGTAGTAGTATTGTAATACATACTGATATGTTCTTCATAAGTGTCTCTCATGTGTCTAAAATATCCTTTTGCTATATCTACATATATAAACAAATTAAAATGTTCTTTTAAAAAAATATATATTGTTATACAATACTCAAAACTTTTCATTATTTCCATTAAATTTCTTCCTACGTCAATAATTAAATATTCAAATATGAAATTATATTTAAATGATGCATGTCGAGTGCTTCTTTAAAATATGCAGATGAAACTACTTCTAAAGCTTTTAATCGTTTGTATCAAATTCACGGTATAGTGACAACACTAGTAAACATAATGGTACTGTATATGGACAAAATTTTAAAGTTATAAAAACTTACTATTAGCACGTTGGTTTGCGGCTATATGATTTCCAGAGTATAAAATAAATAAACTCAATAATACATTAAAATTTAAGCAGTTTTCCAATGAAATGTTTTAGATTAAATTCGTCCTTATAGTAAACAACTATTAAACAATAGTTTAAATGTCTAAATTATTAATTTAAATTATAAACATATTTACAATAAGTTTAAGTGATGAAACTTCTAATTAAGTAAATTTTGCAAAATAATATTTTAAAATAAATAAAATTAAAAAAGATTTTTATCTAGTGAAAAATATAAATGCATAAAACTATTCATGTTTTTTCGTTGCGTAGAATTTGTAAAAATTAATTTTTTTCCAACTGCATAATTTATTCACTTATTATTTAATATACGTTATTTTGTTAATCTTTACGACATTATAATTTACTCACCGAGATTGCGAAAAGCGTGATTTAAAGCTTGCTCGGCAGTAGAGATGTCTGAAAAAAATTGATTTCAAAGTTTTATCAATAAATTGTATCAAACTGTAAATAAATTTCTATCTACTATATACATCACGCATATTGTTATCATATAGTATTTATTCATTTAATATTGAATTGATTAGTGTGAATGTTCATATCAATTACTTACTTTTAAAATATGATTTGTTCAATAGTACTAGAACATGTTATTGTTTGATTGTTTAAACGTTTTTTATATCGAATGTAAAAACAAAAATTCAATAAATATATATATTAAAATAAATATTTGTATATATAATTATTTATATAATTGTATACTTAAATACAGAAAAAAGTCAATGAGTATTATATTGAGCATACGTTGATAAAAGAAAAAATGTAAAAGTTGTTGTATATGTGAGTTTACTATTACAGGTATAGACAATATGTCATCATCAGGTTTAATACAATTAAAATAAAATATAATATAATTATATAATTTTAATATTTTCTTCTTCTTTTAATCAACGTAATAATCATTGACTATTTTTGTATATTTAAGTATGCGTATATACATATATTTTTATTATTATAAAAACAATTTTTATATTTTATTTTCGAGTATTAACTTAAAATTTTTATTTTTATTTCTATTCGTTTAACACTTTATTTCTCTTCTTTATAATTTCTTTAGTTTTGGTTTTTATTTTTATTTTTTGCATATCTATTTTACAAGTTATATATTTTCTCTTTAATTTTCAATATATTATTAAAAAGTATATGCTTGTTGTTTTTATACAAATAAATCGCAAATTAGTATAATTGTAAAAATGTTTTAACTGAATGTAATAGAAATAATTTGGTACATATTCAAATTATGCATGCATTTTTGATTAGGCAGGCTTATATAAACATAATACTTTAATTCAAGTTCATTTCTAATTATTATGTTCGAATTAATCAAGAATACGTAAAAAAACATAGTTTTATATTTCTACAAATTTTATCAGTACATAATATACGTAAATAAAAAATATTTGTCATTACAAAATGGGTTAAAAATACAAAGAACATAGATTACATAAAAACTTTTAACTACTTCTACTTCCATCAAATATTATACCGCAATTAGTAATTAGAAATTATTTAACCAAATATATGTTGAACCAGAATAATTTGAATTTGTCATCTATTTTTTGCGATTGAAAATATAATTTCAAAATAATGTTTGGTTAACACCACTTCGAGCATTGAAGATTGGAAACCGAGATTAAACAAACTAAGATACTTAAAGTAGCAAAAAATATATGTTTGAAGTCACTGTGTTTGAAAAATTTAGTTTAGAAGTAATAATTGAACTCGTTATCATCTATCCAAAATTTTTAGGAATAGCAATAATAATTTTAAAACGTTCATATTTATTGTGAGATATAAACTGTTAATATTCAGCGTTTATTGTGTTATGAATTGTTAAACTCTATTAGTAATTTTAACATGTACATGAACTATTGTGTAGTAATTAAGTATTCATCATTCATCCATATATATGTATATAATATATAAAAGTGCGATTTGGACTGATTGATATAAATGTTTTTGCTTTAGTAAGAATATAAGTTGAACGAAGCTGGTAGAAACACAATTACTCTTTAATTCAAAACATCTATAAATCAAATAACAGCATAGTGATTTTTTTAATTAAATATTTTATTTATATGTACTTAAAAGATTTTTACAATTCTCAAAATTATTAAATACGACTTCATAATATTAAGTCAGCTGTAATCTTACTGTTACATTTAGGGATTTTTTCTGTTTCTTTTATTCCAGAAAACCCGCGAAAGCCTATAAATATAGTATAATTGAAGTATATCGTATATATTATATACATAATATTACGCAGCATTAAATTACAAAAGAAAATATGTCATATGTATTGAGATATTTTATATACCATATAATTGTCATATAGTTAAGTTTTTTATAATCAATAGTTATTTAGTTTATTATATTTTACATCTAAATTGAAAATTAGGAAAGCGTTCGGAGAAAACTATATTCATTTATACAAGTTCTACAATTTGAATTTGTATGATTACTAATCTATTGGACTATTCTACATTTGAGTTGTTTTACGCATATTGAATTGAGTTATAGCAATAGTTTAGTAATAAAACACTCTAAATTTTTAATACTTAAATATAAAATATATTATAACACATAAATTAATATTGAATACGAACTATGTATGTTTGTCGCACACCATACTAATGGATCTAGAATTAGACCTGTTCTGTATCCTAAAAATTAGACGATTACGTCATTACAAATACGATTATATCATATAATGCGTAAAATTGGATAAAATAGACGATAAGCTATATTATTACACACTCTTTATAACTTCATGTGAGAAACCTTCGATATATTCACGGGCGATAGCTAAAAAAATATTTATTTTTTACTAACACTTCATTCCAATTACATTTGTGTATGAATGTTTGAATAAATATTAGGACAAAAACAGTTACTAATTGAAAATATGATAAATTACGTTGTTATTGTTTGAAGAGTATTATTAATATTTAGTTTATCTAATAATTTTGTGAGGTCGAAAATAAAATGAAAATAATCACCTACGCTACTTTTTTGAAAATGCTTATCAATAATGTCTTTAAAAAAAAAAATGATTGTCTATTAAATAATTTAATCTTAACAAAAATTAGGTTTAATTGGTTTTTAATGAATTCTATGGTTATAAATAAGTTTCATTTCTTAATTCATCAGATGTTCCCATTAAATTTTTTTCACCATGTTTTATTATAATTCGTTACGATTGTTTCAACTTGAAATGTTCGTAACACTTATAATTGAATGAGTTTCACATAAATATTAGTAATCCTAAATATCATTTAAAAACACAATTTATTTATGTTCCTTCAAATTTGATAAAATAGTTTTATTGTAAATCTAATGTATTTATTAAATTAATTAACACGAATGATTATATGTAACTATTTGCAATTATTCTTGGACATAATACTGTTTAAGAAATAACAAATAAAATATTCATATATGTATATCTCATTTTGTCGAGACAGTTATTTTCTATACATTGAGCAGATATACCGAGTGTGCCATAACAACGAGCCTTTCGGTGTCACGAATTATGTTGGTACAAATGTACTAATGACAAGTGTGTTGGCATTGTGTCATCATTGCTTATAATTATAAATACATTTCAATAATTTAATATTAATAGAACCGTAAAAAGTGATTTAAGGCAATTTGGCATTAAGAACAATTTATAAAATATTAATTGTAACACGTTGAATTTTAGCAGGTCTGCATAAGTTCACATTATTTCCTAAATTGTGCTTGTATACACGGATGTTTAATAATAACTGTCTCACACTAAAATTAAGTCCAAGAATGGACGACGATAGTTTATATTACCTATGAATATGCAGCGTCAATGGAATTGTAGAATTACGTAATTACGAGAGGAGTAAATTGAAGAATATAATTTAAAATATAAATTTATATTTGATACTACAAATATGTAAATGATTAATGATTTGTAAATGATAATACACGGAATAGTGTGATTTGAAATATCAACATTTATTATAGTGGTTTAAAATCCGTAAAATTGAAGACTTAAAATATAAACTTCTGACATAATACTGTTTGTTCTATTATTGCCCATTGTTAATCGTATAGAAAAATTCCAATATTTTTGTCATATACTCAATTACACTCAACCACCCATCTTGCAAGGATAATAATAAAAACCTATCATCTATTATATCTAGATGATGGGAAATTTTATGACATGATAATGTCTCTATAGTTATTGTAATTACATTTTTCGTCAACCTCTCTCTATTTACGGAATTATGTTAATTTAAATCATTTCATTTTTCATTATCTTATTTGTAAGAGTAGTTAGTACTTACAGTTATTATATAGAAATGTGAATAATTTTATTCCACTTATATCAACTACATAGAAAAAATATTATCAATTATACATTTTGTAATATATGTAACTGAATATTATAATTCATTTAAATGATTGTCAATAAGACAATTTGTGATTTACATGTTAATAGATTTTCTTTGTATTATATCCAAATAAAATATAAAATCTATTTATTTATTAAATTGAGTTTAAATTGTATTTAGTTACATATGACAATACTTACGAGAAATATTTAGTACGTTTTTGAATTGATCTAATTTCAAACCGTTTTGTGTAATAATGAACGATTATAAAATTAAATCTAACGACAACTCATTTTAGTATGAGACAAATTTTCCATGTCATTTAATGAAGTCATTTCAATGTTGATTATTATTTAGTTTCATTATGTGTCATTAACTTACACATTTAGTATAATATTTAGATTGATTGAGTTAAAATCGGTATTGTGATTGTGACTAGTTTATTTTTTAATTTTTTTTTTAATGTTAATTTTGAAAAAATATATGGAAACATTAAATTATTAAGAAATAATTTTTATAATTTATAGAAACATGAATATGAAATATTAAAAATAAACTTGCTGAAGAAAGATTGTATTGTGCAATTGATTTCTCTTAAAATAAATATATAAAATATTATATGAAAAACTCTCAAAATAATATCGTTTAGGAATACACGCATTTTTTTTCAAATTTCATAGTTTATTATTGCTTTAAAATCATCATAATATGAGAATTCTGAAATATTTGTTTAAGTAATCGATCTCAAACGATACCATATATAACGAAAAGCCTAAAACATAAATTGAAGCATCAAGTGATAAAAATAATTGCAAGCCAATTTTTTTTACTTAAAATTGACAAATGTAATGTATTGGTAACATTATGTTTTTAAAAATTGTAATTTTAGGTTATGAATCTCAAGTTGATAGTAATGTTATATATATATAAATATATATAGAGATAGATAGCGGAAAAAAAAATGGAAGAGATCAATTAGCCTTTATTTTTTGGTTAAATCAATTAAAAATAATGATGATAAACAGGTGATTGTTTTTCATAAAGTAGTAAAACATTTACGAGATATATTTTTTCAATTCCGGATCTTAATCAAGTTCCACTGATCGTAAGTTAACACATCTATATATATATATATAAATGAATTGGTGTCTGTATGTTATCAATGCCTGGCTAAACTACTGGATGGATTTTGATAGGGATTTTTCCTACTTACTCAGCATGGACCTAGGATGGTTTTTGTCTCTTAAAAGTTTTTAAAACCCAACTTTTCAATGGTTTCAAAACCCGGCACCGGTAAACCAGTGGTTCTTCGCAACTACGAGTTGTTTACCTTTCGCTGTAACTAAGGTTATGACGTCAGATAGCTACTAAGGGCAACCGTCATATGTTTTTTATAAAGTTGTTTTTTATTATTTTGTTATAAGAAAATAAAATTTCTCAGTTTTCGTGGGTAATTAGTAATGTTACGCCTTACAAATGTGTAGGTGGTTTGCGTGCAATAGCAATGGTAATGTAGCCGTTATCGACCATTATCGTCAACGTTTTAGCGTCGTAAAATCCAAGGGCAAAACTATCATTGTGCTTCTACCTATGTCAGATTTTGATTACAAATTTCTTCACTATTTCATCGGCAATTATGCCCCTCAGTGGAAAATGATTGGTCTATCTACATTTGTAGCACGAACGATAACGGCCTTTCGAGCTTTCGAAACAACCGAGAAACAAGCATCACGATTGGACACAACGCGAGAACGAGCTGCTCGACCCCAATCTATTGAAAAATGAGAGCAGAGAGCATCACGACTGGAAACCGACCAAGAATGAACTGCTCAAGCCCACTCGACTTATACCATTGACCAACGGAGAGCAAGTCGGACTTTAAGAAGAGAACACTATGATCGATCAAGACAGACACTGCACGTTGACTTGGAACTTGCTGCGTTCCATTACGATGCGGAATATGATTACAGTTGCCAACAAAGTGTCGTCATTGGAAAAATGGACAAGTTATGCGAATCTTGTTGTGAATTGAAATTTAAAAGGAAACTCCAGGAATATGCTGGGCAGGAGGAAAAGTGAAATTGCCAGAATTGTCATACTTCCGGCTAAATTTGGAGGAAGCCGACGATATATGTAGGAATACACACAAGATGCAATAACTTACGTTCATGCATACAACTGTCCGGATTTTTTCATAACATTCACGTGCAATCCTACGTGGGATGAAACTAGAGAACTTCTGTTGCATAGACAATCATTTTTGGATCGCTATGATATCATTGCACGTGTGTTCAAACAAAAATTGAAATCTTTTATGGATTTCATTTAAAAGTATCGTGTTTTTGCTGAGACACGTTGTTGGATGTATGTATTCCATTGAATGGCAGAAAAAAGGATTGCCGCATGCACACGTTTTAAAGAGTAAGTAAAAAATATATATATGAAGAAATCAGTACAAGTGTAACCTGATAGTGGTGTGCTAGTCTAGATTATTTGAGGATTGATCCAGATTATTTAGCTTTAAATAAAGAATTTAAGCGGTGAGGTAATATGGGACATTTTGCGAAATGATGTAGGGCAAGATAGAAAAATGGAATTTAGAAACAAAATAAAAATAGATCTAAAAACAAAATTTGGAAAATTTTTGCTTTTGCTTCTCTAGAAATATAAGACAGCTCAAGTTCAGATAACATTTTTACTATCAAAACAGAAGATAATACTATCAAAAATCATATTATTAACTGGAATGTAGGAGGTGTTAATATAGATTTTATTGTTGGTGATAGTTGTAAAGACATCAATGAATATTGTTGAGAAAATTTACAGATAAAAGGCTTAAAGTGGTTAATGACCCAACAGTTTATAAAAAGGTATCTATACAATTATGTAATTAACAAACTGTTGAACATTACTTCTAAAGTTCAAAGTAGAAATAGTTATTCTCATCATTGATTTATCTGATGTTAAAAAATGGGGTCCAACATTATTAGAAAGATATAGTGCGTTAAGTCTGGGTGTAAATATTGGGCCTAAATATTATTTCTGTACAACTGGAAGAAAGATTAGTTTTTAAAGGAATTAGTAAATTCAAAAATTTTCAATTGAATATTCCAAAAAAATTAAATCGTAATACGAATACACTTAAACTAACATATTTTTGGGAAATATTATTTTGTATAAGAGTATTTAAAAAATAAGTAATATGAAATCTTACATTGGCAGTTTTCAAGCGCTAATTTAAATTATGCTAAAAATTAGTACTCAAATATTATTTATGTAATACGTTTATAGGTTAACACTAGAAATATTAAATTATTGAAAATTCGTTAATTATATTTGGTATCGTATATTTATAGTTTAATTAATTAATATTGTAATTAATTAATTAATTTGTAGCATATCCATGTCAAATAATACACTAAAATTATATTTACCTAAAGACATTGGACTTTTTTAGGAATAATGTTTGTATTGAAATAAAATATAATACATAATAAATTAAGTATTATATATTTTTTCAAAATTTAAAACCTTCATTGTCTTATAATATACAGTCTCGAACACTTACTGGCATATGTGATATCTAGTGTGAGTACAGCAATAATTGTCAGTGTTAAAACGGTCATACTTTTAGTAAGAGTCATGATTATTGTTATTTCATTAAGTTGAATCTGTTCACGTTACGTGATTTAACTGAATTTTGTATTATACGAATATTGTGAAAATGTGGTATTTAGTGAACAACATACAAACCATACATTGTTAATTAATCAGATGATCAAATATTGCATAATATAAAATATGTATGATATTCGCGCACAATTTATTAAACAACGTGATTTGAAATTTAAAAAAAATGTACATTGAAAATTAGGGATAACTGATATTACATGAATATGGTGTGGCCGCTAATTATTTTGTAATATATTATAAGAATTATAAATTAAAAGTTTGATGTTAGATATTTGATAATTTATTTCAAACATTTTTATCATAAATAAACCTATGAAATTACAAACCCAGATGTTTGAGGTCGAAACGAACCTTAACCGAAATTATTTAAATAATTACGAATCAACAGACCCGAACTTATAAATTTTGTATTTGGGTCCATGCAAAACAAAATCATTTAATGAAAATTATGAACGTGTTCGAAGTTCATAAAAAGAAAAAAAATTTTTGTTTTTTAAAAATGTTAAACGACATTTTTCAAATATCCGAAAATATACAAATCGTTCAGAAAACGTGTTAGTTAATATAAATAAACTTTTCATTTGATACGTTTAAAATTCTTATATCGTTATTTTCATTAATATCAAACATTTTAAGTTTACTTATTCTATCATTTGCCTATAATAATATTTTGGCATTTTTGAATATAACAATAAACAGGTTTTCTCAAAATTAAATATAACAATGAAATAACAAATACTATTTACGAACTTGTCAAACACAAAACTGAACGTAAATAAAATTACTGTTAGTTGCAATATAATATTCTTAATAGTTGAGAACTAAAATGAAGAATTAAAAACTTCAAATTACGTAATATAAACGAACACTTTTTTTATTAAGTTGTTATATGTTAACTTTCACACACATATACAATCATATTATATTATTTCTTCAATTGCTTATATTTAATTTTAAATTTAAATTTTTGAATACAATTCCAGAAATAAAATTAACACTTGTACTATATATTGTGATAAATCTGAAAATTAGTACAAATCTACAAAAAATAATCAAACTTTCTTAACCCTTTTAATCCCGAATTAAGCACTAACAGCAAATATATGTAGCGTACATAAACATTTTAATATGAGTGATTAGGCAATATGAATTTACATTTTGCTAAACATTTCAATAGTTTGGAATCCATAAATTGTATATAATTAGCATTTATAAAAGAATTTCTAGTTTAAATATTTACCAGAAATTTCAAAAGATTTCTGGTATGTTTGTTATTATAACTAGAATTCATGAACACCAGCACCAGTAGTATTACATGTTACATAATCATTATTACATATACAATTTTGCTACTATAAAACTAAATTCCTCTAAGGGATAGGTTTAAATATATGACTGGATATTCTTCATTCTGTACTCCTGATGTAGATGACGCGTTACCACTTCCTCTACCCCGATAATTGATGTTCACAATACTGCTGTGCATTTAATAAGTCGGATAAATCTAAAAACAAAAAAAATAACGACAGTAAACGATTACAGAGTTAAGTAAACAAATTTGAAAATTCAGTACGTTTGTGTGAATATGTTATAAATTACATTGGAAAATTGTCAAAAATTTATATTGATCTACAAATTTCTTTTTAAATATTTAATAGTCTACTTTGTATATTTTCAATTAACAAGTTATAGTAGTAGTAGTATTATACATACCGATATGTTTTGCATAAGTGTCTCTAATATATCTAAAATATTCTTTTGCTATTTCTACATATATAAACAAATTATAATGCACTTTAAATATATATATATATATTGTTATTCAATACTCATAACTTTCCATTATTCCCTTCAAATCTCTACGTACGTCAATAATAAATCTTCAAGTATGAAATTAAATTTAAATAGTACATATAACCTTCACTAGTCGCAATAAAAAAGATAATTTGAATGACTGATGTGTGATTCAACAGGATTAAAAGAATTGATTATTGTATTATGTCTCAAATCTATCATGTAGGTTAGCATGATATTTCGGGTGCTTCTTGACAATATACAGACGAGAGAACCCATAAAGCCTTTAAACATTTGTATCAAATTCACCGTATAGTGGCCAGAATCGCAAGCAAATATAAAAGTACACTTTCAGATCAAAATTTTAAAATAATTAAAATTTACTATTCGTATGTTTGGCTACAGCTATATGATTTTCCAGAGGATTAAATTAACAAACTCAAAAATACATTACAATTAAAGCAGTTTTACAATAGGGTTAAATTCATTGAAATGTTTGAATTTCATTTCATCATTATAGTATACAACTAATCAATTATAATTATAATAACTAAACTATCAATTCAAATTATAAATATATTTGCAAAAAATGTTAGAGATGTAATTTCTAATTGAGTACATTTTTCAAAATAATGTTTTCAAGTAAATAGAACTACAAAAATGTCTTGGATTTGTATTTAATGAAAAATATAAATACATAAAATTATTCGTGTTTTTCGTTACGTAAAAATTGAAATTTTTTTCAACAGCATAAATTATTCCCTTATTATTTAGTATAAGTTGTTTTGTAAATCTAAATGATATTATAAGATACTTGCTGAGTTTGCGAAAAGCGTGTTTTAAAGCTTCTTCGGCAGTAAGAATGTCTGAAAATAATTGATTTCAAAGTTTTATTCATAAAATGAATTGTGGGTAAATCAATATCTACTATATACATCATACTTAATATTATCATCTAATATGTATTCATTTAAGATTGAATTGATTAGTGTGAATGTACAATTCAATCACTTACTTTTAAAAAATGAGTTGCTGATTAGTTCTAAAACATTATTTGATTGTTTAAATTGTTTTATATCAAGTATAGGAACAAAATTTAAATGTTGGTTTTTGTTATTCAAAAAAATTTTAAAATAGTATAATTGTAAAAATTTTTAAATGATTATATAGTAAATAATTTTTAACATAGTCAAATTTTTGCATGCGTTTTAGAATAAGAAGACCTCATAAAAAACATAACACCTGCAATCCAATATCAATTATAATTACTATGTAGGAATTATTCTAAATCACGTAAAAAATTTAATATAACATTTTTTAAATTGTATCATTATAAAATATACGTATAGAAAAAACGTGTTATTCCATACTGGGTTAAAAATGTAAATAAAATAATGTACACAAAATCTACATCCAACAATTAATATACAGCAATTAATAATTATAAATTATTTAACCAAATAACTGATGAACCACTAGAATTGATATTCTATTTTGAATGCTATTTTGTGCGGGCAAATATATATTTTCTATACATCGTTTAGAAAACAATATTTAAGGCAGATGTTCGAAAGTTCGGAAACCATGTGTAAATCTACAAATTAAAATTTTCAAACAGAGCAAACATATATCAGTTTGACGACACTGTATCGCAAATTTGACTTAGAAAAAAACAATTTAACTCATTCTTATCATTCCCAAATTTTTGTGGAAATTGTTATTTGGAATTAAAATATAATCTATTGTGAAAAAAATATAATTAATTAAAATTTTTAATATCTGTTCCATTGTCGATGTTTTATGATTACAGAAAATATTAAATATTTCATCAACAACAAAATGTCTTGTGGATGTAGCAATAATAATTTCAATAAGGTCTTATTTATACTCTTTTATTCTAATCATCTATAAATCAAATATCACTATAGTAATTTTATTAATTAAATATATATTTATATGCATATTTATGATTTTACAATTTTCAAAATTATCGAATACGAGTATGTAATATTAAATTAGCTATAATCTTACTGTTACATTCTTTTTCTTTTTCCCAATATTCTTCTATGTGAATGTAATCGCCAAATTCTACACATATAAATGTATTTATCGTATATATCATATCCATAATATTACGCAACAGTAAATTACAAAAGAAAATATGTCATATGTGTTGAGGTATGTTTACCATATGATTGACATATAGTTATGATTTTTAGAATCCATTGTTATTTAGTTTTTATATTTTATATGTAAACAAAAAATTAAGAATATCTTCAGAGATAACAATTTATATTTATACACGTTCTACAATTTGAATTTGTTGGATTATTAATCATTTGGATTATTCTACATTTGAGGTGTTTTATACATTTTGAATTGAGTTATAGTAATAGTTAAATAATAATACATTCTTAATTTTTAATACTTGAAACTAAAACACTACAACATATAAATTAATATTGAATACGAACTATGTATATTTGTCGTACACCATACTATTGGATCTAGAATTAGACCTGCTATGTATTCTAAACATTAGACGATTATGTCATTTAAAATACGATTATATCATAATGGATAAAATTAGACAAAATAAACGATAAACTATATAAGAACATACTCTTTATAACTTGCTCTGAGATACTTTCGACATATGCGCGGACGATAGCTAAAAAAATATTTATTTCTTACTAAAATTTCATTTCAATTACATTTTTGTGTGAATGTTTGAATAAATATTAGGATAAAAACAGCTACTAATTGGAAATAATATACATTACATTGTCATTGTATGAAGAATATTTTTAATGTTTAGTTTATCTAATAATTTTGTGAAATCAAAAATGGAATGAAAATAATCACCTACGCTACCATTTTGTAAATGTTCATCTATGATGTCTAAAGAAAAAGATTGCATATTAAATAGTTTAATCTTAACAAAAATTAGGTTTAATTGGTTTTTCAATAAATTCATTGTATCGTTATAAATATTTTTTATTTCTCAATTCATCAGATGTTCAGATTACATTTTTTCAATATGTTTCTTTATAATATTTTACGATTGCTTCAACTTGAAATGTTTGCAACAGTTATGATTGAATGAGTTTCACATAAATATTAATGTTTCTAAAGATTATTTAAAAATACAATTTATTTATGTGACTTCAAATTCAATAAAATAGTTTTATTGTAGAATTAAGGTATTTATTAAATTAATTCACACGAATTATTATTTGTAATTATTCTTAATTATTCATGAACCTAACAGACTATTTAAGAAATTGTAATGTAACGAGCTTGTAATTAATCTTGTGCGTCTAAGATATCAATAAACATAGGCATTGTACCGACGACGCACCCATGCCTACGTGACTTCATTATTTATTATTATAATGAAATGTCGGTCAGGCCATTTTTTGTACATTTTCCTTTCTGTTTTGGATGCCCATACAGAGACATCGTCAATGACAATCCGCTTGTGGTAAATATAATTATTTGTTTTTTTGTTGTTGTTGTAAAAATCAACATAATGTAATAGATCTTTAAGGGATCTCTCCTGACGATCAACTACAGCTGGTGAGATGGTTGTGTAATGATTGCAATCCATTATAAATCCATTTAAAGCTTTATAATCGGGTCTGTTTTTTTTCTTTTTTTTTTTACCTTGGCAGATAATGTTGTATTTTTATATTTTGTATTATGATATTTTTATATTTATGTAATTGTTTTTTTCTTTCTCTTTTGATATTTTATTGGATTATATTTTTTGACATGTCAAATTTCTCCACCGCTAATAAATTTAAAAATTTAAAACTTAAAAATCCCAAACATGGTGTTAATTTTGTGTAGCAATTCCGTCTTCTTCACCAGTAGGGTGTTATACAGGCTTAACCCTTTGTTAGTGTACTTGGGTTTATTAAGCCTCACGTAATAAGATTTTGCTTGATACTTCTAGTGATCATACTATATCAAATTTGTACTCCTATAAAATCCTTCTATATCTAGTATCTTATGATGCAACATAGTTTTGGTAAAATAATAATTATATATTTAACTGTTATCATGTTATGAACTGAGTGATATCAATTTACGTATATATTCAAACCCCAACACATTATTCAATTATATTTTTTCATTATTCTGTTTTTTCGGCAAGTAAAGTTTTACTATAAATTTGTTTATTTTATAATTTTGCATGATGTATTTTATTTTTGACACTATGAGGTCAAAGAAACACCATCTACTAGTACAGGAGTAAAACAAAAATCTCTCTAAAATTCAAAAATAATATGAAATATGTCTAAGAAATACAGATCGAAAAACAAAATATACATGTTATGAATGTGAAAGATTTAAATGTATGGAACGTATAATTCCAGCCTGTCAAAAATGTGTTACCAAAGATTCAAATAGGGAAACAGATAACTGAAAAATAATTTTTTTTCAAATTAATTTCTAAAACCCAAGAGTGATTTTCTTTAAATTTAAAAACCGAAATATGATAAATTAAAATTATTCTATGTTAGTATATAATTTGCCAAAGAATAATATCCAAGTTACTAGTAAAATGTATGTTACTTGCTAAAAGTTATGATATTATAAAAATGAAGAGTATTTAGTTTTTTTATATTATTTTATATCTAAGTTGAAAACCAAAAAGCATTTTTATTTTTACAATGACATATGACAAAGATTTTTTCAGTAAAATATAATTTATCAAAAAATTATATTTTACCTAAACGAAAAAAAAACAAAAAATATTTTTTTATTAAAAAAAAATACTAAAAATATTATTTTATAATATTATTCCAATAATAATTAATAAGTTGTTATGAAATTAAATTTTAATAAACGTTAAACTATATTTTAGATTTTATGTTATTTTATAATGTGGAGTGTAGTAAACCCCGACACACTAAAGACGTAAAAAACCGTCAACACACTAACGAAGAGTTAAATTGGCGATCCAGCTGAAAACAAAACATCAGTAACTGTAGTGTTACAAAATATCAAATGAAATAATCATATGTGTAAATTCAAATTTTTTGAGATAGATATTTTCTATTAAATTGATCAGATATACTGAGTGTGTCATAATAAAGATAATTTTGGTGTCACAAATTATGTTAGTACTAACACAGACTATATGAAAACAGATGGATCACTCCGTCAAAATCTATTGTTCAGAAAAATAAGGTGTCCTGATTGGATGCGACGTTATCAATGTAGTAACATTTGCAAAAATAAATTACTGTACAGATATTTTAAAATATTATTGTATATACTTATTATCTATGTGTCATCATAATCATAAAACAACAGAATATTTATTTTGAATATATAATATTTATAATAAATATAAAACAATTACAATTTAGTATTTATATTTTAACATTATTACAATATTACAATGATCAAGTTCAACAAAACAAGTACACATTATACACTTAATGATGCATATTATATTAAAATACTAAATGTTTATACATATATATAATTATGTTGCAGTTTTCAAACCATCATCAGATGTCAGTTCTACATGTACCTTACACTGTTCTTCTGCCTCTTTTCTCGCAAACAATATTTCATCTGAAATTTACAAATAAAGCAAGAATTAGTTTATTAAGATCAAAATTAATTTATGATATCTTTTTAATTTATATATAAAAAGAATTGTATTGAATGACATTTAAAATTATTTGAATAGTACTTACCATTAAATTTTGTTGGAATAGCATTGAAAACTATTCTGTTTAAAATTATTTGAATAGTACTTACCATTAAATTTTGTTTGAATAGCATTGAAAACTATTCTGTTTTTGGTTGTAGCATTTAAAAACATTTTATTTTCAAAATGTTCCTGACAAATTTTATAACTATTTTTTTTTATTGAGTGCTTCGGTTAGGTCTCCAGTCTTACAATTATTTATCCACGTCGCAAGACGCTCGTCATTGGGGTATTTGAAAAAACTTTTATTTCTATTACTACCTTTACTTTGACAAAACCTAATTGAGCACTTCATTCCAGTTTTTTGGCTATTCGTTTTTTAAATAAAAACTTGACACTACACTCAGGAAATTTTGATGACAGACAGGTTATCAGACACGCTTGAGTGAAATGACATCAATACAGAATTAATAATAAATAAAATAGCCCTGTAGGATTTCCTAAAAGAATGCAGGTACTTGGTTTTAAAAATTTTAATGGCATTTATTAAATAGGAATCAAATTGTCCGCGAATAGTTGGATAATCAGTGTGACATTATTCTTATTAAGGACTACGACATTTTATGCCTGATTTGTGGTCATACTGATTTCGTCGCGTGATAAACGTCATATTTTTTGTTTACATCCCGAGTGATCCCTCTGTTTTCATATAGTCTGTGGTACTAAAGTAGCAATAAATGTGTTGGTATCGTGTCATTTTTTGTGGATGTCCACTCTCTAGTCGTCGCATAGGTGATGCGCATTTTCTACTTAAGAAACGTTTTCACCCGTGCTCGAGACTTGCGTAAAGATGACTGCTTCAGTTTTAGAGTACTGCTTCAGTTTTCAAAAGTAACTTACCTAACCTAACCTAATCTTATATATTGTATCATAATATATCTATGAAATATACACAATTTAAAAACTATCAAAATTATGAAGCACTGATTGGAATTGATAACAATCCAGTGGGATAGTGTTTAGATATAGGTACTATCAAGATGGATCTACTTTGGGTACTATAACAATTTATCTAACATAATTTTTCACCACTGGGATCGCTCTTCTCGACCTGTTAAAATTCCGTAATTATACAGTTCGAGACATTACGACCCGCGTATATTTTTTTCCGTACAAATACGGCCCGCGACTGTAAAGTCCATACCATTACGGTCCGTACAGATACGTTCTGTGTATTTGTAGATTCCGTATAAATATGGTCCGTGACATTACGGTCCGATAATTTTTGTTCCCGTATTTCTACAGTCCATACAATTACACTTTTATTCCGGAATTATACGGTCCGAGAAATTACTTTCCGAATAATTACGGGCTCCCCGCGCACGCCACAACAGTCCTGGGCGGCTCTTTCGCATCGCACATAATAAACGTCGCACTCACGTATGAATGGCGACGACGCTGATCAACGACGGCGACGACAGCGAACCGTACACGGCGTTTTGTCGATGACGATTGTGTTTAAAAACGCACGAAATAAAAACAGATCGACTGAGACCGATCACAAAAACGACACAAAATCGAAAAAGTTCAAACGTAACGTCAACGATTACAGTCTTGCGGTCGGACCATTGTTGTCATCCCAGCGGGCCGGATGGTGACCGTACTGTCCACCGCGACATACCGGCGGCGCGAGACTTGCACGATTCAAACAACTCAATAAATACCACCCCTCTAGCAAGAATAATATTTTAAAATCATCTTCAAAGAATTTCTAGATGATGATCTTCTTTGAAATAATAATATCACCATAGATAGTGTCACCTATTTTTACTTCAATCACTCTTTATTTACAGAATTATGTTAATTTAAATAATTTCATTATTTTATATGAAAATAATGTTATTACTCACAGTAGTTATATATACGTGTGAACATTTTTCTTCCAGTTAAGTAAACTACATGAAGAAAATATGTTCAATTAATGCATCTTGTAATGTATTATACTAAATATTATAATTCATTAAAACAATCGTCTATAAGAAATTTAATATTTTACATATGTATAGAGTTCCTTTGTATAATATTCAAATTAAAATATATGACCAACGTTCATGTTTAATTCAGTTAAAATTGCATTACGTTTACATATGATAAAACTTACGAGGAATTTTCGCCACGGTTTTAAATTGATCTAAATTTAAACCAATTTGAACAATATTCACCGAGTAATAACCGATTAAAAAAATAAGTATAATGAAAACTATTTCTAATATTAAACAAAACTTTAATTTTATGATGTCATTTCAATGCCGATTATTATTTGGTCTTATTATGTCATTTACTTATACATTTAGAATAATATTTAAATTGGTCGAATTATGATCAGTTAGTTCGTTTTATTTCAATATCATTTAAATTTACATGCTTTTAATATAGTAACCATTAATTATTAGATATTGTTTAATCCATATTATTATATGTTAGATTCATTAGATTAATGTTTGTTTGATAATTTTATTTTTCGTTGATAGCTTGTAAAAATACGTAGAAAAATTTAATTTTATAGGAATAACGTTCGTAGATTGTAAAAACAAGAATTATGAAATATTTAATAACAAACGTTTTGAAGAATGATTGTAAATCAGCAATTGATTTCTCTTAAAATAAATGCATAAAAATATCATACAAAAAGTTCTCAAAATAAAATCATTTAGGGATACACACAATTTTTTTTCGAATTTCTGAAATTTTTGTCTAAGTAATCGATTCCAAACGACAACTTAAAATTCTCTAAAATTGTTATTGAACACAAAGAGATAAAAACAATTGCACGATAATATTTATACTTAAAATTGACTTACGAGTCAATATAATAATTTACATATTATAACGAAATATTATTATTTGTTATATAAGAGTATTTGAAAAATAAGTAATACGAATTCTTACATATACAGTTTTCATACGCTAATTTAAATCATGTTAAAAATTAGTACTCAAGTATTATTTATGTAATACGTTTATAAATTAACACTAGAAATTTTAAATTATTGGAAATTCAGTAATTATATTTTGTATTGTATATTATTAGTTTCATTCCTAAACTTTGAAATGATATTATATTACACTTATTTAATTAACAACTAATGCAATTCGTATTCATATTCATCCAGTTATTATTGTCCTTACATAATACTATAGTATTTTATTAATGAATTATGATTTGATTTTTTAGAATATCGTTATTCCTATATAATATACGAATGTAGTACATCAAAGAGTTTCCTTTGTAAATCTATGAAATGCTTAATTTTTCTTCGCTATATTTCTAATACCTTAAAAATTTTACCTTATAAAGGTACCTATTATGAGGTATAAAAATACTTTAAATAAAATCAATTAATTTGTAAGATATCGATTTAAAATATTACACTAAAATTATAATTACCCACTGACATTAGACTTTATGAGGAATAATGTATTTATTCAAATATAAATATATGCATAATACATTAAGTATTATATATCTTTTCAAAATTTAAAACCTTCATTTTCTTACACTATGCAGTTTTTCGAACACTTACTGGCATCTGTGATTTCTAGTAAGAGTACAGCAATAATTGTCAATGTAAAAACGGTCATATTTTTAGTAACACTCATGATTATCGTCTTAATATTATAAGTTGAATCCGTGCATTTTACGCGATTAACTGCATTTTTGTATCATACGACTATTGTAAAAATGTGTCATTTTGAAAACAACATACAAACCATAGGCAGATGAACAAATATCATTGTCATATAAAATATGTATGAGAATTACATACAAAAGATAAAAAACGTGATTTGAATTTTTAAAAAAAAGGTACATTGAAAAATATTAATAACTGATATTACATGAATATGGTGTGACTGATAATTATTTCGTTATATGTTATGAGTTATAAATTAAAAGTGTAAAATTAAATATTTGATGATTTATTTCACACAATTATATCATAAATAAACTAGAGATATTACAAACCCAGATTTTTGAGGTCAAAACGAACCTTAACCAAAATTATTCTAAGTATTACGAATCAACAAACCCGAACATATAAATTTTGTATTGGGGTCCAAACAAAACAAAATCATTTAATATAAGTTTTGAACTTGATCCAAACTTTACAAAAAGATAAAAATAATTTAATTTAATTTAAGTCATCTAAGTACTCATTTGATTTAATGTTAATTAAATTAAATAATTTACTATTTATAAAACTAGATCGTAGTGATAGTTTTAATGTATACAATTTTAACAATTTTATTTAACAAACAAAAACAAATATTTATTACACAATATTATTTTTTTTATTGAAGCTTTTGTTTCACAAACATCACAACTTTACAATTAATAGTTATACACATATATATACACCCATACATATACACACACACACTTACATACACATGTAATAAAAATATACACTGATGTAGAACTATAGCTAATCACTGGTTAAAAAATATCCTGATACTTCAAAAAATGAGATGATATTAATAATGATAAATGGATGAGAGGAGTTAAGAATTTTTTTAGCGTCCAAATCTATTCCCATAACAGTTTTTATAAAAAACAAAAAATGTATTTATTGCACATTATATACAGGTAGTATATAAAATCTCGTTTATTTTGCACTACACACCGTACCAGTATTGCTAATAAGAATACAAACTACTGTAAATCTATTATTTGTAAATAAATCAATTTATCAATAGCATTTGAATTTATGCCATCTCATTGATACACTATAAAGCGACACAATGGCAAGGAGTTGGTTAGAAAATATTAATTTAAGTAAAAAATAATACAGTAGTTAGCCACAGTAACATTTTTAAATGATTGAATACAAATCAAACAGGTGACCTCTATATGCTACATTTTGTTTCAAATGTTGGAAATAGCTTCCGAACCTAACATACGAGTAAACAGAAATATTACATTATGGCATCGGTTTAAATTCACAATTTAGGAGAAAGGACAGAACCACCAATTTTAATACGAATATCATTTTGACACGTCTAAACGTAGAATTAAAAATTAGTTTTTCGAATTAAAATTCATTGGTATTCAAATTTTGAAGTATTTTTTTGTTAATATAGTTTGTGAAAAATGGATCGCAAAGAAGTGTAATTGAATGCATTATATGCAACACGTGTGTAAATGAAATATTAGGCATGTAGGGTATAACATCTAAGTAATTAAAAAACAAAATTGCAATTTACATTAAAACACAATGATAGAGATTCAGTAACATATATATTTTGTCTATTCCGTCTGATTTATTCTCAACAACACAGATTGACACTTGCTATAAGTCGTGTATTCGGCGTGTATCATAATCGATAATTCTCGACAAATATTTGGAAAACAAGTGACAGAAATTCATCAAATATCCTTCTATCGTGTCGGACCGGCGTTATGTTAGTTATGTTATATGTTTTCTAATACACAATGTTAAACGACACTCTTCAAATATCCGAAAATATACAAATCGTTCGGAAAATAAGTGCCAAATCCATTGAGACTTTTATTCAGAAATCAACGGAACTTCAATATAACATTCAAATTGTAAAACAATGTTCAGAACATCAACTCTATAACTATAAGAAAAATACTGTTACAATTAACAGTCGTGATTGTTCTGAAATTAAAACTATGTATATACAAAAGTAAAATAATGTAATTCAAAACGTTTTCTTGTTTAATATTATATGTTCATTTGTTAGATAGGTCCTGTATTTTCAATGTTATCTTTTTATGTTTCTCGAATTTGAATTGTGGTAATTGAATGTGGTAACATGAAATTTCAATAATAATAATATACGTTTTTATGTATATTTTATCACAATAAATTTGTGATAAAATATATGTTTCAGCTGTCCCCATACTGTAATAGTGATATGATATCTCCTCTCTCTAGATAGTGGGATTTAAATATTTTACGTTTATTAAAAGACCAGATAAAATAAACTTCTATTTTTGGTTGTTTACTTGTTCATGTACCATGTTCATTCAATTTTTTTAAAACGAAATATACTAATGATTTAACTATGTGGGTATATTTGTATGTATTTTTAATCTTCAAGTCTTACTTTTCTATATCGTATTATTAATTATATTAAAATTGTAAATATAGTTATCCTACGTTTTACCTTTTGTAATTTTGAGTTATTATTGAATTGAGGATTAACATTTTCGATTATACGCGTGATATTTCTCTGAGAAACGTCTAAATCTAACGTGTTCGTTAATATAAATAATATTTTCATCTGATAAGTCTAAAATTCTTATATCAAAAATTTTAAGTTTACTTATTCTATCATTTGCCTATAATTATATTTTGTCATTTTTGAATGTAACAATTAATAGGTTTTCTTAAAAGTAAATATAACAATGAAATAACAAATACTATTTACGAACTTGTCAAACACAAAACTGAACGTAAATAAAATTACTGTTAGTTGCAATATAATATTCTCAATAGTTGAGAACTAAAATGAAGAAGTAAAAACTTCAAATTACGTAATATAAACGAACACTTTTTTTATTAATTTGTTATATATTAACCTTCACACACATATACAATCATATTATATTATTTCTTCAATTGCTTATACTTAGTTTTAAATTTAAATTTTAGAATACAGTTCCAGAAAAAAAAATAACACTTGTACTATATATTGTGATAAATCTGAAGAATTAATATAAATCTACAAAAAAAAACATCATTTTCTTAAATGTTGGTTATTTAAGTTGAATTTACTATCAAATTCACCTAAAATAATATCTTTGACACCATTACAGGCTTATAATTTTGCAATAAAATTAAAAAAAATATTTTATACGTTTATTTTTCATAAAATATATTATCTTTTAAATTATAATCGTATATTATATGAAATACAAAAATGTAACTCGATAATATGTTGTCTTGAATAAGCAATAGTCAAATGTTACATTACTATTTGTTCAGGTGAACTAATATCGTTAATAAAATAGATATTTAGTATGGTCAAGAAAATCATGTATAAAAACATGATTTGAAAACCCAGAAAAACAAATAATTATCAGATTATTACGTACAAACAAATATTCTAGTGTTACTTATACACGAAATAAACGATTGTTTGATTGACGAATAATTTTGTATTTCCAATTAGTCATGCTTATCCGAATATCGAGATAAGTTCAGCTTATAAAATATTCACAAAATTCATTATACTATGATATACATCACTATGATAGCAGTGAACAACTTTTAGTTGTTCGATCAGTCAGGAAAATGAGTAAATCGATGTTTAGTCTCTGCCGTTAGCACGTCCACAAATTATGTATGTAAAGTTTGCAAGGTCGGATAGTCATACATTATACGTATATACGCGTATGCAATATTCATTGACGGCCGAACGCAGTTGCTTTAGGTACGATGGACGCACGAACGGAAGAGTTTTGCCCAATTTTAGTATTTAATTCCCCCAGAGAATCGACCCGATTGCAGAAGTATTCCGAGCCCGACGCTCATGTGTAATACGGTCCGCCGAATACTGCGTCTTTCCGAAGATTGATACAAAAACCTCATTGGAACCGCAATTTAACCTTAAAAAACGAAACAAAAACATTTCCCTAGACAGGTGTTGTCGAGGTTTAGATTTTATTCGCCTTTTTCGACTTTTTTTCTGGTTTGTTTGTTATAAATTAGCAAAAGAGTAAAAACAAAACCATAAAAAACCAACTCGAACATATTCGTTGTAAATAAATATAAATTTATATAAATTATGGATTGCAAATTAACCATAAAGACCCCAAAAATCCATTACAACGGTTTGTTTACTGTTTCAATAGAATAGATAAAAAAGAGTAATCATTTTTTCTTTTTAATTAACATTTAACCATGTAAAATATTTAAATACTTTTGTTAAGGATAAATACTTTTTCAATTCTTGTATTATCAATTATTCAATAAAAATGTTTTACATATAACTTTTTGGTAGTTATCGAATATAATAACTATAGAAAACTTTTATTCTTTTCTAGAAATAATTAACATCATCATTAATCACTGAAATAAACTGACCGTCAACTAATAGAAGAACATCATCAAATTAATCGTAATTTTGTTAATTAATCTTCGCATAGTTTATAAACCAATGTTTAGATTAAGGAAAGGGGAGGAGCGTGTGGGAAAAGGTACCACGACTAATCCTTACAAAAGTCGGAACATGCCTGTACTATTTCATCTATGTATTACGCATGTAACATTATTGATTTTTTTAAATTCACACTATTCTTTATTTCTCTTTTCGCAGTTTAATATAAAATCGCATTGACAATTCAGCGAATAACAGTTAATGTTTTCGGCATAGAAATAATGAATAATCTACGATTGTTGAAACCACGATTTAAGAAAATCTCAAGCGTATGTTTAATCGTGGTTATAACCCTACTAACCGAGTGGAGTACCTACGCGAACAATAATAAACGACAGAGAATGGAATAATAGAAAAAATGAAAGGAACAAATAAAATCAATGTCGAGTGACACGTCCAATGCCAAACCTAGGACATTCGGCGCCCGGAGCTAATAAAAAAGATGCGCTCTTTTTTAGTTCGCCTACAAGAGTGCCCACGGGTGGAGGAATCGGGGGACAACTCTCCCCTGGCTTTTTTACGTTTAAAAAAATTATATCAATATGAATAAGAAGAACTCGGTTGAGAAGAAAAAGTGGTTGATGCATTTGTAAAACATAAAAGAAAATTGCAATTTGTGTTTAATTAGTTTGTTCGGGCGTATTGCTACCACACTGGCGGAGCGTCGACCCATGCACCCGATATCATTAATTACCGCCATTACCGCCGTTTATCAATTTATTTTGTCTGTCGTCGGCGAGTCGTCTTCGTATAAACACTGTAACCGTTTTTATTACACATTGTTACCGTCAACGTTTGATTTTTGTTTGGTTTCTTTTTTTTTTTGCGTTACTGTCACCGTCGTCTATATTTGTACACCACGCGTTGTCACCGCCAACACCGTCGCCGGGGGCGGTCACCATCGGATTAACTACCACCGTTCGAACGCCGTCGTTGCCTTGATCGTCGAAAAACGGGTTATTTTATTTTGTTATACTTTTATCTATACGTAGTTTGCTCAGAGCCCCCACACTGGCCAGTGGTTAAGTTGTGTCGTCATTTGAGTTTATATGTCCAAAAATTTCAATTTAAGAGTTTTCTACAGTCCGCATTCGAAGTAACATGGTTACAAGTAATGAACGGTTATAGATTTATAGTAAGTGTAATATGTAAATTGTTATTATAATATCTTTTCGATTTCATGAATTTTTTCCTGCGGGCACCCTTGTTCACCTTCTCTCTACCAGAGAAATCATTATTATTTTCATAATTTTGTTCAAAACATAAAACACGACACGCGCGAATTACAAATAAACGACGTTCCGAGCTGAAACGATTCGGATGAATAAATAAAAAGATTTCGAGACGCCCCTGAATAATTGGCGCGGCCAGGACCGAGGATACCTCCCCGGCACGGTCGTCCACGGGCGGTTCGGGCCAAACAACGTTCCGGACAGAACAGCCGAACGAGTGGACCGGGCGACACGCGGCCGGAAACGGGAGAACGGGAACGCGACCGGACAGCGGCCGGCACGTGATAGCGCAGCGCGCGCAATGCGCGTCGGCGGCGGCGACCGCGTGGCCGGCCGCGGTTGACCGCACGTGCGCGACGGTCGTCTGGGCGGTGGGCGCGGCGTGCTCGACGCGCGCCCGGAAGCGTGTCGCGTAGTCTCCCGTAGCACGGCGGCTTCCGCGCGTGGTCACTCCGGTCCGTGTGCTCCGCCGACGCGCGAGCGCGTCGCAACGTTGTCTTCAAGCCCGTGTTTACGTTCGCGTACGCGTATAATTCCACGTTATTGTAGGCCGTCTTCCGTCACTCGTCGGTGTACTCACATAGCGCACGCACACACACACACACCTACACACACACACACACACACCTACACACACACACACACACCTACACACACACACAATCGCGAAGGTAACGCACAGAGTTTATCATCAGTGAGTACTTACATTGACTAAAATATTATCCAAACGGCAAACAAACGACGAAACGAGTAGCCGCCCGACTAGGTTCCCGTTTCGTCGACTTTCGCATGTTTCGTAAATGTTTCGTTTACGATACTACTCTGAAAATGGACCGTCACAAAACGGCATTCGTTCTATCGGAAAACACGAAAACACGAGTGTTTAATGATGTCATAAACCGTCGTCGAGCGAACAAACGATATTCTGTGCCAAAAATACTGCGTGGACACGCAATTTTTTTTTTTTTTTTTACTATTTTTGTTTAGATATAAAATACGGTTAAAATTTAACTAATAATAATTGTGAAATGGTATCGATTTTAAATTCATATTGAATATCCACAAAAAAAAATATATACATTTAAATAATTTTTTAATTAACGTTTCGACCCTAGTCATAATCAATGGTTCAAGAACACGAGAACATTGAAAATAAATGTAAAATATTGTAATCTTTCTAACAATAATCTTCTGGAAGGGTCTTATCAAGGCCGTAGCAAGAACAAATTTTCGGTGGTGGCGGGGTGAGGGGGTGTGGCTAAACCGAATCATGTATTTTCAACTACTAGATTTAAATACTAGATTATGTTGTGTACGATAAAATTGTGTCTAAGTGCGGGTTAACATGTGACGTGTGCATAGTGTCTCCACCTTAAAAATTTAGGTTATTAAATTCAATTTATTATAACTAATTGAAGGATTCGGGGGGGGGGGGGATTGAACCCCCAAAACCTCCCTCAAATACGGCCTCGGATTTTATGTATTTTTCGATAAGAAAATGAATGGCGAATTGGTTTCGGTGGCATTCAAAATGTTTCAAGACATGGCTTAAAAATCAAGAAAATTTCAAGTAGTATCGTCTTAAAAAACATCATCAAAACGATTAATATATTTGTAATATGTGAAAAGGTTGACGAGACGGGATCCATTTCGGCATCAGCCCAAAACGTCCTGCAGGTTGCGTTTGCACGTTATTTTATTTATTATCTATTAATAGTGACGAATTAGGTCTCTGATTCCAGACCGAAATTACGAAATAATATACTTATTTCAGATTCTGAATAATGTGTAAAAGAACATAATAGTTTTACAATAAGGTGTTTTTGTCTGCTAACATTTTCTCGTTTACAATGAGTTATCGTTGGGCTTGATAATATTGCGTTACTTTTCAATAGCAAATCGTATCTTGTTGATACTTTATTTGATACGTTTTCCGTTTTGTAATAGTTTTCATAAACGCACAGAAAACTACCCAAAATTGCCAAAAAAAAAACAAGATGATAGAGTTTTCAACTTATCCGTTTTGGACACGTGCAATTTTTTATTTACCATCTGAAAATTTATTGCTAAGATTATTATATAATATTTTAACAATATTAAAAAGAATAATTAAAACATCGTTTTTTATAACTTTTATTTAAGTGTGTAAAGTCTGAATTTCTTTATTTATTAAATTTCGTTTATTATTCAAATCGTTGCTTTTAAATTCAAAATAATATTACGATTTTAAATCTTTGTCTATATATGTTTTATATTGTTTTACTTGTTTATTTATTTATTCAATTCAACACTATTACTCGTATAATAATACAAAGTATAAAAATTATATAAATTAAAGTTGTAGGTTAGGCGGTTTACAAAAGTAATTTTTTTAATTTTTGTCTGCTTATATATTCAATATCACATTTGCAAATTTAAATTATAAGCGATGCTTTTTAAATAATTTTCATGCGATGTACTTGATTACCAAAAATGACTATTACTTTCAGAGACTATTACATATACTCATATAATATGTTTAGTACTAACAATTATTGGTCTCATCATACTTACCGATATTTTGATATAGTATATATTTCGTTGCACTTATTCTCGTGATTTTTTTTTGTCTATTATGTTTTGCTGTTTTCGCATTTATTATGTAACTAACTCTAACAAAATTAAATTCTAAAATTTAAAAAAAAAAAAAAATTCTCGTAAAATGATTATTATTGTGATTATTAATATTATTATTATTATTCAAATTTTTTTTTTATGATTATTTAATAATAGAGTTTAAATAAAATGAACCACAAACAATAAAAAATATTATTTAATATTTTACTTTAGAATTGAATTTTCGAAAAAAAGTTATAAAAAATGATTAAGGTGTTTAACTTTTTCATAAAAATAAAATTTTGAAGATATGTGCAACAAGTTCATGAATCAAAAAGTCTAACAAATGTGAAATAAAGTTATACGATAATCCTGTAGACTTTAATTAAAACAATTTATGTGGACCTTATATTTAATAGAATGCAGCAGACGTCACAAATGTATAAACTCCGATTGGTTTTTGTGTAATGCAAATATGAATTTTTTATTGATAGATTATCCTAACGGAAATAAAAATTTCGGGGGGGTTTGCGTGCCCCAAGTGCTAAACCCTTCAAGTATCTTGAAATGGCTACGGCATTTCGTTGACTTATGTTTTATGGACATATTTATCGTGATTAATGATATTTTATCCATTAGTAAATTATGTATGTGGTCTCAATATTTGTATCAATTGTACTTATTACGTAACACCATTAAGCTAGAAATGATAATGGTATTTATACATTTATATTTTTAATTCCTAACAAACTTAAAATGGTTACGCCGAAAACTGTCATAAACTCTTAATCGACTGCTCTAAATTTTCAAAGTATTTTTCTTGCATTTAAGAAGCGTTTATTGTGGTTTACATGTTATATTTTGATTGAGTTGTATTACTTTGTTGTTCACCGCGTTTTCCAATATTTCATATTTTCTGCTACGACAAACCGTCTGATTGTATTTAAAAGCCACATTCGTGTGCGCTGTAGTAATTGTTTTACAAAGACAAAATGACTCGTTCATTCTAAAATGTGACACAATAAAACCACGCAATAATTATGAAAACGGGGTATAATGTAATTATTTTTAAACTGTTGTTGTTCGAACACATTTACTTCGTTAATAAGCAACGTTATGCCAAATTCATTGTATTTGTTCAAATTAAGGAATATTGCAACATTTATTTATTAATAAAATCAACAGAGTACACTAATGTACATACTTGTAAGTACATTTTGTTAATAATATTGAATTTAATTTTAACATTCGCGAATAAAACCGAAATAATATATTTTCTAGGCAAATTACTATTTCCTACGTCACGAATGTAAATAATTTGCGATGAGTGAATATCCGGTAAATAGAAAAACTCTTCGACATTACAGATAAAACATTATTTCAAATCGAATTTTATTTTAATTAATTAATAACTACTGAAGGATCAACAACTTATAGACAATTTTTATTTATCTTTTATTATACTCGTTTTAAGAAATTGCTTTCTTAGCACTAAGTTCAAATCTTATGTCAAAGTATTAAAAATTAAAAATTTATTTTGTATTTGTTGATATTTGTTAAATATTTTATTCATTATTTAAAATCATGTTAACCTTTTTCGTTGCATTTTTTTAAAAAATACACATTTCCCATGAACATTATTACTATTTTTTAATTTTCGTATTTTCCAATACTAACACAGGTTATATAAGTAAACTACATATGCGTATAGAGAAACTTGTTAAGGTTAAGTTAACCATTTTCTTAAACTGTTAAATTAAAAACATTAAATAATAATTTAAGCTGTTCATTAAGACTTGTTCATTTATTACTTTTTTCAAATTCTTTTCAAATTTTTAAAAATTTAAATGCATTTTATAGTGGATTGTCCTAAATTTTTGAATTTGTTTTCTATGAGTACAGAACTAGTACTACAGGACACACGTACTCCTTACTACCTATTTATGATTAAAAATACTCGTCTCAACGAACAAATTTGAAAAAAAACTGATAATTTAGTAGAAAACATTTATATATATATATGTATACATATTAGAAAATGTACTATGAACAATGTTATATTTAACTGATTTTGTTGTATAATACATAAAAATAATCTTTATATTATATACTTCTTTTAAAACTGATCCATTAATTAATATTTTGTAAAAATAAGTATTTTACAGTGTTTTTTTTTCGTTTGGTAACACTTTTTTACATAGGTGTCTTCTGATTTTTATATATTTACCTACCAAGCAATCCAACTTTTCCGGTAGAAAACCATGCACAAATGGTACTTGATTTAATATGTTTTTTGATGTTCTCAATAGTTTCTTCACATGTGAGAATGATCCCTCGTATATTTGCGAAAATCGTTAGTTATAATTTTTGTTTTAGTATTTAAAATTTGAATTTCGATTAACTAAGAAGAAATAATATAATAAATGAGTTGTGAATCTCGAATAATAATAAAACTAGTTTCGGTTAAAAATAAAATACAATAATTTTATTTGCGTCGGTATAGTTTTTATAGAGCAATACTGTTTTTATGGTCCGTTAAATTATACCTAAGCCAAGAACGTTCCGAATAAAAAATAAAACGAGTTTTCTTGAAATATAAATACCGGTGTGGTTCACAATATGATCACATTGCAGTATTATTGAATAATATAAACAATAACAATATGTCTGTTAATGATTACAATTAATAATATAGATATTATTGTCAAAGTAAAATATCATGTAATTATTTCCACGCCTAATCCGTATAATTTATACTTGAATTTATAACGATATTAAACGAGATACAGTGCACGAGTTGAGGTATTTGAGAGATTAAAAATATAAACGTGTGTAATTAAATGGGAAAGGATATTAGTTGATTAATTATTTATGTTATTTTCGTTCGCGTATCAATTTCCATTTAGGAGATAATAACGTCGTTTCTCATCAAAAGTAGATAATCACCAAAATAGTCGTTTCAAAGGAATTCAAATGCTATTCAAAATGACCATAAAATTTTTTTCGAAAGGACTGTCAGGCATTTTTTTTTTATTTAATAATGCTCCAAAGAGTGAAAAAAAATTTTTTTCTATAGGTTAATCACTAATAATTAATATCTTGAATTATTTGTAATATTGTAACATCCTTAGTTCACGTTTAAGTACGAATTACCTAGTTGTTTCATTAGAGACACATTCTGATGCACAAACAATACGTTTTTCACAAACCTACACTGCCGACACTAAATCGTCAATGGCATTATGGTATTGATTTGATTGATGTCAAAATATTGGGATCATTCGAACGTAGATACATATTGTTTTATAGGAATCACCACGAAACGATATCGCTGTGCAAACGGAAATGAAAGTTGATTGAAGTTCCCACGTTGGAAATACGAGTTTTTCTGCGGGAAATCTTCCGACCTCACGCGCGCGCGGTGTGATGCATTTTTAACGTTCTATTATAATACTGACATCAAGTTCGGATAGATTAAACTAATCTGACAGTAATCATTTATATTCAATTTGTTCTTGAATTGCCCATTACCTGTTTGATAGTCAAATCATTTGTACCTAACTAGTTATAATACTAACTATTAATAATAACAACTAAAAATGATAATAATAAAATAAATATAATAATAATAATAATAATATATAATTATGTTTCATGTAATATGTTTAATTAATGTTTTTCTAAAACCCTTATTGGTTTTGTAGTAAATGTGACTGTACAATGTCATATTATACTATTATTTATAATAAATATTACATTACCGACGTGGTCAGGAATCAAATAAATTGTTGAATGTGGCAGCTTACAACATTTTTTACATAAGTCAAAAAACCATTTATTTGTGTTGATTAGGCATGTTTGTCAAAATATATTTTGTGATAGAGTAGTTGTAAGCTGCACAGCAGCAATTCGAAAATTTTTCTTGATAAAATAAATAATAAAGAAAAAAATTCAAATAAGTTGTTATAGTATGTAGAAAGTAAAATGTTGCCAAAAATGGCACTTACAATGAAATAAAAATTAGTCTATTAAAAAATAGTACTATTAAATTTTTAATTATCTGCGTCAAAAAATAATGCTAACCTTCTAATTAATTTTCTAAAATGACAATTTTCATAAAAATTTCAAAAATTTATTGTAAATTAAAAAAAATCGTATTAATATAGAATGACGTTGCTGACAGTATAAATAAAAACAACTAAATTTTGAAAAAAAAATGTCGTTTAAAATAATTTGCCTTCTAGCCATCAATACACGATAAATGATATTTAATTGCCGTTGTCCGTGTCGTTATATTTATATAGTCGAACAATCGTGTACATATATATATATATATATATCGTAATTGATTAATTTTGTTAATAATTAATATTAAAATTCTGGTTCATATTTTTCTTTACGCTTATTAATACGTCTAAAAAATTACACACATTACATACATTTAGCTCGAATGAAAAATCATGCGTTTTACAAATGATTGTTCCGTTACGTTTCTGCACGTGGCATTCAAATTAGATGACGCGACTGTTTGCGCTTATCGATTTACGCGAATCTGTATAAAAAATGTACGAATCATTCGTCGTGTTCTCACGTGTAGACTTTCAGAACAGTAGGTGTTTTTAGCGCGGTACCGTTGATAATACACCACGTGTAAATAATGAACCAACGATTTTACGAAAAAGACGAAAGAAAAATAAACTCCAGGACGGGGTTTAATTCACTTTGAAATTTTAATTACAACGAAACAGCAGCGACGGTACCGTAGATTTGCCGCGATACGCCGCGCGCAGGAACAGGTCCAATGCGGGTGCGTTGTTGCGTCATTTTTATTAACGCAGATCAACGTGCCGCGGGGGAGGACGTAAAGAGGTCGAAAACTTCAGGAAGAACACACACGAAAGTATGATTCGCGAATTTCCGGGTCAATCGTTTAGGCGCATCGTACAATGCACATTGCCATACGACACCGAGCAGCAACCCATTTCGCAGTAAATCGCGGTGTTGTTTGTCGTCAACGACTATTTCGACGGACCAGAATGACCGATAAGAACACGGCGAACGGACGGCAAAGGTCATAAATGAAAAATCGTTCGTACATACGGTGCGTGCACTCGCGCGTTTTTAGTCGTCAGAAAAGGGTCGACCCTTTGGCGTCACGTAGGAAATTCGAAAAAATAAATACAAAAACATACGGTAACATCGTCGGTGAACATAATTTGTCAACGATTTCAAAGACTTGTCGTACATTTCTTTTTTTTTTTTAAATCATCGCAAATCAAACGACGAACCCACTGAGCGTTTCATCCGCCTCCTCCTTATAAAAAAAAAAATCGAATTGAAACGAATCGTTTAATGTGTTTTGAAATTAGTTGTTACGATGACGATGTGTATATGCAATACAATTTCGGATTCGAATAATCGACGAAAACGCATCAGGTCGGTGCAGTTCAAGGAAACATAAATACTTTTTGAAAGTGTAGTGTATGTTAAACATTTGTCAAAAGTGTTTACGGCACTCAGTGATTGTAGTACCCTACACTATCGACTCGAGCTTTACAAAATGTGAGTAAACATTATACTTTGTGTGCGTCGACGTAATTTAACGAATAATACGCGCGAGAATGAATCGAAATATATTATCGTTATCCACAGTTTACAATTCCTTCGAACCCATATTATTAGGCGGGTAATATAAAAGGCATATCTTACGTATACAAATAATATATCACGTAACGCGCACGACCTACCGGCAAAATGTAACGATAAAATCGCAATGAAACGGTGACGACGCCGCATTGACGTTTCGATATCCTGCGAACATGACTTCGGGTCTATTGTTATTATGATTACTGTTATTATTACATCAAATTGTTATATTGCCGTTAAATATTATTATTTGCATAGTAGGGTTCACTAGTAGCGGCACAATAGCTTATATGAAAAATATATATAGAAATTAAGGTTTCGCAAACACGTGCATTCCCGTTGAATTGGTCGAATTGAATCGCACGAATTCAATACAATTTATAAAAAACATTCGCATTTCGAAAAAATGCACACACACACGTTGACGAACTTTCATCGTATGTACGATGTTCACGAGTACGTAATAGTACATAAAAGCAGTTTAGTAATTTTTTTAACTCGAAAAATAAAGTAAATGTTAGTTAAAAATCACACATATCTATATTTTTTTTTTTTGTAATTTCAATAGTTTTTTAGGCTTTAAATAGACGATTAAATTTTAATAGTTAAGATATAAGTTTTAAAAAGTAATTTTTAAAAGTTCCCAACGTGTTATTATACGGTCTTCATTGATGTTATCAAACACTATATGAACAATACCATACGTTTTTGACGTTTCATGTGTTACAGTAGCGGCTCGTGGTCACTGATGAAAAGAACGCGACTTAACTTTTGAAATATTTCTCTTTTCGAATTTAAAAAATATCCCTCGAAGTATCTAATCACTACGTAGCAATCGCCCGGATCTTCCTATTGCACGGTCGGAAATAATGCTCTACGTGCAAATGAATCGTACAAGCCGGGGGAAAAAAATATCGTTGATGTTGACAGGTGGTATGACTCTCACGTGTACATATTTTTGTACACGAAGTAATGTTCATACTTATACATGAAAATGTTTTGTGCTATCTAAAAAAGTTTAGAGTTATTACTAAAACGTACATCAGAACAAGATTGGTAAAGGTGTTAAAAAAAAGTCCCGAAAATTACAGTGACAGTCGACCTGTTAATAATAACATATTATGATTTTATTGTTTGGGCGACGCGATTTTTCGTCCTTATACGTCACTTATACGCACGTTTCATGTGTATGCCAAATATTAACGGCAAGTTGGTACTCGCAAGAAATGGCACGACGTCAGAAAGAATTTGTGATTTTCAATAGAACTTGATTTTATTGAAACAATTAAATTATGCACACATTTAAACATAAAATTATAAGTTTCCTTTCAATTTTCAATAGGGCGATCATGTGCGATTGCCCTGTCGTCCAAGCCAGGGGCCGCCGCTGCCTATGTCGTAGAAACGTCTGAAAAAATCATCAAATTGAATTTAACACGTCAGGTGAAAAACAATAACTTAATCTAGAGAACAAACCATATCTAATCCAATAAGCTGTTGATTTCGGAAAAATAACTTTTGAACGTCCAACACTCGTCTATGTCTAGTCGTCATAGATGAAAGACCAGAGTAGTAGTTGGTTCGCGTTGAGGATGACAACGTAGTTGTCGAAATACGTATACGCAGTTAAAGCGTATTATTATTTTTGTGACTTTGAGAGTTTACAGGGTATGGTGTAAAACAGTCACAAGTTCTCAAAATGTTTTCTAGGATTAAAGACCACTTTATTTTGAAAAACTAAAAAAAAAAAAATCACAGATATCGCGAACACCGCGACGTGAAAGGTGTTGTTCACTCGTTTTAACGAGCGTCGTCGTCATCGTTCGTGGTCGGTTCGCGATGACCTTGTAGCAGGTATGACTGCGGTAGTGAAAGGCGATCGCGACGGACATCGTTCGGCAAAAAACTAAAGATGAAAAAAAACCGCAAAAATTACGGCGGGCCTGTCCGGGATTTGAACCCGGGACCTCTCGCACCCGAAGCGAAAATCATACCCCTAGACCAACAGGCCGGTTGATAGTTACGTCCAATGTCGATCTTTATAAACTCGTGAACTACTTTCGTTCGCACGGAACGTATATTATTTTATACTCGTCGTACGTGTAATCGTTTTATCATTTCGGTTCATTCGAAACGTCATCAGATTTTTCAAAATTATAATTTATTTACACTTGCGATACAAACATATAGATTATAAAAGTAAAAATCAAGACGGCAAGCAAAATCGACCATTGTTTTTTTTTCACATAAATTATATACGAGTGTCTGCAAATTCTGCAGTGATTATTCTTGTAAAATTGCTTAGCGTCGGCCATTATCGAAGTATTACGCGAAGTAGCGCTACATAATAATACTATCGCGAAATTCGGAAAACGACAATTTTCAATATCTCCGTTCGTTCGGTCCGTTAGTGGCACTGCGATTTTCGATTTCGTTGATTTCGTGACTCAATACGATTGTTATGTTGAAATCGAATATTCATGTGGGAATTTCTCTGGATTTCCGTCTAACGGGAAACGTGCCTCGTCGCTTCGTACAATTATTGCGGTGTCCCCCTGTACTGAAATCTGCTCGGCACCCTTCTAAATCCGGCGCTGGAGCGGCTTGAGCCTCTATTGCGACAACGTATCGCCCAAGTAATACAATATCGTTTAAATGCACTATGGTCCTGACACATGAAGAGCCTATACAAAGATAAAATACTTCGAGGGGGCTTTAGAAAATGTTCTCTTCTGTACATATATGATGCTCAAAAAATATCAAAAAAAATTTTTAATTAAGACGAAAGATAATATCTTTTTAATTAAATTTTTATTTTAAGCACTACGCGCGCACATACTAGTACTTCGCATTGTGATGTGTAAGTGTACTAAGTAAACATCGTATTACATTTATGTATATAATCAATTTTTCAAGTACCCACCTTTTGAAAATTTCAAATATGCATATTTTTAAAACGCACTTGTCCTTTTGAACGAAAAAGATGTGAACAAAAACAACAACCTTTTTTTTTTTAGATTTAAAATGTATACCATATTAATGACATTTATACGTATATAAACGAATTAAGATATAACTGAAAGATTATCATGCCTTATAATTCTCCATATAGTTACAACCATTATACAGTTATAGCATTAGACATTTTTAGTTTAAAGTATGTTGACCAAAATTTAATTCTCACTAGTTTCACAGGAAGTTTAAATAAAAGCAACAAATACTGTTTTAACGTGTATATATTTATTTTTAATACGAGTATAAAAATTATTTACTTTTTGTATTTTCTTTATTAAATTAAACCCAAAACTCGTTTTCAAAAACTATTGAAAAAAAAAATTCTCGTTCATACTTTCAGTTTAATCCGTATAAAACATAATTAAGTGTTTAAAATAGTTCACCAGTAACATAACTAGAGTCAGGTTGAATTATCCCTTTAATTTATTATTATTCAAAATAAAAATTTTATTTATTTTTTAAACATAATAGTATTACATAAATATTTTTAAGTATTTTCAAAATATTATACAAAGTACTCATTGATAGTTATATAAATTCTTTGAAGTTTTTTTTTTTCGTATATTAATTTACAATTTTAAAGATCTCGATAATCACCATATAGTTTACTGGCGAATTATTACCACCTTTTGTACCAATAAAATATAGTAGATTAGCCGCTTCAAAATATTATTCCACTGTAGGAAAAAAGTATAAATTTTAACACAACTTATAATATATTTATTACGGTTAAATTTAGATTTTATTGGCTTACAATATGATGTGCTTTTTAAATTTATTTATTTTTATTTCGTCTGCGAACACTTTTTCATGTAGAAGGACGCTCGAGTGATTTTGACATGCGTTACGTCTTGTAATTTGACACGTTTTTTGAATTGCCCAGTAGTTTTTTTAAATGCAATTTAAAACAACAGGTAATTACAACAACAAAAAAAACACACATTAAAATTGTTGACTTGTCGGATTTTCGTTTTTTTGTAGATATTGAAATATAATACAAAATTAGATGTACATATAACATTTTAACAATATCTGTTATATAAATTGTTTATAATAAACTACTGCGTCTTGGAATTCAGTGATTTACCCTTGTTTTTAAATAATAATACAATAATTATTTAGGCTTATACAGAATTATTCTAATAACACGTGATCAAACGATCTACTCAAATCGACATCTAAGCATCACCAAACTTGTATATTATTTATTTATTTTGAACGGTTTTTTATTTATTTTTTTTGTTTCGTTAAAAATTAAAAATCATCTTCGTTAAAATGTTTTTAAGCTTATAGATATTAAGAGATATATTATAACATAACACGATATCGTTATTTTTTTATGTTTTTTCGGTTTGTTTGCACACATGACGTCGATATGTACGCGTTTAGAAAAACATCTTAAATATTTCACGTCCTCGTCGATCATTCATTTCACGGTCCTCTTTTCTCGTTTAACTGATATACAGTTAATTCGCCTGCGCACCGAACTATAATTAGATATTTCATGCTGTTAATTGGACTGAAACTAACGTTCAGTTTTAGTGAGTTTTAAACGCTGAATATAATTTTATATTAATGAGTGTGTGACTACCACCGGGCCATTAACGAAAGTATTCCCAAAAAAATTTCACACTTCATAAATTATTATGTACGCGTATACATCATTTATGTGTCACGTATTTATAAATAAACATATTAATACATTGTAAATCGTCGTTTGAGAGTTGAAATAAAAATAGAAGACCAATCTGATATTAAAAATTCGCTTTTACCGATGTATACGATGTATGTATCGAATTCGTTATGTTCTCGTATAAATACAATATATAATATAACCAATAATAACACTAATAATGTACAATATTATTAATTTGCATTGGCGTGTGAATGGGAAAAGCAAGGGAGGCCTCTCCTGTGACATTTTCCGTCACTGTAATTTTTTAGTATTTGAATTATCACTGCATTCAAAATGTCTACAATGATCATGATTGTTGTTAGTCACTCTGTCCTAATACGGATCTTGTGAACAGACACACAAGTATATAGTTAACTGTGACGAAGTAACAAATGTTTTTCAGATACTAAATCATAAAAATGTTAATATGGCACTATTATTATTTTATTGTTATTTTAATTTTATAAATAATGAATAATAACGTTGTGTTCTTCATACGAATTTTTTTTTTTAATGTAACCGAAGAAATAAAACTAGGATTAATCAAAGTGATTTAGTGCATAACATTTTTTTGGTAAAGAAATTTTAATTTCGTTGCCCATCATGCACAAATGACTAGTGCACGCTTTTGACCATGTAATCTAAATCAACTATGTATGTTATTTTTTTTTGTTTTTTTTTTTTTTTTAATAAATTTTTTGTTGTTTTAATAATAACAACAATTTGTAATTACAAACATTTTAAATACCCTCGAAAAGAATCGTTTACAATACTGTTTAAATGTGTACAAATTATGAATATTTCAACTTGGTTTAATATATATGTATATTATTGTCTTATTCGATCGGCCAATAAAATGTAAAAATATTTTTTCTCAATTCTCTTTTTAAGAAGAATCGTAGTTATTATTATTTTTGATTCTTAAACTTCGGTTCAATCAACAATATTATACTAAATCCAAAGAGGCATGTCCAGATCGCACCCAGATACGTCACGATTTAGGATAAACCTGTGTTTGACGTTGATGACACATCAATTATAACTACGATTAAAAATCAAATAGTTTTATTCTTTGAAGTGGACGAAATGCGGTATTATCTATCGCATATAGTATCTTCACTGTCATAACTTATGTAGGCATGTTTTAAAAAATGAAAAAAATAATTTCTTTAGCAACTTATTAATTATAAAATGATTTTCATTTCGATACGCGTTTCAGTTTAAGTCAAAAACGTTTAATTATTGTTTAAACTTACCGGTGCTATTAGTCACAGGGCATACCGCTGATTTTCCGTAAAATAAAATAATACGTTGTGATTTTTTCGAGTGCCAACTTAAGATTTCGTGACATTATTGTCAACATATTGTTTTGCTAAAAAAACGGGAACGTGATACTACAAACATCAAGGCGAATGCGTATGCGCAGCGAAAACTGTTTATGGAGACGCGATTTTATCTTATCGGTGTTTTTTTTTTTTTTTAATGAAAAACCTAACACGATTCGTATTACAGCTTAACAGGGTTGACACCCGACGACACTATTACAATGATGTAATTATTGCAATAACCACCATACATATAAAATAATTATTCCAAAAAAAGATGTGGTTTTTAAAATTTCCGTTTTTATGTTTTTTACTGTACGAAGACCGAGTCGTCCCGCGGGACCATACGAAATGGACTGACAAATCTTTCTCCGTGTATTTTCGTGACAACGAAGACGACAGTAGACACTGTGCCGTGTATCGCATTATACGTCATACATGTGTACACGCACACAGCGCGGACTAAGTGAATGGGAGATTCTCGGGATAGGCGGTTAACGTCGGCTGGTGGATTTGAATTATGCAGATCCCCGGGGAAGACCAAATAGGGGGAAAAACGTACGTTTTAACGGGAAAATTACGACGTTTGAGAGACAGTATACATTATTGTATAATCTTGCGCGAACAACTGCAGTTTTTACGCATGTGTGGCCGACTGTCCGAGAAGTGGTTTTTATTTTTGTGAAATGACTCCCAAAATCACAGGGTTTCGAGAAGGAGGGGAGAATGAGTTTAATATTAACTAATTTTTTATTTTATTCGAACGGGCGTGTAACAACACGCATTTGCTTGCTCATTTATGCGACTCGTACGCGTACACAATTACACACTCGATTACGTACACAGTCGTACCTGTCTGAATTTATCTAAATATTGTGTTTGTTCGTGTGCAGGTCTTTTTTCCTCCCTGTGAAACAAGAATCTTGACAGAGGAGTGCGTTTACATATATGTTCTTTTTTTGGTACTTATAAAAGACTATATGTGTTAACAAACATGATTACAAATGCGCTTTTCAAATTCAATTTAATAACATATGGTACACAAATGAGCCACCACGGTTTGTTTGCCGGGAAACTGGCGCACGGGACACAAGGATCGGCGCGACATGAATTATGAATTTAATATACTCGATTATATTCTTGTTTTGTTTTCCCGACTCACGTAACGATCCAGTGAACAAACGATTACGATAGGCATGTGATTCTCAACAGATTTCATCGATTTAAACATAATTCAAGCGTCTAGTAAAGAATTGCTGCAGTAAATTTATATATAAATAAGCTTATAAGGCTTATTAATCGACGCAATTCGGCTCAGTATACTACGTTCTTAACTTAGTAAGAATTTTTATTTTTTTGGACTTTCAATAATAAAATAAAATCAATCGTTCTAAATATATCCTACGCTGTATGGTAATAAAAAAGAATTTCGAATACATTTCGGAGATGGTTCGAAACAGCGGACATTTTCCACCTGTATGTACTGTGTACGTCATTAAATTTTATGTTTGCCATGTTAAACGAAGGATGAAACGTATTGGTTTTATGATGAAATGTATTATTTTCACGTTTGAATGGTAAACGTTTTCCAAATCTTTTCATATATAATCTCATGTACACAGTGCCGGATTTAGGTACGTGGTGGCCCTTGGGTGGAATACATTGTGGGGGCTCCATCGCCTCAAATAAATAGACAGGACAATATATTTTGTTAGGTAAAATACCTAAAAAAAAAAGGTTAAAGTTTAAAAAAACCTATTAAATAACATTTCATATGTTTTGGATATTATTTTATAAACAAAACAATAGACACTACCGACGAACTGTGAATAACATAACCGTGAACACTTAATTATTATGACGGTCTTCTTCAGTTTTTAAATTCGTATAAAATGATTACAATATTAATTTAAAAAAAATTAGTAACAATTACTACCTCTACTAAAAACGTGTGTACTTTGTATGGGTGTCAGTTGTACTACGGTTTACGTCCGAGCATAATAATGATGGTTAGGTTTACATAAATTTTCCTGTATTTACCGTTTAACAAATACAAAAATGTGAGGCCCCAAATTTGTGGGGACCTCTGGGCTGTTACCCACTTAGCCCTCTCCTAAATTCGACCCTGTATTGTATAGATACAATTTATTATAGATGTAATATAAGCGTATATTACAAGTAATTTAAATGATTCGAATTACGTAAATTCCGCATAATAATATCTCTTTCGATAATACGAACAAACGCTTCGAGAAAACAGTCGTTTTATATAATAATTTTGTGTACAGTAAATACCTATTTATAATAATTCATTATACATGCATGTATCATCTCACGGTATATATGTTGGACAAAACAAATATAAGAAGAAATGTGTGTATGCGTATAAATACTATTGAAAAAATAGTAAAAATAATAAAATGGAACAAGTCTGTTTTGAATCGTAAACGTAATAGTTTTTTTCCAAAAAAGTTACAATTGATATTATATTACAATATTATTATTATATTATATTTTATTTGAGGACGTTAAATAAATTTAAAAAATATTACAGTGTTATGATGTGAAATTTTTTTTTTTAGAACCAATCGCTATACATATTATAACCGGATAAATATTATTGGTGTCAGCGAATATAGCGATGAAAGAAAATTTACTGCAGTAAATATAACCAACAGTTAAGAGTTCATAGTTAAAAAAAAACGGAAAAAACCTATTGGGACTTTAATGTAAAATTATTTTACGAAAATATAATAATACATGATAAATTAACACAATATTTTACTTATTAATATACAAAGTATCAATGAGAATAATACGCAAATAACATGACCACTTGAACATTAAATTTATATAAATTTAAAAAAAAATATTTGTCTCTGTCTTGAACTAAACCGGATAATTTCGGTTAAAAATTTTCGGTTCACTGTAAACATTGAAGTTAATACGGTGTAAATTTTAACTGATTAATGCTACTGGTTAACAACAAATATCAACAAATCGGCTTTCACAATAACCTAGATATGAGGCTAGTAAATTCAAAATATTTTCAGAATGAAATTCGGTTCACTTTAAGTGCTCGGGCTTTAGTTTAGCTTTTAGGCCTAACGTGGTGTTGACAAAATTTCCGATTGGTTTAAGATAAATACGGCACTGATTAACGTGTCCATGTAGGGATCTACATAATTGTTAACTCGTTAATGGCCCACCTTGCCAATTTGTATATAAACACATACAAATAATATATGTTCGGTTTATAAAGTATAAAATAAAAGATTGATTTTACGATTTTAAATATTTGTCAGGCGTAATCCGTATTTTTTCGGAAAATATTTGTCTAGACTGAAATTATTCCGAATTATTTTATGACTTCAAATGTATTTTAATCAACTCAAAGATCGCGGAAACATTTCAAAATACTAATAAATCACGTATTCACATATCACAGTTCATTCGATTGTACGTTTGGTAGAGGGAAAATCACATAAATACATATAAAAAAAGAAAATGCGCGCGTCGCAGATAGTATAAATATTCGTATAGATATTGGAATGTAAAATGAGCAATATTTATTATCGTGTATGGTGGTTATGTCCTTCGGGCGATGATCTCCAGAGAAATATAAAGTCAAAAGAGTAAAACGTGACTAGAGACTGGAAATGGTGTAACAGACAGTATGTATTTTGTCTGTTTCCAGCTATAAATACTGTTGAACATTATACATTATAAAAAAATAAAAATTCTGTATGGTTTGAATAAAAAAAAAAAAAAACAATAAAATACGATTATACTATATATTTTAACATTAACGAGTAATTACAAAGGAAAATGATTTTTATTAAATAATAAAAACCACTAATTCATGAGTATATGCATAAATCGAATGCACTGAAATCACACTTAAATAATTTTAAGTTCAAAAGTTTAATCCAAAGATTTATTTTCATATTAAATTGAAAAAGACATTATGTACTTGTATAAAGGTTATAAAAAGTTATACAAAAAACGCGCACCTAATATTTTATATTTAAACAAACTGTTGTTACTTTAAGTTTATAACTTTAAAAAAATCATGTAAAATATTCTTAAAAGACGGAATTTGATATTAATGTAATAATAAAGGAATATATGACGAAAAATGTAAAAAAAAAATAGAAATAAAAGTTTAAAAATTCAAATCTTATTTTTTTTTGTTTACAACTCAAAATGTATATGTAAATAAAAAGCTTTAAATATATGCTCATTTCGCGAACTGGGCAAAAATACAAATTCTTAATGTTCATTGATTTAAAAACAATAACGCTTCGTGTTGAGTTTCATTTTCAATTCATATAATTAACCAGTGTTCAAACAAATATACATACTCATATATAATAATAAAAAAACATAATTATAACGTGCTATAAAATGTACATTTGCGTGTATGGTAAAACACTACGAGACCTTTCTGCACACCGCAAGTATACTGGTAATGATGGTCGTTTCCCACAGTGAAGTGACTATGAATTTGTTTCGGGACGGTTATATTATTTGTGTACACTCACGATAACGCGGGGGGGGGGGGCGCTGTAGCGGTCCCCCTCCGCCATGGTACAAGCCGAATTTTAATTTACATATTATTAGAAATCAAATGAAACGTTTTCCCAGTTGTTGGTTATAATGTCGACAACCGTAATTGCGTTAACGGGCTCTCATACGATTTCGAACATACATTTACCGTATGTAATTTTTTATCAACGGGTGTTAAAATCACTTAACGTGTTAGCCACTTCCGGTGTTATGTTTATCGTGTGTAGACACGTCGGATGTTATACTTACGATGAAACTTTAATCGACGATTTTACGGACGATTATACAGAGTGTATTTATACATTTATACGAAGCGCTAGGCATATTTAATGCACTTTTAAGTTTTAATTATTTAATCGGGTTAACTAACTTTTTGTCAACCACTCTTTATTCATGTGCAGTGGCGTTGTTGTCCTCTACGCGAATTTTCGGCATTCGTCCTAGTCCGTCTTATGAAACGAGCTAATTTTTCAGTGATTTGCACTTCATTAATGAACTGGGCGACATTATCTCCATTTCGCGAACTGTGCAATTTCCCATGTGACGTGTGACGTACGTAATACCGTAATACGTATGTAATAATCGTCTACGAAAATCGACAACGTGTTCTCGTCCATCGATATTTGTCAGCTGACACGAGAATACGATTAGTGAAGGTGCAGCAGCCGTGTGGCTAATAGATTATAATATAATAGTAATAGTCGTTCGAATTATCGAGTTGTTCCATTTGGTGTTCGTACTGCGTATGTTATACTGTTATTAAAGTCGTACTGTTGAAATTTATACGTATATACAGAGAGTCCCGCGAAGGTCTGATAAAATGTTTTATCAAGACGAAAATTGATAAAATATCTAAAAAAAAAAAATTGACCAATATATATAATGTTTAAGTAAATATATAGTAAAACGTTCTTTGGATTTATTACAATAAAAACGATATTCGATTTTGTGAACATTTTACCGGTCCTATAGAATTAAATTATTTCGTATTAATTAAACTAAATGATTTGGCAGTTTTGCACCCGGTTCTTTTTTATGCTTGAAAAAAACTATTTCAAAAATATAAAAACGTATCAAAGTACCGACTTAGTACACTTTGGATCTTTATTATCGGAAAATAGCGCTACATGTGAAAATCGGAGAACTTCTACACGAACAAAATATTCAAATACAAATTAAAATTTTTAAAAAAATCTAAAAAAAAAAAAAATCATTGTAAAACCAATACGTTTTTGATTCGCTCAGAAGACTTAAACGTTTGACTTAAACATTGTGCAATAATGGGTGGTAGCAAAAAAGTCTGGGTAACGAATAATACTATAACAACGGTTATATGATTTCCAGACGGTAGATACTATTATATTGTTTCGAAATAAAATATCGAAATGCAACACAACAACGTGATAAAAATATAAATAAATATAATTTTAATCGAAATATATATACAATATTATCGTTTTTATTTTTGCTTTCAACGTATTTATTTATACACATTTAAAACATTTCGTCCGGTGAAAAACGGAATTGTTAACATTTCAAAAATGTATACGATTATAATAATTCGTTATTACATTTTATATAATAATTGTATATATTTTTGTTAATATTTTGAGTGTACCTAATGCGTATACCTAGAAACGTTTTTCGCACATAATATTACGTATTCATCGTAATTACTTAGCTACCCGTTCGAATTTTCAACGTTTTCAACGCGCGTTCTCCATGACTCGTGGTAAACGTCGAATCCAACAACACAATACAGATGAGCATTATTTCTTCTCGAAATAATTTTTAAATAAAAAGTAGCGACAAGTATATTCAAACATATGTAAATAATATTTAATTGTTTATTACGACATTGCGACATAATTTTTCATTGACATTACATCAATATATGTCTGTGTCGTATAATACCGTAACCCTATATAATAATGTGTTAATAAAGGTTCGAAACTTGTAATATTTACGTGTTTTTTTTTTTAATAATCTTAAACAATTCTAATTAAACAATTTTAAAAATACATTTGTGTCATTTTTATATAAAATCAGAAACTAACTTGCCTTTAGTGATTTTTTCGATTATTTACGATTTTTAAATGCTATTTGTATGCAATATATTAGATTATTTAATTAATTAATTAGACCAATTCAATTGGTGAATCATGCGAATCGTGTAGTAAAAATACGGTAAACATCTTAAGAATTCCGTATTATTGTTTTTGAAATTAGAAACATAAAAAACGAATTTCTATTTCATAAAGTTCGGATATCATTGATGATTCTACCAGATTTTTTTTTTTAAAATATTTTGGAAGTTTTTTCATACGCCTAAGAAAATTACTGAGAAAATCCAAAAACATCTGAATAATATAAATTAACAAACTAAAAGAAAAAAATTTGAAAAAATGTAAAGACATTAATTGAATTATGTATATTTTAAACAATTATTTTACATATTTTATTCATTTTGCGTGCTTATCAACATGAGCAATTATTACTGAGTGTATTTGAGTGTTTTTAAGTGCTACGAGTTCAGAATCCTGCGGCTGTTCTATCGTCCGATTGAAGTATAAAGAAACAAAAAAAAAAAAAAACAAAACGTTTATTTACGTATGTATGCATTAACACTGTATAATTACGTATATTTAACATAGCAAAGTTTAGTGTTTATGAGCTGTTCAGACATTAATTAAATGTTCTCTCCGAGATAATCACGGTATAAATATAAGTTAGCTAAGTTTAGCATCTCCGGTAAACCTAAGAAAATCTTATGATAATCAAAATGTTCCTCTTTATATTATTTTCGAGAACCGCCGCGGAATAATGACTTTAAAGAATTCAACGCATTCTGTAGTTTGATGTTTTGTTCGGAATTATTATAATAATTCAATTAATAACAAAAGGCGTATCTTACAGACACAAGTATATATACTTATATAGGCACGTACTATAATGTTTTATAATTAAAAAACGTACCTGCTCGGTTTCGATGTGATAATAACCTATAATATATTCGTGGATCGGATAATGATTTCATTACGTGAAATTGATTAAACAAAATATATACATATATATGTACATCACCAAAATAATTATACATAATAATATTAATAACAATATGCGTGCTGAAGCCGTACCATACACTGTGAGTTATCGATCTCAACCTAACTCGAATAACATTACATTTAACTGACAGCGAGTACAGCGTGTATCTAATTCGCAAAAACGATTTTCTCAGGCATTTTCGAAGTCAACTTTGTGTATTCACGCCGTTGATAAGCAAAATAAAACGTGTTTAACTTATGACTAAAAAGGTTGACAAATATGCGGTCTATACTCTGTAGAACATTTCAGGACATGGACGTTTCGATGAAAATCTATATATTAAAATTATCTAGTTTGTAGATTTAATCAAATACATATCGATTAAATATGACTAAAAGATAAATAATAATACAACCTAGTGAAACGTTTAATAATAATAATAATAATAATCATAATAAATTAAGCTTATCATACGAACAAACATAATTCGTCATCGGTCATTCGTTATAATAATAAAACACATACATTTGTAGTTGACTTTTGTATATACGCATACGTTAAATATAATTGAATAACGTTTCAAATGTGATTATGACATACAGCGAGTTTAAAATAAATATGAAAAGTATAATATTTGGACTTGACGTTGCAACGTCCGAGTTCAAAAAACATGCGATTCACCCACCGATTATATATATATTTTGAATGTCGTTCAAATAAAAACTTAAAAGTTAAACATTAATATGTATATATTATTCCTCCAAGGCGGCTATAATGAAATCGAATTTTTAAATTGTTCATTCCTTTTATATAATTTTTTTCGTAAGAAAATAATGTGCCCTTCGTCAATATTTAATATTATAGTTCTAGTTTATTTTTTAAATTTTAATCGTTTTAAAGTACAGAAGAGAAAGTCGAAGTTAGAGTATTATGTCGTCGATCGTACGAGAAGCGTCGGAAAATCGAATAGTGTGTGGTTCACGGTTCTATTTACGTTTTTTTTTTTTTTTTTTAGTTTTCTGCGGGTTGAATCGAACAGACTTAACCTCATAAAATGACATACCTAATCGAAACAGATCAAGCTGGGCGATAAACATTATTTAAAAAAACTGTAAAAGTGTATATACCAGACCAATTTAAAATTGATTTGAACAGCGCACTAATAAGTTATTTGATATAATTGTGTTAATTAAGTGGCCGAATTTACCGTAAATGATTTCTGATTTCGGATAGAGTATTTTTGTCTTTATGTTTAAAGACTATGTTTTTAACCAATTTAAATGCGAAACAGCGTGATACTGAACTCGTTTTGGCCGATTCGGGCGGTGTGGTTTGCTGCGGAACGCGGCCGTCGACAATATTTCTGCTCGCAATGTTCGTAATTACTCGGTCGCGGTTAGCGGAGAGGTTTGGACAGAGAAATGATTGTGCGTGAGGTGTGGTTGGTGGATTTTCAAGATGAGGCAGAGAAGTTGACTGCGTCCAGCCGGCTCATTTCCGGTTCACGCGAACCGAATCAAACATATTTCCGGTAGTCCGATTTTACATTTTCACATTCGTCGTTTTCGCGCTCGGGCGCATTTCTAAGCAAACCGATGGTAAGGTAAATAAATAAACAAAACGCCACAAATCCAACGACAACAGCTGTAGTAATATTATTTTATACCGAGAAATTGTTTATCAAATACCCGCTGTGCGAATAAACTAGAAAAGAAAAAAACCATACCCATACATTGAATCTCGAGATGATTTTGCATAAGATATAAGTACCTACTCCGGAACAATAACAATACGCGTTGTCTATACACGTATAATAATATGTATTGTCCCAGTATCTGTATTTAGGTACTCATATATATATATATATACACGCGTATAAACTTACGAGAAACTTTTTCAATTTGTGTCGCTTTTCGTATGCACTACAACGTAGTAGTGATGCAGTGCACACAGATTTTATAATATAATTGTCTAATATTATATCGTGAGTATAGTAAGATAAAAATTATAATAACATATTTTTTTTCGGATTTCGTTAGATTTATTTGTTTAAGCCCTCGATCAATACATATACACATCTTAATTATATATACATATAGATTGGAAACATGCTCGTTACACAGGTACCCGATGGTCTCGTAACGACATATATTCCGAAAATGTGTTTGAATAAAGAAACAAAAATAGTATTTAGAACGCGTAATCGAATAATGTAAAAATTATATTCGAATACGTCACGTTCATTTGGATGAGTGGATGATAAATGATTGACTTAACAACTTTTTGTTTTAAATATTAATACGTGTATACATATTGTAAATGGGCTCGGTTAAAACATTATCTAAAAATAAACTCATTCTTGGTTTTTCAACGAGTTTCCAATTTATATAAATCATTATTGAACAAATAACTACTATCTTTTTTTTTATTTTACAAAAATGATAACAATAACAATAAAGTGTTAAAACCCCTTATTTAAGTATACATTTTAAAAGTATTCAGATATAAGTATTGGCGAATATAAAAAAACATTAATTTAAATATATAATATCTTTACTCGAATACTAAATATTATGTATAAAATGTAAGATGTTTTGAGTTCATACAGCATCGGAAAAATTCAAATACTATAGCGAAAAAAACGATGCTTAAGAAAGAGTTTACCCGATGACTGGAAATAATATTATTAACAATATTTTATGCCAGTAAAGATAACACAATAAATACATTACACCATAATTTAGATAGATCTTTCTTGATATATATATATATGTATATATATTCAAGGACCTGTAGTCACTCGGGGGTTAAACGTATAGATAGTACTTTTAATGAACTGAAACTCCGCGGAGGAGAAATAATATGTTTTAGGGTCAATTTAGTTTTATGCAAAAGTTATAAAAACAGCTGCTATATCGATCAATTACGGAGGATATGGCTCTGACCGGTGCAGTCAAAGACCACACCAAATGAAAACCGATGGATTTACGGGTTTGGTCAGCTTTTCACGCAATAAATCAAAATACATTTGGTAATTTACACGTCACGATATAATAATATAATAAATAATAATAATAATAATAATAATAATAATATAATAATAATATAATAATAATAATAATAATAATAATAATAATAATAATAATAATAATAATAATAATAATAAAAATAATATAATAATAATAATAGTAATAATAATAATAATAATAATAATAATAATTATTATTATTATATATTTTAAAATATCACACCTTTATAAACAAAATTTAAAACATTTTTTATTTATCACCTAGTTTTAAATGACTTGTTAGGTAATCTTCTTACTGGCAGCCCTACTTCAAAATTTAAAAACCAAATCAAGAAATTTTTTTTGTCGTAAGCGATTCTTAATTCATCCTCAGCCCTCCGAAAATAATTTTTAGTTATATCATTCTTGCGAATTGGCCCTCATTTTTGGTCGAGTGCAAATATCATTACAGATTTTCAATATTTAAATATCAATAAATTCCTAAGTATTCTTCTATGTTGACATTTTCAGCTATTATATGGAAAGTTTAATTGGTAATACTTCTGTTTAAAACATTAATATTTTATCCATTTTTAATAATAATAATAATAATAATAAAAGCAAAAATTATTGACATTTTCAAAATGCTCTATTTAATCCAAATATTGATCGGACTATTTCAGAATAAATTTTATAAATATTAATATGTAATTAAATAACCGGTAGAGATTTCAATATTTTCATAATTATTTTTAGAATTTAAACGAAACAAAACAATTTAATTATACGAAAATAGAATGTGCCGACAAATTCTTTTTAGTTTTTCTAAATTCAAACTTCAAACACAAAAGTGTATATGAAATAAAATTAATTGATTTTCCATGTTCTAAATGCTTATTTAAAATTGAAAAACTACATTGACATGTACATACGAATTAAAAATACACTTCAAACAAACCCTATTGATTGTGTACTTGTTTTTATAAAATATTACAAAATATTACAACATAGTGTATTATATATATATATATATATATATAATAATTAAATAATGTTTTTAAATACATCAGTCGTGCCTATTGTTTAGCTATTTATTATTATTGAACCGTATTAAATTATGAAATACGTCCTAACACATCATATAAATGCATAGAATAGTATATTTTAAACAATTAATTAGAACGGATCTCACCGTGATTTGTTTAATAAAATAATCGAATTATAATAGATTACACACAATAAATGATCTGACAATGCATTTTATTTATTATTTTTTTTTTTAAATTCGTGATTAACGGGGCATTATTCCCGTGGCCCACCTCTCGCGTCCATGCATTATCAGTACGCGCGAGCTCGTTTTGCCGTCGGTTTCATAGAGACGGTTCATAATAATGCATCAACGGTTTACGCCCATCGCGTTACTATAGTCTATACGAGTGTATATGTTTAAACAATGCTGCGTGTGCTAACACTCTACTAGGCGAATAGTGCGCTGACGTTCCCGCTGGTAAATAATAATAATAATAATAATAATAGTAATAATAATTTTAATACGTCATTACTCGGACAGTTGGGCGTTATCGATCACCGTCAAAATTAAAACAGATTTGATTTTCGTTAAGCCGTCAAATCTAAAAAAAAAAACAAGGGATGGAATTTGTATGAAATCTATATTTCTATCCAACTATAATTGTTTGAAAAAATGTGAGCCCCGACGAACCCAGTGCTCAAGAGATTGGTTCTCATCTGTCTAATGCATGTCGTCATTTCTATTGATTATTCTTCGTGGTATTCTATTCGTTGGTAGTAAATACGGTTTAATGTTATGGTCATTGTTAATTGTTGCGATGTTATACATTACGTTAGTTATTTGAGACGTTTATTAAAAACTTGAAGCTTTCGTTTGTTGGTTTTCAATAACTAGTTCCTTTCGGTATTCAAATAATTGTATTTAACTCGGAACTGTTAATTTCTACGTATATATTTGTTTGATTACTTGGTACAATTCATAATGTTTATAAACATATTAATGGAAGCGTGTGATTTGTAGAATTGTTCATTAAAATGAAAATGGAATGGACTGCAATTGTTTGTTGCTCTACATAAATCAGACAGCTTTATGAATATCAACATTTTAGTATACAGTTATATTTCGTGGTTAAAAATTAAATTATTTTCGACACATTTATGTTTAATATGCTTTATAGCTTGTAAATAAATCGTTAATTTTTTTCCATTTTTTTCTTGTAGTAAAACATACATAATATAATGAACATGAGATATCAGGTAAAAATATAGTTTTGACGAAAACGGACATTTTTATTTTGGTAAATACTAGTCGTTATTAACCTACTTCTACAGTAATAATTGAACGGACGGATCCAAATCACATTTACTCACCTGAATCGTAATATTATAACCCATGGAGAGAATGCGTAAAATATACATGTTTATAACTACGTTTAATCAAAGGGTCACAAAATATACTGGTGGGCTAAAAAATCAGCATTTTCCAATAAATAAAACAATTACGCACTTAGAACAGTGATATTTATTTATTTATTTTTTTTTTTTTGAAGTAGCAATTATTAATATTTTATTCAATTAATTTTTTGAAAACAAAAATAATTAGATTTATTGGTAATGTTATTGAAAAATAATATTTAAATTAATATTCATCTGCAGACTAACTGATCTAAAGACAAATGAGTAAGACATTGTTATAAATAACGATTTGGAGAAATCGTTTTCTTTTGAACGTCTACATAATTTTCGAACAATTTAAACTAAGAAAACGTCCAATCTTCATTGGATTACGTGTCGCAAAAATAATTAAATTAGTTCGTGTATCTAAGTAATTTTTTGTATACGAATACGCTTATTAATGGTATTACAAACGTATTTTTTTAAACTACCTTAATTTTATAATTTTTTCAAACATTAAATTATTATTGATGAGTAACTTTTTCCACCAATCTACTGTTCACTTGGGTACACTTGGGAGAACTTTTAGATCCCATATTAGACATATCACTACGAAAGCTACAGGAATTTAGCTGGTCTGGTTTTAGTTTTGTATAACCATTAATATTCGATACGTCTTCTGGTGAATAACGGAAGCGTTTTTTTTTCGAAATTTATGTTCATCCTGAGTAGATTATTCGCGGGAAAATATGTTACCGATTTTAGAAAAATGGTAAACCCGCCTCCGTCATTCTCTTGTGGGCATAACGTAATAGTTCTATAGATGTCAACAGAACTGTTTTCGAAACAATTTTGACATCACGCGTTGTTTTTTACTATTTTAGAGCTGTTTCCTAATAAGCAAAACAGAAGAATATATATATATATGCATATTTCAGTATTTTAAAGCGAACGCAAAAAACCCTTTTCTGTAATTGTTAATATTTGTTTTGTTTTTGTTTTGTTTTTTTTTTTTTTGTGACAGATATAACAGTTATAACGGAATACACTTTCAGAAGTGCATAATTGCGTGAACTACTACGGGTAAACGTTGCGCCCGTCGCGAGTCATATTTTTACAACGCAGTTTATTTTGTTCGACCCGAGTATAAAAGAAACAAGACGAAAACGAATCGTAACTTCATTCGCGTCGGCTGTCGACGTGCGTGTGCATGGGAGAAATCGTCTATAAAATTACAACTAATGTATGTATGTGTACGATGTACGTCACACGATACGTGTAAGGGATATCCATCGCGTGCGCACGTGGTTTGTTCGTGTGCTGCGCGAGTGTGCTACCGCGACCGTTTAATAAAGAAATCCCGCGGGGGACTGATTGTGTGTAACGGAGATGCAAGAAAAGCGAACGTCACACGATCTCGGACGCGTCCGTCTGTCTATACACGCGCATACTCGTATACAAGGCCCGGTTCGAGCGTTCGAAAGACACCTAGACGAAATTACGATTTGCCGCCCCCACACGTGTTCATGAACACAATATTTTCTTTCAGGCGTAAATCATTTGGGCGGGAGGGGCTTCTAGTGATTTATTATTGGAATATAAAACCAAAGAGCATATTACACAAGTTCCGTATGGCATTTGATATAAATATTATAGTAATAATAATTTTTAGATTCGTTTTTTTATTGCACAATATAACATGTAATAATTTTTATAGAAATTACGTATAACACCAAATCTCGCCCCTGAAAAATGCCGCTTTAGGCATGTGCCTGTGTTGCTTACCTCTGGAACCGGGCCTGTTCGTATATATTGTATACGAAAGGAACAACGTCGTACACCGCGTCATGAACACAGCCACGGGCAATCGCGACCGATGTCATATCGTAATGTGCGGTTTACCGTCGTTTTGTTTTCGTATTAATTATTATTATTATTATTTTTTTCAATGGGTTTCAGTTTCCCGCGCGAATCTTTCGTTTCCTCTGCGGTTTTCATACGTATTTGAACGCGTTATTGCGTCATTTCCGCGAGGAACGAAACAACCTCCCACGTGTATGTTATATGACGTATGAATCCACTAGGATCATATGGAGAAATCTCGTTGTTTTTTTTTACGAATTCACGCACGATATATTGACGTACATAATAATACTCGTATTAATAGTAATAATAATAATAATAATAATACTAGCTGGAGATCGTCATTTTCGCTGTCGGATTATGTTTTAACTATTTAAATTGGATTGTAGTAAACTACGAGGAAATAAATATAAAAAACCGCACTGGTGACGGTTACTAACACATATTAATATTAAAAAATGCGTTTAATGAATTTTCTCCCGTGACTGAATTCTTATATGCGTATACGTAATAGTTATCTACGTGGTATAACGGGGAAAACGTAATGCAACGAAACTTGGTAAAACCAGACGTCGAAAAAAACAAAACAAAGTAAAATAAATTAACTATACATATTTATATGTAGTATTTTATTTTCGATTTATTTATTTATTTTTACTTTCGATTTATTGTAAGTCGACTATTGCGTGTGTAACGTCTTTTCGACGATGATCATAGAACGCATCCCACGGCGGACGGGTTTCTGTTATGTTCCGATTGCGTGGCCGGAGTCCGCCGGTCTGAGTACCGATTGAGGTTCGAGAAGAGCAAAATTCTATAATAAACTAGATTTCTGCATCGTCTTGAAACACGCGAGTGTATAAAATCGCAGTGCGCGAAGAGTCAGCGAAGCAAACCGGAAGTTTGAAATCACTAGAATATTGTTGAGTGGCAATGGCTGCCCGCTGGAAATCGGACTCTTCAGACCGGATCGATAATGCCGTCTCATTAGTCGTTGGTTCTGTGGCGAGATACAATTTTCGCGCACTCGTATGGACACATGAGGGGGACTATTGGTCGCACCATTCACGAGCCGTGGTCAATTTCTTTAAAAATATTTTTATCATTAATCAAGTAATTAAATGATTTCCGATAACTGTTGAAAAGACGATAACATATATAGTGATGTATTAACATAAACGTTCATCGAATCAAAATAAAATCATATTATTTTTACTACGAGTTCTTGATCGAGTCGATTAGATTAGTTTAGAGCTGAATTACATTCGTCAACAGGATACGAGTGCATTCGCACTTCACTTTACTGAGAATACCTACTGCATGAAAACTGAGAGTTTCCCGTTTCATATAATATAAACGGATATTCTGTAGACTTTAAACGGATAGGAAAACGTCATAAGCAAAGCGTTCAACCGTATGAAGTGATGTCGCTCCGCATGACTATTAAGACATCGGTTTGTTTTTGGTGACTTTAATTGATCGTTTTTGGGAATACGAAAACCGAACAATGCTTGTCGCGTAACAAGTTGCATGTTGCAACCACGAGTCACATTATGTACACGTAAAATTCCTGTCTGACCAAAACGCAGAGGATTGGCCGTCGTCGAGTAACATTTATAGTCCAGAAAATTTGTAAATTTGTTGCCCGCGGCTGATAAAAATGTTGAGCCTTTTTTAGTTCGTCCACTTCCCTGTCAGAAAAATCCTTGTTGTTTTTCAAGTTAACAATATTTGTATTAAATTAATAAACTCATTTTAGTTATAAATTATAATTTAAATTAATATCACTGTTCATATTTAACAATGAACACTGAGCAGTCCATTGATTTATCTAACTTTTTACTGATTACTTTTTATTATTTTTTTTTCGTTTAACCATATTTTCATTACGCAGCTTGATAGTCACAATCACTCGAAGATCGAATCCATAAAAATACAGTTTACAATATTATGAAAGCGTGTTTTCCTATTTCTGTATTTAATCAGAGTTCTCTGGTATTTGAAAGAATTCAGACAAATACATTTCTGTTCGCCGTATAATTAATGGCTGTGGTTTACAACACGGTTTTCAGTTTGAAACTAAAATATAATTTTATCATGAATGTGTATATTGATATTAATTTTTTTTTTTATATATTCTGTTCGACAATTTATCATACACGCTTAAATTTTTCGTTCTTTATTCAATTTCGAGACGCCTGTAAATAATCGGTGCCCCGGGGCAAAGATACTCACTAGCCCCTATCTAGATCCGTCACGTAACGTATATACATATAAATCAGTCTAACCCCACTGCGACCGCCGACAACGATGTCACGACGACCGATACCTCAATACGACCGGTGGATCGGGTGTGCAACATGTAACCGCGTAACACACATATATCTCAACGCGAATAATTAAAGCGATTACTTACGACCCGGAGCGATGGTTTGCAGGGAGATACAGCCACCCTCTTCCCACCACCCCTCGGAAAATGGTTGTAATTTTGTACAAACGTGTCGCGCGTCCTCTGTCCGCGTACGCCTCGCGATGTTACGTCACAGTATGTGTTTGAAAAGTTTCTAAACTAAATTTCTGTAGTCAACTTAAATGGTGCTATCTGTTACAATTGAGGCATCTTATTGGGTATCTATCTTACAACTGAGGCTTCGTGTATTTCAACACCTTGGGTCACTTGAGTCTCGTGTTATAGTTTGTTGCGAACGGTGTGTTCACGTTAGCTCGTACGAGCTGGCAACACGGAGCAATAAAATGCAACTTTTTCTCTGTTCGTCTTAAAATAATCTGTTATAGAAGCATATTATATGTTTGATATATGATACAAACATTATATGTCAACGAAAAAATTTTAAGTCAAACACAAAATCCTATTGTGATTTTCTGTTCCATGTCGTAGCTCATACAACTCCGCGAACACACCGTATGTATCAGAATATATAATTCGAGATCCAAGTGACTAAACGTGTTAAAGTTGTGTATACATATTCGGTAGTACTATATAAAGCCTTAGTTGTACAAGCAATAGTGCTATTTATATTGACTACAGGAATTCAGTTTGGAAACTTTTCAGTAGTATATTATAGTCACATCGTACGTGCGATACGCAATTACTACAAAGTCACTCTCTAGATATTTAACGTGTCCGCTGCTTATAGCCGCTGAGAATTTGTTCAATTCGTTTTAAAGAGATGCATCGGAGTTAAACATGAAAAAGTACCGAAAGTCGACGTCACCTTGTATTCAGATTTGATTTTTTAGATATCATATCGGAGCGTACACGAATCGTTTACCATGTTTTGTGTGTGTTGGACAGAAAAATCCTCAATCATCTTAATTCAATTTTGCCGAACACAAAATAAAGAGATACCTCTTCCGAAATAAATGCAATGTTGGGACGCCTCTTTTTTACCTAAAAAAAAAAAAATAGATTTAAATCAGAAATATATATATTGAAACGCGAATTGCTCGCCTCTTTTACCTTGTAAATTAATGTCATTATAAATAGACAATTCTAAAAATATCACTATTTGGAGATCATTCCCATTCGTTTTACCGTTAAAAAATGTCTTCGAGAAGCAAAGGGCGTGTTTTGAATTTTACACGATTTCAAAAGATCATTTTTTTCTTTCCATTTTTTTTACTTACAAACATACACTCATAATTTTCTATTCATCAGCGTAATACACATATCTATAATATATATATCATACATTCATCGTTATACTCGTCGGCCCCTTTACCACCACTCTTTTTCATGGTCGCGGGGGACAAAAAATGCTCATTTTATGCGCGTGTACCGAATATTTATTGTAAATAACATTTTTAGAGGAGAGAGAGGTAATAGACTCACGCTGGGGGAATGGAAATGACTTTTATTCTACCGCGCATCGTAACTACCTATATTTATGTTATTCCATTTCGCGAACTTTCCATTTTTCCATTCTAAAACCTGTATGATTTTATTAAAAGCCTATATCATAATAAAATGTATCCATATATTTAATATATGTTATCAAAACGCATCGAAACTAAGTCTGATTAGGAATAACATATACACACTATTTGTATTGTTTATATAGTGTGTGCTAAAATTAACATAATAGTATTCAAGAGTATAATATTACACAAAATGCTATAAAGTGTTATCTCATTTTCACGTTATTTTTTAAATTTTAATTTTGTTCTGAATCAGATTGTTTAAACTTTTAACTCATATGGTCAAGTTATTTATTTTATTTATTTGTTTATACAAAAAAAGTACAATTAAATATTAAAAAAAAAACACATTAATTAATTTAACCAGCTTATACAAGCTGTATAACAATTAAATCAGATTTAAATAATTTTATGTTATAAAATAATTTTTTAGAATACTTTCCCGAATGATATTTATTTATTATTTTCCGAAAGTAATTTCCTATAAGAAATGGCTAAATATATTTTTGAAAATACTCAAAAATAAATTTCTTTCTACTTATTAATAAACACACACGCACACACACACACATATATATATATATTAAAATATATCCGAATACAAAGAACTTGTACCGCTACTTGTTAATATTATTTTTAAAATATAAACTAAAATAAGTATAGGTACACTTATGCTTAATATAATCAGTCTAGACATCTCTTCCGGGAAATATTACTAATTGAATAGTGCATATGTTAGGAATGGGCAATTACCACAACCGTTTTCGTATTTATTTATGTATATTATTAATAATTTTTATAAGTAAAAAAATAAAAATTATTATTATTTTATGGTTTTGAACAACCGTTGACAATAAGATCTTAATTTTTTTCAGGCTCTCAGATGATTTCGATTGTGGCTATGTTACCGTCGATTTTGGCAGTTTGCATTTTTTTTCATACGCTCAATCCAGGTAAGAATTTATTATTTATTCGTAATAGAAAAAGTTATTAGACATCCATCTTGTTGAAACGTAACGCAAGTAAATGATGTATTTTCGCTTTTTCACAGGACCGTGCTTTTTTCCCAAAATTTTGTCTCAAACGACGCATCGTATGACGAAAAACAAATAAATTGCATATTTTTTGTTTTTACAACAGTTACAAACAATGATGTCATTTCAACTTTTTTTTTAGGCTATTGCAACATTTTATAATATGTGCCAAATTACATTAGTAATCAATAACGTATTGATAATTAAAATTTTGCAAAAGTGTCGACTTGAGATTGAGCTAAATACTAGAATAGTGTAAATGCATAAACGCCTCCCCTTCTAAAAGATGCCACTGGTAACAAATTCGTATTGTTTCACATTTAAATGAAATCAATATATATATACGAAATACAATGAAAAAAAATCACATTAAAAATTATTTGGAATATTTATCGAAATATATATTTAATCCTCTACTTATAGTATATATGCATTGGAAAATAATAGCTAAACGTGATATATTTAAAACCGTTGACAATTCGCGAACCATACAGTGATATTTGAATGTTACGTATGTACGTAATACGTATAGTATTATAATCTATAGCCATCATTTAAGTTGTAATTATTTTCGTTTTTAACGATATATATGAAAAGCCTTTTTTTATTAATAATAACAATATGTATCGTGTCAATCCGGCGCTAAATCTGAATTCACTTTCGAATTTATACTCCTGTATACGCCTAATCCATTTTCCGAATTCCCCTCCGCTGTAAACACGTTTTCTAGTATTGTCACGTACCTTAAAGACGAAAAATCTGTTCGTCGTCATAACACAAATTGCGTTTCAAACTGAATACAACGCGGTTGATTGTTTAGGTTATCTGTAATTATATTAAATTTAAAAAAAAAATGTGTTCTTTGTATGTTATACTCATTTCAATTAATTCGAACGGATTCCGTATGACGTCGCTTTGTATTTGTAGTTGTGTTATAAAAAAAAATGACATTTATAACTCTGTTTTTGAAGTACGAAAAACGTATTTTGTTTTGTGATCGTTCTTTGTAAAACAAATCACATATTTTTGTATTTAACTATATACATTGAATACGTGCATGCAAACTATTAGTGATTGGTAATTTGATAAATAACGATAAAAAATGTTGATAAATATGACAAGACGATTTCTATCCTCTTATAGATTAAGAACTAACCGACATTTTGCAGTCGATGTAGGTTCGCGTCAATAGGCCTACTCCTTCACTTTGTTTACATCAATTTATCTTTTTGATAACGTCATAAAATCCTTAAAGTCTATTATTTTGTCCGTTGCTTTAGGTATTGTGAGGATATTGTAGTTAATTAAGTTAATTACAATTCTTAATTTTTCTTATTTTTGTTTTTTTTATTTATTGAATTAATGTATATTATTCAAAGACTAAATATTAACTTCATTAAAAATTATTATGAAAAAAAAAATTAAAACTTTACTAAGTCAAATGTTATTTGAAACAAAAAGTATAATAAAGGTAAATCAAAATTGTTTAAAATTCGATAGTCAATTTTGATTAAAAACATTCATGAAATGATGGCAAAAAAATACATATTCAATTAAGAACAAAATTATATTTTATTTGTTTATTTAAATTTAAAGAAGAAAAAATTTGAATACTATATACTTTTTTGAATAGTTAGAAATGCATGTCGCGTTGAAAAATAACTCGTTTAGTTAGAGAAAATAACTTCTAATTTGACGTTAAATTTCTAAACTTGTTAATGTCTAACGTTTGGCGTTAGTTTCCACAAATACGACAACTTTTCGTAGACAAAAAGAAAAAAAGCCAAAGGAATAAAAACGTAACCCATTGTCAAGCCAGTGCGTATTCTTCGCTTCGTTCTGAATTTAAAAACACGTGATGTCGTGGTGTACGTTTTGTAAGTATACGATTGCACCCTAATTGCACTGTAAACGGCGAGAAGTGTGCACGTGTGTATTGTATTATCATATCATATTATATCATATTGTATATGCACTCTCGTATATACAACACGTATTTGTAATTCCATTTAAAAATCGACCGAGTAGTTATTGAGGGGGTATTTTATAAAAATAGCATTTCGAGGTTGTAGGAAATAAAGAAACGGTTTCGTTCCGCTCGCATTTGGAACGTACATTTTTTTGTTTTTAAGCACTACGCACACAGTTGCGCATAAATGGATCATCCATGTTTCGGGAATAGATTTTCAAGCGAACAATATAGATTGGAAATTCGCGAACTGATCAAAATGAAGAAAATCGCAGGTAAAAACACATTGTTAAGCATATGCGTGAAAATCGCTATTTTTATGTACGTCAACGAAACATTATGACAATTCAATAGAGGACATTTTGGAAGAATTACAGTGATTTCCGGTTTCGTACTACACGAGCTGTGCACCATTGCACGTGTTGTATTCGTAAGAAAAACCACCTTTCGCGTGTTTTCAGAATCCTTAAGCCGAACGTCTGAAAAAATACTTTGCCAACGTACTGTTGCGAAAGACGAGTATTGATTGAAAAACGGAAAAAACCCAACTTGTATGTATCATTTTAATATGGCCACAAAATCGGTTTTCGGTTCCGCTGCGATAAGCTAAAATAATGTGGAGGTTAATCGGATGGGACGACGATAAAGAGTCATCGCGCAGACAAATCGCACGAGACGGGTTCCCGATAAACGTCGATGTCGAAAGCCTAATTTTCCGATCCGGTAATTTAGACGCACCCGCGGGACACACCGTACACAATGCGTACGATTATAGTGTATGCACGTACATACACGTGCATATACATTATGCACCTGATAAATCGTTCGCGTTACGTTACGACTTGTCCCCGTGATTTGACCGAAAAACAGCGATTTTTATTATTCCCAATGAGAACGTATCGAATAAAACGGTAAATCACGATTGCGCGCGTCTCACTGAGCGCGATTGCTGCTCGGCAAAATCACCACGTGATTAATGTCGAATTGACATTATTGACTCAATGAAAATCGCGGCAACGTTCGTCAGCGTTTTAAATACAACGAGAATTTCGCAATTTTTCGTTTTCAAACACCTTTAAATTAACACGATCCGCCGTAGGAATTATGATTGATTTTTTTTTTTTTTTAATATTTCAACGCTATAATGAATTGACTAATACATACATTAATACCGCTACGTATATATTGTTATGTGAAATAATTTTTAAGTGAGCAAATCAAAAAAAAAAAAAAAAATAAAAAAAAATAAAAAATGAAAAATGAGGAATGATTTTTGTATTTTTATTACACACGGGTTTTAAATGGTACGTGGGCGGTATTGTTATGCTTTTTGAGTTCAGTTAGACATTCGAATTTAAATCGGAAATGAAAGTATTATCAACAGCTGTTTGTGGACGTTAATAGATTATTATTATTATAACAGTAAAATACGTCGAGAGAAAAAAAAAGACTTTTACGTTTCAAAAATAATAATACCAAAGAATTCAAAGTTCATTATTACGTGACATAATAATTTTAGTTATTTAAAAAATCATAACATTTTATCAATTTTCAAATCTAAAAATATTTTCGTTGTTAGACTTTGTTATACAAATCTCATCTTTGCAAACCTCAGTTATTCAACATTTTCAAATAATTTGCAATTTTCGACAATTTATATACATACTTTGCTTAAATTATTTTACGTTTAGTCACACGTATTTTTTATTTTGTTCGTATAAATTATCGTTCAACAAGTTATATTGAAATAATAACAAAAAGTCAATAAATACATAAATATTTGTGGCGCAAACATACTATTTATGATATGCAATAGCAATGACCCGTTTGACGCGATATAAATTCAAACATGAACACCGAGTTAAATTGAACATCGAAATTATAATTAATGCGTATATCTTCCATGCAATATAATATTGTATTAGTTGATCGTCAACTATTACTCTCGACCCATCCTAACCTATAAATGTACAGTTCGAGAAATTTCCATTCACATTTTAACTTCATCAATTTCGTTTACAACGCGCATTGAGAGAATATGCGAAGATGTACAATATCATCCAATGCATGTTTTTTTCCATAGTTTTTTATGAAATTTTTAAATGCATGATCCTTTCGTGAGCATTTTAAATGCATAATTGCAACAGTAACATAATTGCTGAGTAACTGACGATTTTTTCTTAACATGAAAGTTTAGTAATAACAAAACAAATCTCGTAATTTTACGCGTCATAAAATTATTTTTGAATTTTTCGAAATATGTATTGTTACTTGCACAGTAAACCCATCTTAAACGAACAGCTTTAAGTAGCGTACATCTTTTTGTATGTGACAGGAACATATATAATTTTCGACTACCCCTTAAACTCAAGTGCGAAATACCGTTACAGAATAGTAGTATTATACGACACACGTATAAACAGATTACGATTATTATAATAATATTAACAATATTAAGAATAATAATAATAATAATAATAATAATGTGACGCACAGCAATTGCTGCTGGATTTTTTTTTACGAAAAGGATTCCGTTTTTCGACTTCATCTGTCGCTTAACGCCAATCATACTGGTTGACGTGAAAATGGAAAAATCGTGATGATTGTCGTGTTTATAATATTCCGCATTAAAGATAAATCGTATTACGGTGTTGCAGACAGCGACGTTTATGTTTCAATTGGATAGGCAAATGTATTTATTTATTCGTATGACGGGACGCGTAATTCACGTATACACACATTTCATACATGTAAATTTATATATATATATATATATATATATATATGCGACGTTTATGATTTAGCATATATTTTTAGGTTGTAGTCATTAATACAAATTTGTCACGTGAAGCCCATACAAAAAATTTAATAATATTTTGCATAATTTTCCATAATTTTCGAATTTTATTGATAATAAATCCGTACGTTTAATTATTTTCCATTTTAATATGTAATGTATTTGACTTTTTTTCAGTTTAATTTTACCGTACAAATATTATTTGATTTAAATTTTAAACGTGTTTTACATAACAAAATTTATTTTTTACCGCATGGCAATTTATTACGAATTTATCTGATATAGGATCGTAATATTATATGTGGTCCATATATAAACATATACAATTTTTAATTGATATGGATTTAACTTCTCTAACATCATAATCTCATTCATAGGATGTTTTCTTATTTCAATTTTTCTAAGTACATTATTCATATTTAAATATTCTTTAGTACACAGATGCATGCATACCAATGTATTTTTAAATCCATATACATATCTATTTATAGCTGAACTCGTTAAAAATATAATGTTGTAGTTTTGAATGTGTCGATTGAATTCAGATATAATTGAATTCATTTATTTTTTCCAGTTATCACAACATTTAGACTTAAAATCTTTGGTATACACGAACTTGCGTGTTTCATCTAGACATTAAAGTAACTTTCGTTAGGGTTTCAAACAATATATGTGTGATTCCTAAAACTCAGTAAGCCTTAATGTTTCGCATATATAATGTATTGGGTCTACGACATGTTTGTTCGACTTGATGTATCGTTTTATTATATTTTCAGATTAATGAAAGCAACAATATTTTATAATATGAATGAAGCGAAAAACGTATTGGTTTAACAATGACGTGCTTATTTTTTTAATGTCTATTACACTTTTTCGTGTAGAATGAGTGCTCAGATGATATGTGCATCATTTTCTGGTAGCCAATTTTATCTAGTCGGTAATTTTATTGACACGTTTTTTGATTTTCCGGGTAGTTTCCTCCAGCGTGTGGATGAACTACCAAAGGAATTCCAAAAACCTATAAAATTTTCAGCATATTCGTTTTAAACATTGGAAATTTTTGTATTTTTAAACGAGCTCATAATGTAACAATATTTATCATGTTCATTATAGTTATGTAACCTGTACCATATTACTACTCAGAATTGTTCATCAAATAATAAACGGTAAAATTGTATCGCCAAAATTTACGACATCAATTTAAATATTGATTCTTATTGTGAAAACCATTAAAAAACGATCGACATTGTAAAACGTACAAATTCATTATCGAATTCGCATTTGAAAATGGTTATTTTATCAATAACATACGATTTCCTAGAATATTATCATCGTGTACAGTAAGTCAAAATGTGCTGTAATTTTATCTTTCATAATTTGGTCTTACAAATTTTAAATAAATGTATTAGATACAAATGTAGAAGATACGAGTACATATCTAATCAGTTCAGGAAAACGTTTTTTTTATAAAAAATAAATATGTTATCCAATTAACTTTTAATAATCACATGTTTACAATAATACGTATTTATTTATAAAATGTTTGTACACAACTAGTGTTGATTACATACAACTATATATATCTTCGAGCTGCGATCTGTACGCGTATTTCGGCGAGGCCCAGACGTTATATCTACATTGCTATTCTTTTAGTTTTCGATGTACTCAAAATGTCAATAATAATATTACTGTTATTACTACACCTATTGGCTATTATATACATTGTTATTTGGTTTCGGGTTTATTTTTATACGCGTATATACAGTACCCATTCACTTAAATTTCAATCATAATAAATGTATTATTTTTAGGTGATAACTACAACGACAGATCGAAAATGCTAATCGATATGCTAGTTACAATGTTTCTTGACATGATTTACTGGAAATGTGTAAACGGCGTTTGAATTAAAATACCGTAAAACGTGCGGAGTAGCTCGAACATCGTTCAGTGATCTTAATTCGGTAGTGTGTCATCACCAAAAGTCTAAAATGTACTAAATCAATTTGTGAAAATTATATTTTTGTCAGAAAAAACATTTTTTGGGATACTCCTTAATATTTCATTCAAAACCAACTATTTCGATTTTATTTCTACAAAACGTGCCATAAAACAGAATGATGTAATACCCGTATTGCAATAACACGAATAATAAAATACTTCAAAACATAGAATAAATGTAATTTTATATTGGTTTAATGGTTTTAATAAATTATCGTTAACATTCGTAAGTTTTTATGTACATAACACTGGGTTTAAAAGAAAAATTACAAATAGTCGCTGGTATTGAAAAATTTATAATTTGTCAACAGTGCGTTTCGGAACGTTACACTTCAATTCGACTATAAATCCCTGTTTAAAGCCACTTGAAACGAAATCCGCAACACTTGCGGCTAATCGTCTTTTTCTTAACTTATTTTTTTCCCAATAAGCATATACGTTTTTCTATATTTAATTTTCTCTCGCACGTGTTTTTCTAGACCGGTTCGTTTTTTTCTCTCGTTCTTTCTCTTTTTCCTCACGGACAATCGGAGTTTTCATTATCTCTCGGATAGCTCTCCCCGCGGGAGAGTGTCGTCATCACGTGCACGTCATGGGGCGGTACGTGAAAACGAAATTTTCAGACCGAATTAATCATCTAAATACGAGAACGTCGAGAGTGAAAAACACTGCACTCACTGTTCGCCCTGCAGTGGGACATCGTTAGTATACGCTGTGCACCGTATAATGTACACGTTTTATTTTTCGTGGTCGCGAATACGTAACGGATACGCGTACCAACGACTGCACAATATCATTATACGGTCTGTCGTGTGTGCCCGAGCCCGGATGAAAATATTATTATTAAAGTTTTTTCTACTCTTCTCGTACGCGAACGCCGCCGTGCGCAGAATTCCAAATAAAAACGTTAAATAATACGTACCGCACGCGTGTCGTTGTGTATTACGACGGCGTATAAAAATAATAATAATAATAATAATAATAATAGTAATACACTGTCTGCAGGTGTAATAATATATACCTTCGCAATTGGTTCTTCTATACGCGTATATGTTGCAGAAAAAAGCCAAAATCGGACAAACCCCGACGATTCCAGAGCACATCGCGGAGTGCGCCCAAGGCACTTTGGGAAAATCGTATTTTTTTTACTTTTAACCGACTTCTGAACCTATAATATCAAAAAATTTGAATATTTTACAGTATAGTGAAATTTGTTTTTATAAAACCAATTTAACATAAATGTAATCATGTCAACTTTTAACCGAAAATAATTTTACAAATATATTGTTTTGAGCTACTCATTATTTACTCTACAGTTACAATTATACTTACTGTACAATTAATATATACGATATACAGACTTGTATAATAATTGTACAAATCAACACGCCGTGGTCGGATAATGGTACAGAGGACATTATCGGTCAATTATTCGAAAACTACTTATACACGAGAAAAAACAATGACGTTTAAACGGATAAAGTATAAAATGATGTTCGGTAACACATTATAATATATAAATTGATAGCAATCAATATTCAACAATTATCCGAAGTTGGGCAAATTAAATATAGTTTTTTTTTTTTGTAAAGTCCGGTTTGTATTTTAAAAAAATTGATTTTAATTACTTGTTTTTTTTAAATTTGATTGTTTTTTTTTTTTAATTTGAATGTTAATTTGAAAAATATTGAGAAACGAAATCATTCCATAGACTAGTCAAACACTGAAAACATACTTGAGCTCAAAACGCAGCAGGATTCCATGTTATTTATTTTCAAATAAATTTTAAACACCACAGTAGGTCGGCGAGAAGTAAGTACAGCCTGCAGGATAAAAATAATTTAAAATATGGTCGCGATCATACTATGATAGTATACACTATTATTATTATTATTATTTTATTCTTGTTATGTCACACACACGAATGTATATAAGATATTTTGGACGAGAACTCGTTTAGCTCGTATTAGACGACGACGATGAGGAAAGCAAAAATGTTTACATAAAGTAAATTATAAAAGAAACAAAACGATTCAGACTTACGACTATCTGGTTAGATTTATATACTACATTTGCGCTGTCATTTGCTTTATATACATACATAAATAATAAAACGCGTTCATAAATAGCAAAACATTCATATTATGTATAGAGACGCTACGGTAATTTAATCGTTAAAAAAAAATCAAAAAAAATGTTACTTATTATCATTTTTTCCCAGCTAATCTCCATCGAGTAGTCGAACATTCGTTTGTATATAGCATAATTTATTTTGAACCATACTACTGTATAAATATTGACGGACGTTATGTAAAATATGAGATTAGAAATGTTTCTTTTTCCACGTGATACATCAATATAGTATATTTATTACAGCCGATTTCGGATTCGGAGATAGTTTTAAAAGATGTGTTCTTTTTTTTTAAATTCTTCTTTTTACTTTGTCTGTTTACACGTTTTCGTGTACAAATTTCGCTCGGACGACCTGACCGAATTCCGGTGGCAACATCATAATGTAATCGTGGATAAAAAACATTAATTTCAATTTATCTCATTTTTCGAATATATCGTTGAAAATTTAGTTTAATTTTCTATACTCTCGACACTAATAAAATGTTTTGTCACAACAAGGACCTAGTTTAATTTACATACTGGTACGTATTTGCCACATTAAATATATATATATAATACGTATCTCCTAGATTCTGTAGTATACGCGTTGTATTAAATGGAATCAAGAAAACAAAAAACAAAAATTATATTCCTACACAACAAATGAATAATGCTAACAAATACGTTTTAAACATAAATATCGAATCGATATTTTTATTGTAACTTCGTAATTGCAATATATCTTTAAATAATTGAAATATTTTTTAATTATTAAATTGTGTAACTGACATTGTATATAGCAAAATAAATTCGTATTAAGCGAAATCGCAGTTTAACATTTGAAAATAATGTAATAACTGCTATCTAAACGAATGCATTTCAGTTTCAATAATCTGTTACAATGATGTTTTCGGTTTCAAAGATTATAGTATGTTATTGTTTCTCATCTCGATAAAAACCGAGGAGTGTTAAAAGTCCAATCTGCAACCCGCCTTTCACTTACCTGTAGATGGGATCAAACGCATTTAAATCGCATCTATTGTCGTAACTGGAAGATATGATGTGGTAGTTTTCTCATTGATTTTTTTACGCAAAGTTTATTATTTAACTAACATTTTTTTTATAATAGGCAAGACCTCCGGGAGTAAAATTTAAATAACAGATTTACTAGGCCGTGGTATCCGAGTACGCCAACACAAATATAATTCAAGTGAAAATGAAAAAATAACAACAAACCCTTTTTGATTGAACGAATTTGAAATAAGTATCTGCCGTCGTTTCCTCACTTCTTCATTCATATCATTATTATTATATACAATATTGTTAATTATTCAAACTTGTCGTCTTTTTGAATCCAAAACGTATGAACGTACTGCTAGAATAAAACGAATATACATATATTTTTTTCAGGTAAGAGTAGAGTTTTTATTAAACATTTCATTTTTTTCTTCTGATATACCAGGAAAAATGTTATAAAGTATAAAAGTACACTTCTTTTTTTAAAAATGTTTAATTTAAATATTGAAAATCAAAATCCACAGTAACTTAGAAAACAGAATAATGAATTTGGAACGTTTTCTAAATTAAACTCCATTCACTGTAAGTGATCAAAATTTTTTCTAGCTTATAAGGCTAAAACGGTGACAACAAAATACACCGTTTCCGATCGCTGTAAATGATTTAATAATGAATCACATCAAACTCAATATTGTTCAAAATATTATATAATATAATCACTGGTTTGACAATGAAAAAAATCCCTCTGCATGCATAAAATATTTTAAACCCTAAATCTTTTAATTTGTTTATTTTTTGTATGACCCAAGATGTATGAATTTTTACGGGTTCTTTGGATGTAAAAAACGCGTCGTAGTTAATATTTAATGATCATAAATATTTATATTATTCTAAAATTAGAATAAAACAAAAATTTAATAACATTTTATTTTATTCGCGTTTTCTAAATATCTATTTCAAATTGTTAAATATATTATTTAAACAAATACTCCAACATGATTTGCATTATTAGTGCAAGACAGACGTTTACTTCGTTGTTATCATTATTATTATAATAATATTATAATAACCCGATAAATATTTGGATTGATATTTTTCGAATCCAATTCTGAATACAACTTCTTATACCTCGTATTTCTACGGTGAAGCGTAAAATAGTAAATATAATTATTATTTCAGCAGTCAATTAAAAATGATCAGTTGATTTTGAAAATAGAGTTAGGTTACAAAGGAAGGAGGAGAGTGAATCTAAAATTAGTCAAACGTTTTATTCTTTTTCATCTATTTTCCTGGCAAACATAATAGATATTTCGTAAGCTATCCATTTCGCCACACTAAACATACGATAAAATAAAGTATTAAAACCATGACATTTCAACATTAACAATGAAATAATTCCTATCGGATTCAATACAATATTGATTTATTATATTCTTTATATATAAAAATATATATGGGAATACTCAATAGTTGATATTTACAATGGAGGTAGAAAAACATCAAACTAAAACAAATTACCAAAGTGAACAATTTTTTTATAATACGATGAATTGGTTCTGAACGAGTTGTATTGGCTTATAATAATTTTTTTTTAATGCGATTTCTATTTTTTAGTTTTCATTTCATCTGTAAATTGTACATGTACTTGTACTCAGATTATATGATTTATCATATTGTATTTATTCTATTTCTCGTTAAGACTATTAGTTATTCTTAAGGGAGATCACATATTTTATCACTGCGAAAATTATTAATTTAGTGATTCATTTCAATATTCATGTTGCCAAGGGTTTGTTTAAAATACAATTTTTTATTTTTTGATAAAAAAATTTAAATACAAATGTAAGGTATTTGTCAAAGTAATTCACATAAAAAAACATTCAAAGAATCGAAAGCTTTTTTAATAAGTGTTCGAAAAAAATATTCAAATGTGTAAATATTAATCTTTTGTGTAAAATTACAAGGTGTGTCAAAGCAATAGAAATATCCAGGTTAAGAATTGTGTTAGATCTAAAGTTACAAGAAGTGAAACTTGATATATAAGAAAGAACTTGATAATGCGTTCTAAACAGTTTAGATTTAATATCGTTGCAGATAAATAAAACCATTCTAGGTGTTCTTTTTTACGTTATAATATCGTGATATAGTAAATTCAATATTATAATTTTATGAGACATAATATTTTAATTAACAATACATTTGCACAGTAGCGAATCCATAATTTTTTTTTAGGTGGGGGGGCGTTAGATCTAATATAACAAATTAAATTGTTGTTCTGCGTTTGGTGTTATCACTACAGACTAACAGCATTGACATTTCAACACGGACAATACTGTTATAAAAAACGCTATTGAAATTTGAAAATGTACTAAAAATACATTAGGAGATAAGAGTTGTATTTTTGATATATAATAGTTATCGCCGGGGGTCGCACCGACCGATTTTAAATTTAATCTAAACGGGTAACGAGAAACAACTTTTATTATCTGAATATGATTTTATTCGATAATCATAATAGTCAACAATACATACTAATTTAGTTATAAATTGTAAATTTTAATATTTATTTTATTTTATTTGTATATATTCAATATTAATAATATTATTTGACTATTTAGCAACAATTTTACGGAGGGGGTTAAAACCCTTACCTCACTCCCACAATACGCCACTGTATATATATGTATGAAACAATTTTTCATCTTGAAAAGTTTATATTTTTTGTATGGTTATCTTCATTACGTTAAAAATAATTTATCCATTCTACCTTGACAATATAGGACATTTTTAAACAAAAAAGATGTACGTAATACAATTCCTATCCGTTTATATAGAATATTTTTATTCAAAAGCTGTTATTTAGAATGGAGATAAAATAACATCAAATATGTAATAATAACGAAAAAATGTTTTTATTAATTGAGATATACCAAATTTTACATTCACGATTATAAACATTTTATATTTTTAACCCGATTTCCAAATACGTTTTTAACTAAATGATATTATCTCAAGAAAAAACATTACACTAGTACTAAATGACATAAGACCCGGAAATTTTACATTATTTTTTATGTATAATGTTAAAAAATATTCTAGATAATTCACATATTACTCACATATAGGTATACTAAATATATATGAGAAGCTATAATGTAGGAATGTAAAGTTTGGATTTTTTAAAAAAATGTTAAAGTAATCCAAGTGTGTTTCTTAATAGAATTAGTAAATATTTAAAAAAAACAGCACATCCAATTATATTAAATTGTATAAGTTAATTATTATTAATAAAATTTTATTATTATAATAGTAATGATTATATAGTTATTATAATAGTAAACATAATGATTATAATTTGTGACTCAGAAGGTTTAATCTATGGCAGGGTTATTATTTTTAGCTGTTCTTCAGGTGTAGATGACTCACTATCATCTTCATCATCTCCATAATAATGATTACAATACTGGCGTGGTCCTAATACATTTGAAAAATCTAAAAAAGTAAAAAAAAAACGAAAGTGGACAATACACATTGATAGATTCCACTAACCGAAAATAAAATGAATACATCAGTAAGAATTTTATTTAAATAGAAACTGTCAATAATAAATATTTGTTGAATATTTTCTTAATGAATATCTTATAGCCTATATTTTTATTTGTAATGTTTGTATTGAATTGTGCAACAAACCAGTCTGTTCTAAAAATGTATCTCTCAAATATTTAAAGTATTCTCTTTGTAATCCTAAAAAAGTAGGCACAGTTATATATTTAATTATTTTTATATCATTTTTTGATACAGTTATTTAAACATTAAATTATCTCCTATAAAGTATAATCTATTGAAATCATTCACAATAATTTGCCACATTACTATAACTGAATTTTCTATAACGAACGCTGATAACTTTAAAAAAGTTTAATAATAAAGATTGATATAATACTGAGCAGACTATGAAAAATTGAAAATGTTTACTGAATAATGATTTTGAAACAATGTTTAACAGTTTCAAATGAAACTTGAAATGTCTCTCCAACTACTCGATATTTCTTGTTCAGATTTGTAAAACACATTTGAATTCTAAACTCTGAAACTTCCTAATCATTTCATTATCATTAAATTAGTGGAAAATTCATTGTTTGGTTAATCAAAATAGAATATTCTTATATCTGCCAAAACGTTTGTGTGGACTATTGGATCTCTGTTAGAAAAGTTTCGACGACACTATTCACGAAATTTATAGTCATATGTAATAATTTAATCGTATACCAGTCAACATAATTTTTAAACGTCCACAGAGTTCTGTGATATATGAGAACCAGACAACCAGAGCAATGTAAAGGGTTGTTATCCATGTTCCACGTTCTTTGACTGATAAAAAAAACCTAAGTTTTCATCAATATTTATATAATATTTTATACATCAAGTTTACATCAGACAATAATCTGTTTATTAGAAAATAACATGATATCATAATCAAAATATAATAGTAATTTTCCAAATACAATTTTTGGAATAAACATTACTTACTTATCATATTGTCTCCTTGAGCTATATGATATAAATATAATAATGATAATGAATAAAATACAATATATTACATTATTAATATATTTACATTAATAATAGAAATATCTTCAACGTAAAATTAGGGGTTATTTATAATTAGTTATAATTTTATATCACATAATTAATCAATTCAAATTTCTAAAATAAGAAATTATATTTGTTACTACATTAACGAATAATGTTTGAATAAAAATTCGGATACTTTTACGTAGATGTAATATATTTTGCAAAATGGGGTTTCAAGTGAATAAAACATTTCATGTTGGTTATAATAATAAATTTGCGTCATATGCTATGTTAAAATTTCTTTAATTTTGTAATTACAGAAGCCAGTAAACATAAATTTACGTTTAAATATACTATGGTTTAGAAAACAATTTAATATAATTCTATGCTCACTCAATGTATAACAAGCAGTATATAAAGCCATAGTAACTGTTTCATCAGCTGAAATAAATTTATTTAAATTTCTGTCAATACCATTATATCATATTACTTTAAATAATTTCATTTCATTTAAATAAGTTATTTATTTTATTGTATACTAAATACTACATGTTCAGTTTTAAATTTATTAGTGTATATGTATAATTGAAAAACATACCATCGAAATTTGTTTCGCCTACTATTTCTAGAACATTTTATTGTTTGATCATTAATAATATATTATTTACATTTTTTATTCCAAGTATATTGACAAAGATGAAAATATTCTCATCAACGGAATCAATTCCTCAACTCACTAGACCCACTCAAAGGTGACATATTTAAATTAAGTAAACGTTATTTTAACAAAAACTCCCATCTTGTCCGCTCAACAGCCCGCAAAGACTCATATACATGACAATAGGAAAAACGGAACTATACGCGGACGAATTTGAAAAACAGTTTATCGCAAACCCGGACAACGACCTGCTTGAAGTTACCACTAGCATCCTTGCATTATAATTCACTCCTATCAACCAATGTTGCAACATCCCAGCAATAATACATTATATCATTAAACATATATCAAAACTAAAAGCCTCAGGCGAAGACCAGTTCAGTAACTTAGCCATAGCCAATCTACCGGAAATCACTTTTCTTCTGCTTACAAAAATAATCAACGATTGCCTGCGTATTGCCTACTTCCCTAAAAAATGGAAATCAGTGCTCATCTTCACCATACCAAAGTCGGGAAAATAACACAAAATACCGATCAACTACAGGCCAATTGCACTCCCATTGTCCCTCTTTAAAGTATATGAACGCGTCATCTTACCAAAACTCACGGCCGCTGTAGACGAAAAAATCCGCACAGAACAACATGCTTTTCGTGGCTAACATTCCACCACTCTCCAATCTAATTTAATCTAACAGACAACCTCTGCCTAAATTTCAATAATCGCCTAAAAACTGCTACCAATTTTCTAGATATCGAGAAATCTTTTGGCAGAGTATAGCACCAAAATTAATGTCTCAGCTGAATACACTCATAAATACAATACATTCATAAAGATCACACAATTTTTTCCATCAGACTGCACTTTCCGTGTAGGAGTAGAAGACCAACCATTTACTAACAGACCTGTGCAGTAGTGCCAAAGGGCAGTTGCCTCTCTCTATATCTTTACCTACTCTATAAGAACGACATACCTTCAACCAGTTAATCGCAAATATTGCTATTCGCTGATGACATCATGCTGTACAGCGCCGACGAAAATTATAAACGGGCCACGATAAGACTACAGCGCCACCTTGACGAATCCTCAACGTGGTTATCCAAATAGCGACTCAAAATGAACACCAATAAAACAATAGTTATCTTCTTCAACAAGCGTAATAACACTACTATCAACAACATCAATATAAACAACTTCTTAATCCCCTCGACGCACCACGCCAAATACTTAGGCGCCACCTTTGACAGCTCTCCACAACATTCAACCACCACATCAAAGACAACGAAGAAATCAACAAGCAGATGGGGCATGCTTTACCTTGTTCCCAACAGGCGCAGTACCGGGCCACTAAAAATAAAGATCAGCAGCATTTATAAAATGTATGTTCGCGCTCTTTTAACATACGCAGATCAATCATGAGCATCGCTCATCTCGCCTTCAAATTGGCAATCACACAAAGGCGTACAAAACATCTCTCTAGGCACAATAGCTGCCGTCCATCCCTGCGTCTTAAACTACATCATCCGAACATCAGTCAAAATAACATCTATCTGTAACTCTATCAAATTTCATATCTCTCATTTATTCATCAAGATAAAGCTATCATATTTACAAAAATATACGAGAAATTGAAACTATCATCGGCGATACACGAGACAACAGGAAAACCAGACCAGAAGACTGTGTAAAATAAAAAAAAAAACAAAAAACAATAATAAACACACCCAACAATTATCAATTACCTCTACAAATTTATTACGAAAAACCGACAATCAATCATCACCGACTGAATGAACAACACATTCACCCTAAAACAACAACAATCCGGTTCCCTCAGCCAACAATTATACTTAAAATTTGAACAGACTTTAGTCGAATCAAGTAAACAAGTATACGCCTTCACGTTAGCAAGAACGAGAGCAAATGTATCAAATTGTAAATTACAGGAAGTTGGGAATAAATTTGTATATTTTGTTTCGTGCAATTTAGACAAATAATCAGATCAAAAATAAAAATGTATTCGAACTAATAGGTTTTTCTTAAAAACATATTATACGTATACATCAAATCAACAAAATTTAGTTCGTTATTATGCTCGATTATAAAATTTAGCAAAACTCCTAATATTTAATTTTGCTCACTCAAGCAAACACTAAAATACGCCCACATTCTTTGTTAAATTAACATTTATTTGAAATAACTATATTTCCAATGATCTCAAGAGGATTAGTAAATGTGAATTTTTTCGTAAAATGTAAAAACTAAGGCAAGACAATTATTGGACACTTATATAGACCCAAGTTTACTTCGGAAAAAATAATTGAACTCTACACTATTTCTCATAAGTTCTCATTTTCATATTGAAATCAATATTTGGAAAATATATTGAATTTATGTTAACAAATGATTTTCTGTTATGAAAGTGTCCCGATAAAAAAAAACCAAAATCAATGAAACATTTTATAATTTTATTTTTTATTGCAATAACTCAGACATAATCACTAATACAAAACATTTTAATAACTACTAAATACAATATATTGAGTGAGATTTAATCTTACTTCTACACGTATTTTCTATTATAATCGCTTCTACATCTCGATAATTGTCGAATGCTATGATTTAAAGTATTAATACTTCTAATTATTGATATGTATTTATACAATATACGATATGTTTACCAATTCTTTTTTCCAACGTGTTCTCAAATTTAAATTTTCAATTTAACAAATAATTAATTATCGGTGAAAATCAGATAAAACATTTGATGTTTGTACTTGGTTTATAGAAAATGCAATATTTTGATTAGATTTTTATTAATAAGGAAATTATATTTAACAGTTATTCGATTACGCAAGTATTTACGTTTTTGTTTCACAATATCAATGACTATATTTTTCTTGAACAATGTAAATTTGTGTCCAAAACATTTAGTAGACTGAGTGCAAATATAGTGATTAAAATGCAATGCAAGTAACTAGAATAAACACATTAAACGTTATATATTAAAATTGTTTACGAACTTTTCATGATATCATAACACCATATAAATGGATTTTTAATTTTGTCCTCCTCGCAATCTAGACATAAGTTCATTTGATTTAAATTTATGTCATTTTATATACGATTACACCAAATAATGTAAATTATTTTACATAAATGGCAATATATTAGAAAGTAGCATACTTTTTATTGATGTATCAAAGACATATTTAATGTATTCACGTAGAAAAGCTAAGACATACAAAATTTCTTATGTTAGTTATATTGTTCTTTATTTATAAATTTGAGAATTTTATTGAAACGGTACTTGTATTAATAATCTTAACAATTATAAAAACACATTTAATACAAAATTACTATATATAGACTATTTACAAACATAATTAACCAAATGATTTTGCAAAATTGGTTGTGTAGTAATGAGAAAAATTACCTTCATTTGTATTTTGAAAGTGTTTCTTAAAACTGTCTAAACAGAAAACAATACAACCCTATTTTTTAGATTCTGAACAAATTAAAGTATGTATTCGTTTTACAGTTAAATGTTTTACCGTCATAAACAGTTTATACTTTTCATTTCGTCTATGAATTGCATTGCAATGTATTCATATTGTTTCCGTATCACTATTTTTCGATAACACCCACATATTTTTTATGAGGGTTTAAATTTTAAATAATAGCAAAAATTATTAATTTTATAAGTTTTACCTCAATATTAATGTTGCTTAGGAATTTTTAAAATTCAATTTTTTAATATTATTTTTGTTTTCATAAAAATTATTTTCCAATATAAATAAATCTAAGATATTTGCCAAAACAATTCACATACATTGAACAAAATTCATTTAAAGAAATATCTGAATACAAATTCAAATATTTTGAGATTACTATATTTTATTTTTTCAACGGAATAACAACAGAGTTTGTTAACTATAGGAATTTCCTGGTTGTGAATAATGTAAGTTACAAAGTGGTAACAAATATGTTGGTATGGTCTCATTCTTAATTTTTTTTTTATATTATATTTTAAGTTTTTTTTTTTTTTTTAAATTGGATCTGTTTCCCCCCTTTCAGCTGGTTACTCATTTGTCATTCCCGATTTATGCGTTTCTTTTTCTAACAATCTTCCCCCCTCTTCTTCATCCTTTTCTGCTGAATGCTACGCTATAATTGAAGCTCTTACATTAATTTCTTCTTTCCCCTCTCCTAACAATTTTTTAATAGTCTCTGATTCGATGTCTTGCATCCAATCACTAATTAGTAACCCCTTCAATTCCTGTCTTTCACCACTTGTATTTCGTATAAAAAATATTCTTTTTTCACTCCACCAAGCAAACTTTATCATCAAATTTCTTTGGGCTCCTAGTCACTCAGGTATCACTGGCAATGAAATTGCTGACAATTTGGCCAGGTCTACTTCCACTATCTCTTTACCTTCCCCTAGTAAAATCCCCTCTTCTGACTTTCTCCCCATTCTGCGTCATCATATTAATTATCTTTGGTCCTCCTATTGGAACAATCTTCCGGCCAATTTTGCTTCGAAATATAAGAGTGTTGTTCCCAATATTCTAGTTAAACTTGGTTCAACAATCTCAAACTATCTAGAAAATCTATAATCCAGTTTAATCGTCTTCGGATCGGTCATTATTTACTTCCTTCTCATTCCTACAAACTCTCATTAAATGATTCCCCTTTCTGCACCAAACATCCAGAAGAAATGATATGTGACCTTTCCCATATTATCTTTAGTTGTCCTTCCTTATCCACTAATCGTCTACTACTTTTTAGTTTTTTAATATCTCAGAACATCCATTTAACTCTCCCTTCCATTCTTAATATTAATTCCGAAATTGCCATAACCAAAGTATTATCTTTCATCCTCGAGGCTGGTCTGTCTATTTAAATAAATTTTCTTTGTAATCTTAAATTATTTTACCTTACCCATTTTATGTTTTAAATCTTCTTGTTATTTGTAATTTGTAATTTTAATTTTAATTGTAATTGTAATTTGTAATTATTTGTAATTGTACCTCTCTTTTCATAATTGTCGAAATAAATTGTTAAACAACAAAGTTTCAATAAAAAAAAAAAAAAAAAGTTTTTAAATAATGTTAATCAGTAGAAAGTTCTTAAATGAAATTTCGTTTACGAAAAAAAAATTATAAAATGACAATTGTATAGTCAATGAGCTACATGCTTCGGGTCGTATCTTACAATTAGAAAATCAATTGTCCGTCACTTTTTGCTAGATAAGGGGATTTTTTGACATGATAATATTACCAAACCCAAAATTAACTACTTTCTTACTAACTTAACTTCATTTGTAACATGAATAAGTTTATTTAAATTATTTCATATTCAGTAATTAACTAAGAGAAAATCATTCTTACGAGACTCACATTTATTATATGCAAATTTGAATACATCTTTACCACTTATGTTCTCTACACAAACAATATATTATCAAACATATAAATATAAAATCTATTTTCTGAAATTTTATTATAATTTATTCAAATCTTTGTTGATATTAACTTTATAATATAAACATAAATATAGAGAGACCTGTTGTATGATATCAAATACAAATACAATACCATTGTTTTTACTAATTTTGATTCAAATTGCGTTGCGTTTAACAAATAGTACATACCATGTAATTCTTTAACTTTTGTGATTTCATCTAAAAACAAATTATCTATTTTATATTAATAATTAATTTATTGGAAATCCCATTTAATTATAACAATAAATAAATATGTATGTTCAAAATGTTTTTATAAAAATAGGTTATACATATTTCATACTTATACATGTTACATAATCTAAATAGAATGGGAAAAAGAAATATTATTATAAGTTAGTAATTAATTAATTATTAAATTATGTCTACAGTTATTATTATTTTTAATTTCAAATTGTCTCATAACTAATTATATAAATTTGAAACCTTATTCATCTATAAATAATTGAATACTTACTAGCATTCGTGTGTTCGATATTGAATGCAACAATAATCGCAAATGTTAATACGACCATTCTTATAGTGAAAGTCATTGATGTCATCTTCTTGTTATATCTAATTGATGCGTTCATGAATACAACTGAAGCTTTAGACTGGCTTTATATAGTACGTTTATCAAATAGCTGTGGTATTTTGTAAACAGTTGTACAGCTCCTCTATACTAATTACTCAGAAGAAAAAATATTATTAATTTTTGCAATAAAATTTATAACTTTAAAAAAAATTTATTAACTCAATGTAAGTTAATTGACTATACATATACTTAAGATATTAATATTTATCCTTATGTTGTATTTATTATCTACATGATCACAGGTTGCATGTGCTCGATGACATGGAGGTATGAGTACATATCGCAATATTTATAGGGTGATTTTTTTAATTTCTGAGAAATTTCGGTATAACTAATTAAATTATAATATATTTGTAAAATGTCTGGCTTTTATTCTATAACATTCAGCAATTCTAAGGCATTTTCGGTTTATCAGTTTTCGTCACCAAAGTGACCACAACTGTTGAAGATAATTGGAATATTTAGACTTTTTTGTTTCTTTTTCTATAAGAAATATAATTCTATAAAACGTCAAATTTCGTTACCATTTTAAATTTAAAAGTTTAAAAATTGTATCATGTTGAACGATTTATGCAACAGTTATAAATATTAAACTACAATTACGTAGAGTCACGAAAACGTGTAAAGTGTATATTTACATTGTGTATAAAAGTAATCCTGAAAAACGTAAAAAAATGTATCTCTATTATCAATGTCAAATATTTTTTGATGAAAAAAATAACATTCACGTTTATATATTAATTGAAGAATATGATACGTATTACATTTTTCAATACCTTCTTGCCTATGTGCCGCTATCGTACTAATAAAGAAGAAAACGAAAAGACACGAATTTTCATTTCAATTATAATTTTATATGGTATAAGAAGTAATTTCAAGTCTAGAGAAACAGTGTTGTCTAGAACAGTTCATAAATATAAACACATAGGCATCTGTACATACTATTTGCATAAATGAAAATTGATCAGCAATATAGCACTACAATTGTGAAGATTAAAAAAACACCTACATTTTTTTTAAGTTCTAAAAGACAATTATCAGTGTACTACAAAAGAAAATATTCCTGCATTAACTATTTGTATGAAATAAATGGCTATTAAGCGTTAGTATGTTTTATTTATAGAAAATGTCACATAGCTACATATGGTATTTTACACAAAGAAATCAATACATTAATAACATTTGTGTTAGCTGTGAATACAATAATGATATCTGTGCATATCATTACAAAACCAAATTTTTAATTGTAAAAGTAAACAAAAATTTGGTGACCGACGACGAGTTAAATAATATACCAAACGGTGAGGCAACGATTTCACAATAATGGCGTTTTGAGAAAGATAATAATAATAATAATAACTTTAAAAAACCTATAATCAGTGGCTGCTCGTGGTTTTGATAGATGGAGTGCGACTTACTAAATATTAAAAAACCTTTTTTAGAAATTAAAACAAAATACCAAAATGGCTAATTATTTAGTATCAATCGAATGATCTTACTATTGCATGGTCAAAAATAATGTTCTACATGCATGTAAATCATATGGGCCGAGAAAAATGTTATCGTTGAAATTAAAAAGTTGACTGCATACATTTGTTTTCTGTACATGAAATAATGACTACATTTGTACATATCATTGTTTTATGCTATCCAAAAAAGTTTAGAGTTATAATTGGCAAAAACTTTATTTCTATACACGTCACTAGTATGGTAAAATATCGTGTGTACAAACAAATGTATACCAAAAAAAGAATAGTAACTGAAAGTGTGTACAAAAATTTGTATATAGAGCATCTCGTCAAAATTCTCAACAAATTTCGTCGCAATCGACCTGTTAATAGTTAATTAATTTTAATAGTATATTGTTATTTGATTGTTTGATAATCCAAATGCTTCCATTAGAAAACAACTTAAATCTATCCACTCGCGCACGTACAATAATCGTTTTATGGTGTATTTAGATATATCTTGGACGACACGATTTTTCAACCCTATATGTCACTTCACGCATTAAACGTATTTGGCCATTGTACTCCCAAGAATAAATACGTAAACAAAAATATGTATGTTATTATCATTCATCAAACACATACCAGTATCAAAAAAAATCGTTTTATATATACATATAGCTGTCCGTTAACAAGTGATAATGTGTTTTAAATAGTTTAGGTTTAATATAAGAACAATTAAGTAAAACAACTATTTTAGATTATTTCTCTATTTTATTATAAGATCGTAGCATAACAAATTCATGATATACTCGTACTTTTATAAATCAAAATAGTTTAGTTATCAAAATACTTGTGTGTATATAAATGTAATTTATTCTACCTAGTGTCTAATACAATTTTGTATTTCCTTTTAAAATAAAAGTCATGATATTTACTATACCAATGCAAAAATTAGTACTAAATGATATGGAAACTCCGAGGTTTTACATGGTCAACACATTTGGCTTTTTTTTATATAATGTTAAAATATGTCTTAGTTTATCCACATACTACACAAATATAATTATACTTAATATATATGACAAGATATAAACATTTTTAGTTAAATATATTAAAACAAATTTTAAGATAATTTTAAATGTGTTTTTTATTAGAATTAGTACATACATACATCACAACCATTTATAAATTATAATTTATTGATTAAATATCATCAATACAATCTTGTGACTATAAGAGTACTAGTGACTCAGTTGTTTAAATCTATGTCTAGATTATCTTTTAGCTGTTTTTTAGGCGTGGATGACTCGTTATCATCCTCACCACCACCATAATAATAATTGCAATATTGGCTTGGTCCTAATACATTTGAAAAATCTAAAAAACAAAAAAAAACAAAGTGGAAAATACTCATTCATACAGTGAATTAACTGAGAATAAAAACGAGAACATAACTAGAAATATGGTTAAAATGAAAACTTTCAATAATAATTATCTATTAAATATTGTCTTTATGAATATCTTATAGCCTAGTTTTTCATTTGTAATGTCTGTATTAAATTAGGCTACATACTAATTTCTAGTGAATATGTATTTCTCAAGTATTTAAAGTATTCCCTTTGTAGATCTAAAAATGTAGGTAAAGTTAAATATTTTATTATTTTTATTTAATTTTTTGTACAGTTATTTAAACTTTAAATTATATCCTAAAAGACTATCCTATTAAAATCATACACAGTAATTTGCCAAATTACAATTACTGGATTTCCTATGACTTTAAAAAAAGTTCAATAATGAAGGTTAATGTGGCATTTAGCAGACAAAGGAAAATTTAAAATAATTACTGAATAATGGTTTCTAAACAATGTTTAACAGTTTCGGATGAAACTTGCAATGTTACTTCAAATACTCGAAATTTCTCGTTCAGATTATTATAACAGATTTAAAATTTAAACTCTGAAACTTCCTAATCATTTCGTTATCATTAAATTAGTGGAAAAATCATTATTTGGTCAATCAAAATAGAATATTCTTATATCTGCCAAAACGTTTGTGTGGACTATTGGATCTCTGTTAGAAAAGTTTCGACGACACTACTCGCGAAATTTATAGTCGTTTGTAATAATTCAATTGTATACCAGTCAACATAATTTTTAAACGTCCACAGAGTTCTGTGATATATGAGAACCAGACAACCAGAGCAATGTAAAGTGTTGTTATCCATATTCCGCGTTCTTTGTCTGACAAAAGAAACCTAAGTTTTCATCAATATTTATATAATATTTTATACATCAAGTTTACATCAGACAGTAATTTGTTTATTTGAAAATAATATGGTATCATAATCAAAATGTATTAGTAATTTTCCAAATACAATTTTCGGAATAAATATTACTTACGTTTCATATTGGACGATTGAGCTATATGATGTAAATATAATAATTATAACGAATAAAATAAAATATAATATAGTTTTGGTATATTTACATTAATAATACGAGTATTTTTAACGTAACATTAGGGGTTATTAAATTTTATATCATTTAATTAATCAAATCAAAACTTTATTATAATTAAATTAAATTATATTTGTTACTACATTAGCGAACAATGTTAAAGATTTTCATAATAAATTCGAATATTTGTAATGTTGATGTAATGTATTTTACAACATGGGTTTTCAAGTGAATAAAACATTAAATATTGGTTGTTACAATACATTTAAGTCATATGTCATTTTAAAAATTTTTTTAATTTAGTATTTACTAAGGACTATAAATCATTAATTTACGTTTGAATATACTTCGTTTTAGTATACAATACAATATAATTTTATACTCACCTAATTTATAACAAGCAGTATGTAAAGCCATAGAAACAGTATTATTAGCTGAAATAAATTTATTTAAAATGTCTCTTAATATATCTGTTTCATTTGATTGTAAATAAATTAGATAAGTAATTTATTTTAATATCAACTAAAAGTTATATTCTCTTTTGTAAATTAACCAGCAATTGTGATTAGTTATATAACTTACCTTTAAACCGTGTTTTATTCATTAACTCTAGAATATTTTATTCTTTAATCATTTAACATTTTAATATTAAAATTTTTTTATATTATGTATGATGGCAATGTTATAATATGGTTTTTGTTATATATTAATATGATATAATAAAAATAATGTAGAAATAATTTACACGTATCATACTGTAAATTGCAGGAAGTTGGGAATAATTTTGAAACTTTTTTCTTGAAATTTATACCAATAATCGGACAAAAATAATAGTACTGCCTGTAGTCAAATTATGTTTCTAAATTTAGTATTGGACTTTTGAATAAATTCTAGATTATGTGAGAAATAAATTGTTTTTTTTTTTTAATTTTTTTAATTTTATTATTATTTTAATTTAATTTAACTTAAAGAAGTGTAATATCATAAATGATTATAAAGTAATATTTTAGTAATGTTTTAAATTAAACAAGCTAAAGCCAAATGTGATTTTCTTCAAAAGCACATCATTACAATTTAACTATCACATAAAATGTTCGATTATAAAATTTAGATAAAATTCCTCATATTTAATTTTGCTCACTCAAGTAAACACTAAAACACACGCCTACATACTTTGTTAAACTACCATTTTTTTGAAAATACTACTAAAATATTTCCGATGATCTCAAGAGGATTAGTCAAGGTGATTATGTTTGTATAATTTTAAAACTAAAAATAGACAAATATTGGACACCAAAATTGAACTAAATTTACTTAAAAAAAATAAATTTAATTCTACACAATTTTTCCTTAGTTTTCATTTTAATATTGAAATCAATATTTGGAAAATGTATTACATTCATGTTAAGAAATGATATTGTTCTGTTATCAAAATTTGTTCCAATATAATAAACCAAAATCAATGAAGCATATTATAATTTTATTTTTTAATGCAATAACCTATACAAAATCACTGATGTAAAAAATGTTAACAACAACTAAATATAATATATTGAGTAAGATTTAATTTTACTTCTACACGTATTTTCTATTGAAATCTCTTCTATTTCCCGATAACCATTGAAATCTATGATTTGAAATATTTCATATACTTCCAATTATTGATATGTATTTATACAATATAATATATGTTAATCAATTTATTTTTCTAACATGTTTTAAAATTTGAGTTTTCAAGACGACAAAAAATCAATTATCGGGGAAAATCAGATGAAACATTTTTTATGTTTGTACTTGATTTATAGAAAAATAAATTGATTTGATTTGATTTGATTTTTATTGGTAAGTAAATTATGTTTAACAGTTATTCGAATACACAGGTACTTATATTTTTGTTTCACATTAAAAATGACAATATTTTTCAAGAACAATGTACATTTTACTGTGTGTCCAAAATATTTAGTAGACTTAGTGCAAATATAGAGTGATTAAAATGCAATGAAAATAACTGGAATAAACACATTAAACGTTATATATTAAAATTGTTTACAAACTTTTTATGTTATCACAACACCATGTCAATGGATTTTTAATTTTGTCCTCCTCACAATCTAAACATTAGTTGATTTGATTTAAAATTAAGTAATTTTATATACGATTACTCCAAATAATGTAAAATATTTAACATAAATGGCAATATACTAGAAAGTAGCATACTTGTTATTGATGTATCAAAGACATATTTAATATATTCACGCAGGAAAGCTATGACATAAAAAATTTCTTATGTTATTTCTATTGTTCTTTATTTATAAATTTGGGAATTTTATTGAAACGGTACTTGTATTAATAAGCTTAACAATTATAAAAACACATATAATACAAAATTATTATATGAAGACCATTTACAAACATAATTAACCAAATGGTTTTGCAAAATTGGTTCTGTAGTAATGAAAAAAATTACCTGTATAGTCACCTTGTAGATGTTTATTTAATATGTCTAAAAAAAACATTACTTTTTATATTCAGAATTTACTAATATATGTATTGGTTTTACAGTTATATGTTTTTTGTGTTATCAACAGTTTATATAACTCATTTTGTCTATGAATTTTATTGGACATGTATATTCATATTGTGTCCATATCATTTATTAATAAGAACACCCAGAGCTATTTTTTATGAGAGTTTAAGTTTTAAATAATAGACTAAAATATTAATTTCTTGAACTTTACATCAATATTAGTGATGTTTCGGGAGTTCTTAAAGTTCAATTTGATATTTTTATTTTTAATTCGATAAAAAATTTAAAAATCACTTTAAATCTAAGCTATTTCCCAAACGAATTCATGTACATAAAAAAAGTCTTGAAACTATTTTCGCGTAAACCTAAATTCGTTTGTAATTTTAATGTGTTAATTTTAATTATTTAATCTTCAATTATTAACTAAGGAAATATGCTTCTTACATGACTCACATTTATTATATGCAAATTTGAATACATCTTTACCACTCATGTTCTCTACACAAAACAATATATTATCAAAAATATAAATATAATATCTATTTTTATAAATTAACTTTATATATATATATATATAAATATATATGCGACCTGTTGTATGATATAAAAGCACAAATACAATATCATTGTTTATACAAATTTTTATTTAAATTACATTGCGTTTTATAAATGATAATACATACTATGAATTCCTTGAATATTTGTGATTTCACCTGAAAACAAATTATCTATTTTATATTTATAATTATGTTATTGGAAATGCGATTTGATTAGAACTATAAATAAATATATACATTGAAATAAATGTTGATAAATGTAGGTAATACAAATTTCGTACTTATACATGCATCATAATCTAAATAGAATGGAAAAAAATAATATTATAAATTAGTAATTAATTAAATATTAAATTATGTAGATAATTACTTTATTTTAAACTTCATATTATCTCATAATTAAGTATATAAATTTGAAACCTTCACCTTTATCTATTAAATAAATTATAAAATACTTACTGGCATTCGTGTGTTCGACAATGAATGCAACAATAATCGCAAATGTTAATACGGTCATTCTTATAGTGAAAGTCATTGATGTCGTCTTCTTGTTATGTCTTATTGATGCGTTCAAGAATACAACTGAAGCTTCAAGCAGATCTTGTATGATACAAATATCATATAAATATAGTTCTAGGTAAACAATAAAAAAGCTTTACAATAATAATATCTCAGATGAAAATATTTTTTATATATATTGCAATAGGTTTAAATTTTTAAATTTTTTTATGATCTCAACTTAAGCACAATAATATTTGTTACAAACAATACAATTTATTTTGTTCGTGATTATCCATATGTTGTATTTATTATGTTTGTAATCACTAATGCCATATATACACGGATTCATGAGCATCCGTTCTAATATTTTTAGGGTATATTTTTTATAATGCCGAAAATGCCGATATATTTTGCTAAAATGATAAGAAACTACCAAAATTATAAGTTTACAATTTATAATAAATATTATAATATTAAAATTAATAAATTATATAATTTATTTTATAAATATGCAATAAATAGTACAGTTAATAATTTTGGGGTCGCGCTGCGTAATAAAAATGAATAATTAATAATTATATTACATTAAAACTTAACGAATTTTAATATAAATATGCATATGCACAAACGGGCAATATTGCACGCGAGGAATGGACCAACGTGGCCAAGGCCGTCGCGATACGAATTACCAAATGTAATTATACCGTATTTTGATGGTAAATAGCGCGAGCAGTATCAAATTTATTCAATAACCTCCCGCAATACTACGATTTCTATGGTTTATCAGAGACCAACGAGAATATGGGTTGTCCTGAACAAACTATAAACATAACCACATAATACTATTTGCACATATGAAAAATGATCGGACGTATAAAAACATATTTGTGCAATTGCGAAAATTGAAAAACACAACAGACTTTTTTCAATTAAAAAACAATTGTCAGTGTACTAAGCAGAAAATATCCTCGCATTAAATTTGTATAAGAAATAAATTATCATTCATATGAAGAATAATTCTTCGATATCATTTAAAAAGGAAAATAAATTATTTCGAAAATGGTGTATTTTGAATTTTTTATTGGTACCCGATATAACTTAATATATGAGTTAACAATACTCTATGAATTTACCTTTTTCTTTTTTTCTAAAAGAGATGTGGTTCTACAAAAAATCAAATTTTGTTACCAATGTAAATTTACAAGTTTAAACGTTGTATCATATTGGCCGATTTATAAAACAGTAAAAAATATTAAACTACAATTACATGAAGTCACGAAGACGTGTAAATTGTATATTTGCATTTTGTATAAAAAGAATTTTGGAAAACGTAGAAAAATGTACCTCTATTTTCAATTTTAAATATGTTTTGATGAAAAACGTAACATTATCGTTTATATATTTTTTGAATAATATAATACGTAATAAATTTTTCAATACCTTTTTGCCTATGTGCGCGATCGTACTAATAAAGAAGAAAAAGAAAATTCACGAATTTTCATTTAAATTATAATTTTATTTGATATAAGAAGTAATTGCAAGTCTAGAGAAGTAGTGTTGTCTACTATTCATAAATATGAACATATAGACATCTGCGCATACTATCTGTATGAAAATTGATCAGCAATATTAATGCTATTGTAAAGAAGAAAAAAACACACCTACATTTTTTTTAAATTCTACAAAGCAATGCTTATAATCAAATAAGTGTACTACACAGAAAAATATTCTCGCATTAGCTATTTATAAGAAATGAATGGTTATCATATGACGAATGATTCCATATTTCCATTTAAAAAGGAGAATAAATTATTTTGAAAATTAAGTATTTTGAATTGGTTATCGGTTCCCGATATAATTTACAATCTGAGTTAACCATACTCTATGATTAGTTTGAAAATATTCAGTTATGCAAACATTATAAAATTAGTTAGCCAAGTTTTTGGAACAATAACCAATTACATCGACCAATTACTCTCATATTCTTAATATCAGAGACTCCAACCATAACCCATAAAAAAATAATCTTATTTTATTTTAGCAATTGTAATACTGCTTAGTCTCCACGCATATTTTTATGTTTATAATCAAATATACACAATGTAATACATTAGTAGACTATTTTATGATATTATTTTTCAAAATTCAGTGGGAGGAGGTTTGGAACTTCGAACCACTCTCTTTGGCTATACGGCCTGGTTGATAATCAACTGCGTCTGGATGACCGCTGATAATTGATTGCAGATTACATTACTCAAAACAACGTGTTAGTATTTATATAAAAGTGGTGGCCGGAAATCTGAGCGCATACAATTGGACATTAAAAATAAATACATTTCATGAGTCATGAGGATCTTTTTTTATGTGTACAACGAAATACTTGAAGTAACTAGAGCATGATTCGGCTGCATTTCAAACAATACTGTTTTATGCAAACTGGTGAGACACGTTTTGGTCTAACGTGATGTTTACTCCAGATCGCCAGTTTCGCTTTTTTATTTGACTATTATTATTATAGGCGTATTGACTATTATTATTATAGGCGATCGTAATATTTAACACTGTTGGAAGCACACATTTTTAAGGTTGCACGACCCTTACCTATAACAAACCGTATCTATTTGGTATTATCTTAATTTTTCTCTTAAACGTACGGTTATGTTACCGAAAAATTGCAAAAAACCGGAATAATTATTGATACAAAAAATTAACAGCATGACTAAATTTGACTTTTTGTGAGATTTATTACATTATATGTTTTTATTTTCACAATGTTAATATGAAACTTTTTTGAGCTAGTTATAAAGTATAAAAATGTCAATTATTTCACATTTTCTTTTTTTATGTTTAGAAACATAATAAATTTGATCTTTACGAACTGAAAGCCCTTAATTTGTATACAATATTTGTCATATAATATTCAAATAATGATTAAAAATTGTAGGAAATCAATGTCAAACGATAATTTTTAAGGGTTTAGTCTTTAAATATTATTTTTCTTAGGAAAACGATTTTTGTAATAATAAAAATGTTTAGTTTTAGGTCTGAATACATACAAATTTATCGTATAATTTACTGACTAATCTAGTATTCGTATGAAAATATTTGTGTTCAACTTTTACATAACTGTGTACCGATAAACTTGATTGAACTTCTGTGCCACTGTAAGCACTGAAAAAGTTAGCGCTTTTTTAAATATATTTTTTCTTTTTAATTGTATATTTCTTGTAAAAAATATTAAATAACAATATACAACTATCAACATACTAAGTTCAATTAACACCACCACAGTTGTTTAAGTGCACCATACAGATACTTTCTATCAAGGGCAGGTAATTAGCTATAATCCTTTGCACACTAGATCGCGTATTATTTTAGCTGCTTTTGTTGTGGGCAAAATATTATAATTTTTATAAAAGTAATATGGACATGTACTAGATATTTCAAAAATTTAACTTTTGTGATTGTTGTATTTACTGGAAAATACGACAATAAATACATATTATTTAACTATGATATTTTCCACCCGTTTTTATAGCAGATTTTTAAGATTTATAATAATAAATATTTGGTATTATACAATAATTCTTCACAAACAAAGAAACTAAAATCATTTCTTTATTCACCTTGTCTTCTACACTCTCAAATAATTATCGTACGTACAGTTAATATAAAAGAACGTAATTTATTTTATTTTATCTATATCAGTTTGCCATTTTGGGGTAGTAAGTATTGTGAAAGATTAAAAATATTTTTTAATTTCTTCTTATGATTTTTATAAATATTTGCAATAATGATAACAATGTTTCACTCAGATATTACACAATCGTTTCTATTATACTAGGTGGTTTATGATTTAAGGTTTCTATGATGTTCAAATGTATAACACTGATTAGTGCAATAGATTATCTGAGAAAATGTTATTTGTATAAAATATAGTTAATATAACTACAATAGTTGAAACAGTGAGCACATGAATTCTTTCTGATTATCTGAAAACAAATTAACGTTGAATATCTAAATATTAATTATACACACAAAATTCGTTTAAATTGTTTATTTTATTAGATAACGAATAAGTTAATTTAAAGATGATAACAAACAGTGCTTGAATTTCGGGAAGACATGGGGTTGCATTTTTGTAAAAAAATTTAACGTACTTTGTGAATGTGAATGTTTTTAGACAAGTTCACAATGTTTAAATTTGTGATATTTATTTATTTATATTTTTAGTTAAACGATATTACTTCAAGAATAACAATTTAAAACTAGTATTAAATCTTAATGGAACTCCAAAATTTTATTTTGTCAACATTTTCTCATTGTTTATTGATTATGAATAATATTATAAATTTAATAGTTCATCCATAAAATGCTCAAATATAATAACAATTTTAAAAAGTTAATAGTGAGTTATTCATAAATGTGATTTTTAATCTTTCACACTCGAATCATGAAGCACAATACCAAAATATTTACCTAATATTTCATAACTTTTTTTTTAGAATTATGTTGCCTCAGTAAATATGTTTTATATGTAAATATATTAATGTACGTGGTCAGACAATAAACTATTAAATTTTGTTTTTTATTTATGTAGTTTGAATTTATTATCTAGAACTATATATTATTTATGTATTCCACATATTCCATAATAACATAAATTAATAATTTCATATAATAATTTTTTTAAATTATTTTAATATGATTGAGTATTTATTTATTTATACCAAAATAAAAATGTTGATTAGTTTACTTATTTTTTGAACATAGATTTTATTTTATATAATTAAATTTTTATTACTTATTATTACCTAAACAATTTATTGTTTCTCCTTTTTATAAGTCAAATACTCTATATATACAATATAGAAAAATGGAAATTTTCAGTTTTTTTGTCATATTATTATTGTTATAACATGTAGATAGGTGAGTGATGTTGTAGGCATATATGTTTATACGGAAATGATAGAAAAAACTATCTTATCCGCCCTATTCACCCGATTATTTTTTATTTCCAAAGCTCAAGCTGAAGATGAAATGTCACTTTTTTACAACATTCCAGCGATCCACAGAGCTTGTACAGAGCAGTTAAAGGCATTTCCACAAAATGAGTTCTCCAGAGAGTTTGAACACTTTTATCAGCTATGTAACGAGTAGAATATCAGCTATGTCAGTATAAGTAGACAAGGACTTTATATAGAGGGTTAATGTGAATAAATTCATTTATTTTTAAATCTGTGTTTTTATTAAATTTAGTTCGGGAACTTTTCAGACATACTGTGTATATATTGATATGGGCTAAGAATGCCTATGCATTTACGGGCCGATAATAATCAACTATCCCTCCCATCAGTGACTATCGCAGATGGAAATACATTTTGTCGTTTTTATTTACGCCTGATTATACCATTTGCCAGTAAATATTGTGACTAGTTGAACATGATGTTTAAACATGAACGGATACAATATAAAATAACGCCAAAAATAACTTGAAGAATAGAAAGAATATTTCACCGACGTCGCGGCCGAGGAGCTTACACTGTGTATTATTAATACAAGATAACGTGACAAAAGGAAAGGGAGGGGTAGGTTTGTATTGCCACAATCAATGAATTTATCGATTAAATGATAATAGCAGTGCAATCTACCGTTATCGCAAAACCATACCGGACAACGCCAGTGGTGAAAATCTGGAGAGGTGGAGGTGATCGATGGATGAGCTCCCCTTGAAGTTTTCGTCACTTTATATTCGTTTTTATTACTGACTGGCTACATATCATAAAATAGTAGGTACATTCATATTCGTGTGTAAAAAATAATTTTCTTTCTAATCTAAAGCAGTGTAGAGTATATTCCGGCGTACTTTTTTATGTAAATATTTTAAATTATGAAATACACATCCTAAACTTTTGAAAAAGGGGAAAATTTGAATACATGTCTGCTTACAATATGTTAATGGAAGAGAATGTGGATCTTTTTTTCAATTAAAATATCTAAAATATCCGTAATGTCCGCAATTAATTTGAGCCATAAACTTCTAATATCGATAATCAGGAGGTGGCGGAGGTTGAACTTTATGATCGTGAGGAAGAAGGTGGTTAGCACACCATTGAATATGAATTCGCCCTCTCCTTAAGAAATTAATATAACCGCCACTGTTTTTTGCGCACGATAAAAGTTATTACCGGTCACCGACGACAGAGACAGCGATACATTCCTATTTATAGAAAATGCAGTAATAGCTATTGCGTAATTGGGCTTTTCTACTCAATCTCGCCCGCTAGTACTTAGTTGTTATTATAAATATGAATGTTTCGATTTATTATATAACTACGATTACTTATGAACGACCAACTAAACTGCATAAATCGGATCGATTTATTCGGTCAGTATATTTGTAGCCGTATCATCGTACACAACGTTCCTAAACACGATGTACCATATCCATATTGTTCGTTTGTTAACGATATCACACTGTCAGTGTTGCAGTGGTATTTCTCTTAATGTAATAAAAAATTCATTATCAAAATTTTTTTCATTGTTGTTGTTGTTTATATTCCATTACCAAACACAATAGTGAACATATTATTCGAGCCCCTCGTACACCAGCACAGTTCATATATCACTTTATTTCGATATCACTTACAGCTATATTTTATGAAAGTTTAAATTTTGAATTGTTGCAAGATTTAAATAAAAATAAGTGTCCTTATAGATCTCATAAAATTCAATTACAAAAAGGTATATTTAAAATTAAAGGTATTTGTTAACATAATCTACTTGAATTGACATCCATAGACAAGTATTTTTAAAACGTAATTAAATAAAGATTCGGATATGATATTCAAAATATGTGGATATTATTAATTTTATTTCTTTGAGTAGAAATACAGCAATTTCAAATAACGGGAAAATTTTGATTATGAATCTATATTGGCAATATGTGTGTTGACATTGTTTCATCATTATTTATTTTTCATAACTCTATATATGCATTTTAGTACAATATATAAGTGCAAAGTTCCTAATTGCTATTTAGCTGTGAAAACAATTTATAAATATCAATTGTATAGTCCGTGAACTACACGCATTGAAGGAATATTTCATTAAAATTAGTGACATCAATTTCCTTTTACATTATTTCTCAATATGTGTTCATAATCGTATATTAATATAATCTATTCGATTCTAATATTAACTCCAAGAAAAGATGACGGCTTCGTACAACCTGCGAATACGTACTTTCTACAAAAATGTAAATTTATATTACCAAAGAACATTACATTTGTATAATTTTATTAAATATAACATGTATATAGTATATAATCTATTGATGAAAAAATATGAAACACATATTTCTGACATGAAATATTTTGTTATGATATTTATACTGTTTATTTTAATCGTATACAAATGCCCGCTTATCCTCTTACTTAATCTATAAATGCAACTTTATTAACAAAGTTAATATTGTAAACCATATATCGGAACTTCGTAATGAAGGTACTCTAATTTTAAGTCAAACATATTTTATTCGAAGTTATTTGTTCTTTTTTTCATTTTATTTATGTATTTTCGTATATTTAAAAAAGAAAAACTAGCAAATATATTACTCACACGTATTATATATGTGTATGAATACTTTTTTACCGGTAGATTGAACTAAACGGAAAAAATAATATAACTGTATCTTATAGCATAGTAAACTGAATATTATATTTGAAAAAAATGATATTCTTTATTAAATTTAAAATTATACACAGGTCTCGAGTTTTGTTTTATTATATCCAAATAAAAATATATTATTCTAAAAACTTAATTCATTTTATACATCATTACGTTTTATATATCATAAAACTCATGGAAATTTTGCGTCTCGGAATAAGTCTAGACAAAGAAATACACTTGTATATGAATCATTAATATAATCAAATGTATCAATTGGAAAAAACATAATTATTTTTTTCATTTTCATATAACAGTAAGTTTTAAATATTTCATTTATATTTAGGCAACGCTTATTAGTGGTTAATGTAATATAATATAAAATACAGATAGGAAAAAAGTTTCAAAGAAAACAGAAAATATATTAATATCAAATTTATTTGACAATTTTTTGAAAAAGTGTTGTAAATAATATGTAATAAAAAGTTTATACTTTCACATTCTCTAAAATCTAATATATTTGAAAAAAAATATTAAAATCAGGTAGTAAAAAAAATATATTTGTATCTTATAATTTATTCATTCAAATTAATAGTAACTAATGTAAATTTTTCGCATTAAGCTTCTTTACTTAATTTATAGAATATTACCAGCATCTGTGAATTTGACAGTGACGGCAATAACAACTGCAAATATTAATAGGTTCAAAGTTTTAGTGAAAATCATGATTTTTGTTTTCATATAATGTTTAACTGCCGCCTTTTAATATTCGGTTAAAGATTTAGGCTGATTTTGAATCATACGATTACCAAATAAATGTGTTCTGTAGAAACAACAACAAAAATCCTACAATACTATTTACTCAGATGAAAAGATATTTTGTTTTCTTGTCTATATAAAATGAAGTTTTAAATTTTTTTCATCTCTATTTTTCTGCATAGAAATTGCATACATGGCTAATTTATTAGCAATAATACTCATTTTGTATTTATTGTCTATAAAATATCACAAATAAAGAAGCAAGAGCCAAAAACATCACATTCATTTAAAAAATATAATTTATACGGTACATGAATCTAGTTAGGATGTGTTGTTTTCTAATAAACAATAAAAAATTGCACAATATATTTGCTCCCATGACAAACTATCGGTATTATAATCGATATTATAGCAATTACAAGTATGAAAAAAGATCCATGCAATTTTTTTGAAATAAAAAAAAAAAATTATCAGTACTTCTCAGAAAAACGTACAGCATTACATATTTATATGCAAAATTTGTTCTTCATATGACAAATGTTGTCAAATAATCAAATGTCCATTTCAAAAGGTTAATCAATTATTGTAAATTTGATGCTTTTTCATTATTTTATGGGTTTTCGTTAATATCATTAGGAATATCATATTTACATATACCATGAACATCTTATTACATATACCAGCAGTGCTTGCCTATGATAGAAAATGTTAAAATTACAGTGTATCCACACATAGATTAAATTAATTTTTTTAAATATTATTTCACAATACTTATCATTATTATCAAATTCTAAGACGTGTCAACACATTTACTAACATTACTCAATGAATCTTAACATATATAAAATTTTTGTTATAACGATTTAAAATAACTACAAAGAAGAAAATAACTACAAAGAAGGCTCGGAAGGGATCCTTTGCACTCCCTCCCCATAAATATGCCACCGACTAGATAGTGTGTCATAACAACAAAAATGTTTGTGTTACGAACGTGGCAAATTCAATATTAGCAAAATTTATGTTGGCATGGTTTTATGTTTATTTGTAGTTATAATATATTTGTTTTTTATTTAGAAAAAAACAATAACAATCTATACACATTTTAGTATTATAAGTTATTTTGATAATAGTGAATATAAAATAACATGAATCACTTGATTGGGGAAGTCACCCATTGGTAATACCCTAAATATAGTTAGATTATAATCTTTTTTTTTTATAAATTAAGTGGAGATTTTTTTTTGAATACAATTTAATTTTTTTTTTTAAGAAGTAAGTCACGATTCCAATTTCTTTTTTACTATTTTTTTTTACTTTTCAAAAATCGACTCAGTAGACATGATTAGCCCTACTCAGACCAATTTGATTTTTATCAATTACTTTAAAAGAGGACGTATATTCGAATCCTAGTTAAAACAATATCCGTCAGACAGTCTTAATATAAAGATCAAATTCATATCCAATCGGTATAAATGTTTATACACCAAAAAATATACTTCTTTATATTTTAAAAAGTTTTTAATTTTAATGATTTAAATAGATTTAATCCAGATAGTTTGAAAATGAATATATGCACTTATGGGAAACACTTCAAAATTTGGAACGTTCAATTTTCGAATCGATTCTACGAAAAAACTATTTAAATATTAAGAAAAATTATTTTTTTAACACTCACAGCTATTATTTAAGAAAGTTTAAATTTAAAATTTTGCATTATTATTAATTTTGTGAATTAAGTTTCAATATTAGTGTTATTAATTTCTTTTTAAAATATAATTTTAATTTTTGCTTCCAATTTAATAAAAAAAAAAAATATTTTTTAAATCTAAGATTTTTATCCAACGAATTCAAATGAATTAATATCAAAAGAGCCGACTGTATTTTTATGAATTATTTGAACAAAATATTTAAATATATAGTTTTAAATACGTCACGATTATTATTTTATATTTCGTTGTACATACAACAAAATGTTCGTGTTATGAATTAGGCAAGTTCAATATTAGCAAGCATTTTTTTGCATGGTTTTTTATTTATTTATATTTATAACACTATTTAAGGAATTTAGTAAAGTATACTAGTGAATAATTCCTAAATGCATTTAGCTATGGGGAAAATTTATGAAATATCAATTGTATAGTCAGTGAATCACATGCGGATAAGTAGTACCTCGTTAAAAGTTAAGACATCATTTTCCCGTAAAATGTTTGCCTACAGTGTGCCATATACTCGTACATTAAAAAAAATAGTTTTGAGAACCCAAAATTGATAAAAAAAATTAAATCCCAGAATCGACTACAATGGTTTCGCATTATCTATTAATGCGCAGTTTCTATAGCTTTGTGCAATGATGTAACCAGAAAGGATAACATTTATGTAATGTAATTTGAATAATATAAATATGATAGTGATTTAGCATCTATAAATGACAAAACGTGAAATACATAAAATTTATTAAAATGATAATTGAACTCGTTTAAGCCAAATGCGTTAATCTCTCGCATCCTAGAAAATCAGAAATAATAATTCGTGATAGTTGGTCAATAATTAATTACTGGATCTACATTCGTATACTTATTGCATCATTAATTATAAAATTATGTGTATTGTCATTTGTCATTATATAGTAACTACACTATGATTCGGTTCATGTTCAATCCAAGCAATATTGTTTTAGACACTTTTAATATGTCTTACTGTCATGTCAAACAGTCATAACTTAGTCTCGCTAAATTATATAGTGTTCATTTATATTGTGTATAAATATAATCCCGTTAAACACAAAAAAAAGGCATCTTATATATATCATTATAAACAGTAATTTGATAAAAAAGTAATATTTTTATTTTATATATTTATTTAAGAATTTGGCATTTTTTTCAGAAACAGGTCTCTATTTGAATGATCATCTTAAAAGATCTAACCTTAAAAAAAGAGAGGAGACTCGAATTTTAATTTAAATAGTTTTTTTATATGAAATAAAATGTCATTGGGAGTCTAGAAAAAAGCTTTATCTTGAACAAAAATTAAGCATAACTGCTAATACTATTTACACAAATGAAAAATGAACAGCAATATAAAAGATACAAGTGCATTAGAAAAAATAAAAAAAATACGCCTGCATTATTTTGAAATTCAAAACAAAAATTATCAGTGTACTATACAAAAAAAATTCTTACATAATCATTTTCAAAGAATAAATTACTATTCGTCATTTTGATGATGGTGTAATTTTGTATTCAGTTATCGATAAAACTTCCACTACGAAATAATCAGTCATATAATGTCCATAAATACTATGTCAAAGTTTATATTACGGCGGTGTTCAAGAATCTTAGACACATAGACTTGGACATCGAAAACAAATAAATTTGTTGAGTCAAGAAAATCTATTCCTTTATTTGTAACGTCATGGTTTGACTTCAACATGATTTGGTTCAGATTCGATCCAAACAATATTTTTTATGATTGACTCGTAGATATGTTTTCATTTAACATGATGTTTACTCCAGAGTGCCATAAAATAAATATTTTACAATCAAAATATTTATTTAATTATTTTGATTATAAGAATATCGTAGATGGTAATATATATTGAACACTTTAAATTATACATATAGAAATGTATGGTTTCAGAACAAGAATATATCAATTAAATAGTTTATTTTATTGTACAACGAATGAGTTCATTTAAAGACGATAATGAATCATTTATTCAAATGGAAAGTATTCGTTTTATTATCAGTGCCCAATGAAATAGATGATTTACTGTACAATCAACATTACAATAGTCCCACACTACTCGGTGAATATTCGTCACTTGTACTTTACAAGTCGTGTTTAATCGTATTAATTCACCGAATTGTTATAGGTAAATGTAACACATGTCAAAAGAATTAACAATAATTGCCTTAGTTTATTTCGCAACTATGGCGTTTTTCACAGGATTCTTCTGTGCTAGTATACAAGATTGCCGAATTGATACATGCGAGTACATGAGACATAGTATCTTACGGCTTAAGTTGTTATAAATAAACTAGAAGGAGAATACAAAATATATTTATGATATTATATGTTCTCCCAATCATTATGTTTTGATGTAAAATGTATTTTTTTTCATAACCTTAGCATTCTACTCTACATGTCTAATATATCGTTTACATACGTGTTGTATTCAATTCAAGTAACAAATTTTGCTATCTATTGTTGACAAAATATATGAATAAAAAACATGTCATACATCTAATACGAATTAATTTTAATTTAAATATTCAGTTATTAATCAAACATGTAGTTCAAAAACAACTCCAAAACAAATGTCTTACCAAAAGATCTTTGTACTAGAAATGTGGTTCTGTTCTTTCCCTTTATTTATGAATTGAGGACTGGAGCTCTACAATGAATGACTGAATACAATTAATAAATAAACTAATTTCTTATAATATTTATTTACCAAAAGAGTGTTAAATTTTAGTATAAGAAATATTGACACTTTTGGGTTTAAATACTAATCGTTTCAATCATTTCAAAGAAAATTAAATTTTTCAATCCTTAAGATCTTCATTATTTTTTTTAAATATTGATAATTGTGTAATTTTTACAGTATTTATAGAGGAAAATCCAATATCTAGATTATAATAACGCAATGTTGCATAAACTCGGTCACGATTTTCAGCAGATAGAAGAGTTTAGAAAAACTCTTTTAACATAGTTTTTGAAATATTGAAATACCTCATGACTAGTAACGTTGACAGGCATCTCTTATATTTAACAAATCAGCGAATCAAATTAAAATCAGCTTAAAGCAGAAATGTGTTTTATTTTCACAAAAAAATTACAAACCATAAAATATATATTTTACATCGAATTTGCGAATAATTAGTGGAAGAATTTAAACATGAATTCACATTTCATCATTCTCTTCCATTACCGAATTACATCACATCTATGGAAGCCAATGCATTTAGAATATAAGAACTTATTACCAAATGAAGTGAAAAACATATATCTGATCACTTATATAAATATGAAAATTAACATTAAGAACGTGTGTTTTTTAATAAATATTATTAACTCGTTTACTAGATTTCGATTATATATAAAATATATTAGGTGTGACCAAGAAAATTATGTAATAAAAAAATAATTTTTATCAATTTATTACGTACAAAATAAGTCAGCATATCGTGTTTACCAAAATTAAATAATTATTTGATAAATATATCTTTTTACTCAATGGCATAAAGTATGCATTCTTTACCGAAATTGAATAGTTTAATTCTCTTATCGGTTTCCGATAAAACAATAAATATCATTCTACAGCCATGTATAATATTAATATTATTTATTTTTATTCAATAAAATCATAAGAATTTTGTAACGATGTCTCATTAAAAATTTTAATTTTTGTTTTATTAGTTAATCTAAAAATTTAGCTAAATTATATGAAGAAGCAGTTCTAAAATTAACTAATGATTTATTGGATGATTATCTTTATGTAATTTTATAAAAGAGCATAATATTGTAGCTGTAACGTTTCTATTATTTAATAAAAATCTTTTCTGGTTTTTAGGTATAATTGCGATTGCATTTTTAATTAAATTATTAATTTGTTTTAAATAAATTGTAGATTTATACATAAAATAATATATACATATTTAAATACATAAACAGATTTAAAAAATAACATTCTATATCAATATATATTAGATAATATTAATATCACACCATAGTTGCTTGCGTTATATACACATTTATTTTGCAATTTTGACATATTTTTATTATATAATTTTTTTTCTTTTTATCTAACTCTATATCTTTTTATTGTAGTATTCATAATATTCTCTATGTAATTTCTGTCTTATATCTCTATGCAATTTTTTCTTATTAACATTACTTTTAATTTATTTTTTAGTTGTATTTTATTTATACTAACCTGATGATGACATTTTGTCGAAACAAGTAGTAATTAACACACACATACAACAACTTTTATATTTTCTTTCTTTTTTATTTAATCAACGTCATACTCATTGGCTTATTGTATATTTATGTATATATATATATAATATATATATATATTATATATATATATATATATATATATATATATATATTTTATTTATTATTTATTTTTATTTTATTTATTTTTAAAAATAATTTTTTCCCTAAAATATATGTTAAATGGTAGTATGTTTTTCTTTTTCTTTTTAAATTAAATCGGCAATACCCTAACGTTCCCTAACAATGTAGTGGAACTTTCACACACCATCATTTATTCTAATAATTAATACAAATAAATCACATCCTCTCTTCAGGGGAACAGTTTAGACAATGTATAAACCCATACAATAAATAAAATATTATTAAATTACAAAACAAATAAAAACAAAATATATATAAAAAGAGCTTATTGGTGACCATGCACTATCCCAATAGCACACTTATGGCAATATGGAGCCACCCCAGCTTCCCTATGTCTGGTGTATTCTGAATTCTCTTTGACCGACATGGCCACCTACTACATCGCTGAAGATTTTAATATACGGGAAACGAGGTTGGATGGGTCAAAGTCATCGGTCCGCTGAACGAGTGCCTCTCGGTCACTCTCGAATGCTTTACAGCGAACAGAATATGGTGGGCGCGGAACTCTTCACCACTGTTTGACACAGGCAGTCCACAATGAGAACTCCTGGGCGAAGAGGCTCGGCCGATCAAGTATAAGTACCGGTTCAAAAAACCGTGCTCCGTCAGCAGTTGAGTGAGGAGGAACGGGACATTATGGTGCAGCCTTTCTATCCATTGAACTAAAAGTGCGGGGTGTATCAAATCGGACTTCACCTGCGACTGATGTTAGCAGTGGGTTTCGAGTCCTGAAATCTCCGTGCCCATAAGGCCATTGTCTGAATCTTCGGCGAGTCAGGGGCAACCCACTACTCCCGATGGGTCCCAGATCACCTTACTGCACCCCTAGGTCCCACGCCAATCTGGAATCGAAGGCCTCACCTCACTGCGTTCGAAGGCCCGCAGGTCAATGGAGAATAATATGTTTTCCTTATACGTAACAATTCAAATATTTAAGTTAACAGCAAATGTTGGTATTTAATATATTAATAAAAATACCAAAAATTGAAAATAATTATTAGGATCTTGTTAAAAACACAAGTTGTACATAAATAAAAAATCAATCGGTATCTAGAACTAATTTTCAATAATTTCTATTTTTGATATGGACGGATAAATATTAGTATACGTAATATTAACGAATATATTAGTTATTTATTAAATGCTTAAGTTTACACAGAAGTTTACTATGTTTAAATTTTTCATCCGTTATCTAACAAAAATATTTATTTACAAATATTTTTAGTTCGGAACTCCGAATATTTGCTTGTCGACATTTTGTCATTGTTTATTGATTATAAATAATGTTAGAAATTTAATAGTTTAACTACATAATGCTCAAATATAATAACGATTTTAAAAAGTTAAGAGTGAGTTATTCATAAATGTGATCTCTAATCCTGTCACACTTGAAACATGAAGTACAATACCATAATATTTACTTAATATTTTTTTACTTTTTTTATAATTATGTTATAGCAGTAAATATATGTTTTATATTTAAAGATATTAATGTAAGTGGTCAGACAATAAACTGTTAAATTATGTATATTATTTCTATAGTATTTTTGAGCCGGGAGCGTAAACCGTTATTGCGCGTCCCGAACACCGAATTATTTAACCTTGCGTGTTAAAATAAAATAATTAATAAATATAATCCAAATAATACAATGCAGTGTGATAATAAATAGTAAGCGTGTATAATGTAATAACAACTAATACTAATATGTAATATAACAAACGATAAATGTATAATCAAATAATAATAATATGTAATATAATAAACAATAAATGTATAATCAAATAAATGCTTACGATTTTACTGTCGCTTTGCGCAGAAGTAGATTCCACTATAATAACTATAATGTTGCGGCGACTAGCGCACGCGTACAAATGGTTGCGAATTATGGCGATTCGCGCCACATAAACAATAATAATAAAATAAAAAATCCAAGAAACAGTTATGCACGACGAAATCGACTCGACGACGGCAACTCAACGATGGCAATTCTCCGACGAACGAACGTCCTTCTTAAACATAAATGACTATACAATTAAAATTGATAATCGTTGTGCCTTATCAGTGGCGAAATAATGGTATATATATATGCTTAATTGGCGTCAACAAGGATGGAACTTATTATATAAAACTATATATTATTTACATATTCCACGATTGTTACTTATTCTAATTAATACATATTTACTTCAGCACCGATAATATTATATTATGAAGGTTAAAAACTACTACTGGAATAGCAATTGTATTTCAAAGAGAAAAGGTTAAATCTATATTTAGACTATTGTCTTCCTGTGCTCCAGATGTAGATGTCATGTTGCCACCGCCACCATCTCCATGGTAATCATGGCAATATTTCTGTGGTCCTATTACATTTGAAAAATCTAGAAAAAGAAAATCCTTTGATACATTTAAAAACATTTTGATATATACAATCAATTGCCTGAGAATAAAAAAAGAGTGTCATAATAAGGATATGAATTATTTGAAAACTGACAAAACGAATCTCGTCTGATTAGATTCTTAATTATTTAATTCTAAATTTATAATCAAAACCTATATTTTTATTTGTATTATGCGTGTTTAATATTCGTACGTACCAGTATATTTTAAAATTTCATCTCTCAAATAACAATAATAACCTACTTGAAGTTCTAAAAATAAAGGTACAATAATATATTCAGTTTTTCTCATTTTATATCATACAATAACTATAATTAAAATGACATCCAATAAAATATTACCTACTGCAATGTAACTCGACATTTGATTTAAATTACATATACCGGGTTTCTTATGACGATCACCGAGGACAATTTAAAATTAAAATATTTAAAGAATTGAGAATTGAAAAAACTAAAAACAATTATTAATTGTTGTTTTCAGACAACATTTAACGGTTTCGACTAGAACATGAAATTTCACTCCAACTATTCAAGATACCCAGTACTGATATTAATATCAGATTTGATTTCTAAATGCTGCTATGTTCCAACTTATTTAATTCTTTTACAAAAAGTTGAAAATTCAATATTTGTTCAATTACAAAACTATTTCACTAACACTGCGGCCGGTCAAGTGTCTGTTAAAGAAGTGTAGACGAGGCTACTTGAAAAATCTATAAACGTAGGTATCAGTTTAAACCTATACAAGTCATCGTTAACTAAACACGTCTACAGCGTTATGCAGGAAATGATTACAAGAAGACCAGAACAAATGTAAACAATTTTCTTGCTGATTTTCTCATATTACGGCTGATGTAAAAAAACTGTTTTGTCATTATTTATATAATATTCTATACATTTTTAACTCGGACGGTTATACGGTTATTCAGAAAGAATGTTTATAACATATTTCAAAATAAATATTGAAGTATTTTTAAAATTATGAGTTAATCATAACTTACTTAACCTAATGTTTAATTTAACTATAAAATTTTGAAGAAGAAAATGACAAAATTTAGAAAAATACATTTTGCATTAATTATTTAAATATTATACTATTAGTATTAACTTCAACGTAGATTTTGTAATCACTTCATTTATATCATAATATAAGTAAGTGAAAGTTAATTTAAACCTTAAAATAATAATTCGTACTTAAATTTATACACCCAAAATCCCAAAAAGTTATACACTTTAACCGCGTATACGTAATTGTTGAAATAGTTATACGCAATTACAGTGCATTATTTTTTGTAATTTTGGTTGAATAAATTTAAGTATAAAACAACCAAAAATTCTTTTCTAAATAAAATTCAACAAAATTATATGCTCACTTAAATTATAATATGCTTTCTCCAAAGCAGTGATGACGGTATCATCAGCTAAAAAATAATCGTTTAAAATTCTATCAAGACAACAGTATATCATCTTAAGTTGTAACTTATTTTGTTGTAAGGTAATAACTATTTTTTCACAATTGAATTTACTAATGTTTGTGTATAAGCGATTAACATACCAGTAAAACATGATTTAACATGCAATTTAGCTAAAGCATTTTATTGTTTGATAATTAATATTATTATATATTCATTTTTCAAAATAAATTATAATAATAAAGTGGAAAATATAGTCTCTTTTATTATGATAACGTATATTATAAACGATGGAAAAATAAATCATACGTATTATATTGCAAATAAAAGGAAGTTGAAAATGGTTTTAAATACAAAATGTCTTGCTAATTAAACCAATAAGCGAACTAAAAAAAAAAAAATGCTTTAAATAGCCCATGTTGCTCATTCATTCAAACAATTTAACAACACAACCACGTACATTTGTTAAATAACCTAAACACAACTCTTTGAAAATACTTCACTTCCAATGATCTCAAAAGGATTAGATAAAGTGAATCCTTTGTATTACTTTAGAACTAATACCAGACAATAAATGGATCACTGAAATTGACACGAGTTTATTTTGAAAAAAATTGAACTCTATAGCTTCACTTCAAAATTCCTACGGAAATCAATAAACGGATCATTTATGAACATTTTTTCATACTACTAAAAATAATATACATCGAATCACGCAATGCAATATCCAAAACAAAAATATGGTAGATAAAAATTGTAATATCTATGAAATATATTATATTCATATCTTTCATATATATTTAATTTATTCAGCTTTTATCTTACCATCACACATTGCTTCTTGTCTATTTTCTTTAACTTCAAAATAAACTTCAAAGCAACGTTTATGCATTTAAATGTCATAATTATAATTTACAATTAATTATGAAATTTTAAAATACAAATGTTCACAATTAAAAAAGTTAAGAATGTCTATCATTTGATGTATTTCATTTACCACTAATTATTGATATATAATTACACTATGTATACATTTCAATTATAGGGAAAACAATTTTTCGAATAAAATTTATTAGTAAGAAAATTATATTTCATAGTTTTTCGAAGACACAGTTAACATCATCAATATGCAATTGTCTTAGTTTCACAATCATAACGATTATATTTTTCATAAACAATGTATATTTGAAGCGTTTCCATAATGTTTATTTGAGTTTTCGCCCAGAGAGTTATTATAATAAACTACTAATTGTTAGATTAAAGCATTACAAAATATGTGACAAACTTTAATACAAACATTGAATTTGATTAATACACCATTCTAATGGATTTTGAATTGTGCCCTCTGTGTATTCTAAATAGTAGATGATTTGTTCACAATAGAGTCAATTTGTATACCGATAGTATAAAATAAGATTAGGAAATGATCATGTAATAAAAAATTTACTTACTAGTTGCTGTTTTTAAAAAAACGTATTGGATATATAAATGTACAATAGCTAAAACAAAATATAATTTTATTTTGTATATACAATATTTTTTTTATTTTTTGTCTATACTCTTATATAGTATATATATATATATACTATATATATTAGAGGATTTGATCGCTTTTAATATTTGTATATATAATCTTATCAATTATAAAAAAACACATGATACATATAAACTGAATGAAGGGTATTTTTGAAATTTAATGAACCTAACGATTTGAAAAATTGGTAATGATTTAAGGAAAAAATTACCAAAACGATCATCTTCAAGATGCGACCCTTTAACGTCTAAAAAAACGTAATACAAACAAATTAAATTATTGTGGATGTTAAATAAACATTAAAGTGTATATTGATTGTACAACAATGTCTTTATATATACAAATTAGTTTTAATTTATTTATGAATTTCAATTGACATCGATTCAATTTATATGTATATAAATCTATATATATATATATATATACATACACACACACACACACACATATATATATATATATCACTTACAGTTATATTTTATGAAAGTATAAATACTAAATTATTGAAAAATACATAAGACTAATTTTTAAATAAAAATTAGTATCTATAAGTATCTCATAAAATTTGTTTACAAAATGTTATATTATAAATATAAGGTATTTTTTGGCGTCTTCCACACAAATTAATTTTCAAAAACAAAAAGTTTTTTTTTAAATAACTGAACAAAATACTCGGATAATATCCTAAATATGTTAATACCATACTAATACCATATTACTTTTTGTTCTTTTGGGCAGAAATACAGATATAAAGGTAAATTTTTGATTATGAATTTTGTATAATCTATAGTGGCAATATATATGTTGGCTTTGTTTCGTTATTATTATTATTTATTTATTATTCTATATACGCATTTTACTACATTATATCAGTGAAAAATTCTAAACTGCACTTTAGCTGTAAAATCATTTCTAAATTGTCAATTCTATAGTCAGTTATCCACACATATAGGGGAAGCATCTCGTTAAAATTAGTGACGTCAATTTTCCTTCACATTTATTGTTATGATATTTAAACCGTTTATTTTACATATTGATAAATTCCCGTTTTATTCTCATTTAATCTATAAAAACAATCTTGTGAACAAAGTAAATATTGTAAACCCATATTTCGGATGAAACAACTTCGTGATGAAGGTACTTTTAAGTCAAACACATTTTATTCGAAGTTATCTGTTCTTTTTTTAATTTTATTAATGTGTTTTCGTATATTTAAAAAAGTAAAACTAGCAAATATATTACTCACACGTATTATATATGTGTATGAATACTTCTTTACCGGTAGATTGAACTAAACGAAAAAATTATATAACTGTATGTATCTTATAGTATAGTAAACTGAATATTATATTTGAAAAAAAATGATATTATTTATTAAATTTAATATTATACACAGGTGTCGAGTTTTGTTTTATTATATCCGAATGAAAATATATTATTCTAAAAACTTAATTCATTTTACACATCATTAAGTTTTATATATCATAAAACTCACATGGAATTTTTGCGTCTCGGAATAAGCCTTGACAAAGAAATGCACTTGTATATGAATCATGAATATGATCAAATGTATCAATTAAAAGAAACATAATTATTTTTTTCATCTTCATATAACAGTAAGTTTTAAATATTTCATTTAAATTTAGGCAACGCTTATTAGTGATTAATGTAATATAGTATAAAATACAGATAGGAAAAAAGTTCCAAAGAAAACAGAAAATTTATTAATATGAAATTTATTTGACAATTTTTTGAAAAAGTGTTGTAAATAATATATAATAAAAAGTCTATACTTTCACATTCTCTAAAGTCTAATATATTTGAAAAAAAATATTAAAATCAGTTAGTAAAAAAATTATATATTTGTATCTTATGATTGATTCATTCAAATTAATTGTTACTAATGTAAATCTTTCACATTAAGCTTGTTTATTTAATTTATAGAATATTACCAGCATCTGTGAATTTGAAAGTGACTGTAATAATAACTGCAAATAGTAATAGGTTCAATGTTTTAGTGAAAATCATGATTTTTGTTTTCATATAAAGTTTTATTGATGCCTTTTAGAATTCAACTGAAGCTTTAAGCTGGTTTTGTATCATTCGATTAAATGTGTACCGTGGAAATAACTAACAAAAAATATACAATACTATTTACTCAGATGAAAAAATATTGTGTATTCTAGTCTATAGAAAATGAAGTTTTAAATTTTCTTCATCTCTAATGTTCAGCATAGAAATTGCATATATGGTTAATTTATTAGCAATAATCCTCATTTTGTATTTATTATCTATACGTTCACACAAATAAAGAAGGAAAAGCCAAAAAAACTATATTCATTTAAAAAATATAATTCATACGGTACGCGAATCTAGTGAGGATGTTTTGTTTTTTAATAAACAATAAAAAATTGCACAATATTTTTGTACAGATGACAAACTATTGAAATTATAATCGATATTATAGCAATTACATATATATAAAAAAGATACATGCACATTTTTTAAAATTCAAGATTAACAATTATCAGTAATACTTAGAAAAACGTACAGTATTAAATATTTATATGCGAAATTTGTTCTTCATATGACAAATGATTGCAAATATCCATTTCAAAAAGTTAATTAAGTATTACGAAATTGTTGTTTTTTCATTATTTTAAGGATTGTCGATAATACTGTAAAACCTTTCACGCAATCATTAGTTATATAATATTTACATAACGTATTATTCATATATATATATAACGTAAATTTGATCTACCTCTACCAGTTATAGGTCTAAAAATATTAATTTTTGCAGATATATTAGAATAATAAACCAAGTTTTAGAGTATTTAAATGAACCATGGCCACTGACATTTACAAGCTCCTCTCACATTTTTAATATCGTTGACTGAAAACATAACTAACTACAAAAAAAATATTACCGTCTAAGATTTATGTAATAAGAATGAAATCTTTTAAATAATCAATTGTATTTTTATTTGCGATTATTTAGTGGTAATCTTTTCTAACAGAATTATTATAAACCAGAGTACTGGTCGATATTTCTATCAATTTTTCGAATATGTGTTAGTGATGTAATTACTTTTCTACAAACTCATTTTTGATCAATAAACACTCCACCATTCCCTTTGGGTATCGAATTGCGTCACGTCCATAGAAGTAACCAAAAAATGTACAGGCAGGGGCACACATTGTTGCTAAAACTAATTTAAAATGTACACTCCAACACGGAAAACTAATATAATTTACTTTAGAAGCTTTGGATCAAAATAACAAACTAAGTATTATGAAAAGGAGTACAAAAAAAGCCTCCGCCTCCGCTTATCTAATTTCCTTTGCATTTCTTATTTTCTTTAACTATGAAAATGTCATTGCATTTGTAAATTCAAATTTGTCAAACGAATTCACATGAATTAATATCTTATGAACCGACAGTCTTTTTAGGAAGTATCTGACTACACAATAGTCAAACCAGTACGTGTCTAACTCCCGACAGTGAAACACGTGTGTTACTTTCGTTCTTCGAGTGCATCGTTAATAGTTACCGATAACGTTGCTCGTCAATGCGATTATCAGTAAGGGTAATATACATAACAATAAATACCCATATATCCCAAAATGAATAATAATAAACCAAATTCGGGCATTTCAGCCCAAAAATCTCCCCTTTCTAATAAATATTCTACATCCAACTCAAAAAAAAAAATATCGTCTCAACTTTCAACAACAAAAAAAAACCTACAAAATACAAAACCATCAACATCTACCGATTCTTATAATATAGTCAATAATAAATCCAGTCAAACTAATAACAATTCTAACAATGCAGATACTACCTGCTCTTATCAGGTAAACCCCGCCACAGATACCCACGACCTCGCATCGAATGGCAAATCTATAAATAAGACCCAACATGTAAACAACGACCGACATGTAAACCCAACATTCTACCACCCAACATGTAAACAACGACCGTTCATTATTAAATTTCGCCAAAATTACCGCCCAAGAAAACACTCCACGTAGAGAACAAGCTATCGTCTTTAACTCAATAGAAGGAATAGCTCAGTTAGAATACGTATTGGCTGTGGGAAAAATAGTCTCACCAAAAAATATCCGTTTCGTCTCAAGAATTTCCAACAATAGATTTTGCATTTTCTTTGCCAGTACATCGCTTATGGACTCGCTGGTTGATGTGACCAAATCAATTACAATAAATGGTAAAGAAAATCACCTACGCAGGCTCATAAAACCCGCCAAACGCATTGTTATATCGAACGTCTGCCCATCAATACCGAACCAATTAATACTCAATGCATTAAACAATCTAAACATCGCTCCTACATCACCAATAAACTATTTAAAAGCGGGGGTTAATGCTATTGGATATGACCATATTTTAAGTTTTCGTCGTCAAATGTTTCTAAATCCTGATGACATACCCAAATTACCCGGATCACTAATAATCAGTCACGAAGAGTTACAATTTAGAATATTTTTTACGGATGACAGAATTACTTGCTTTACGTGTAAAGCGGTTGGGCACACAGCAATTGCTTGTAAAAAGCTTAATCCTACAAATAACTTTCAAGCATTAGATCCCTCCAATACAACTAATAACATCAAAAATGCTTCAAAAGAAAATTCAGTATTAGTTGAAAACCATTCTTCTATTAAAAATCTAAACATCGATGAAATAGTATCTGAAACAATATTGGACTGGAGCGAGAACGTAGACTTTCAAAATCTTAAACGACAAGCTTCTCTTACAAATACATCATCTAGTCCAGCTACCCCAAATACTATCTCTGTAAACAAGCAAGCAAACCCTACCAGTATATTGGCAAATCCTCCAAAAAAAATACTTAAGGTTGACAACATAGAAAATTACGCAGAAATAATACCTATAATTAATAAACGATCACGCGCTAATTCAAAAAACGATTTTTCATGTAACTTAGATGAATACTTAGATTCAATAAAACATCTTTTCAACGAAAAATCAAAATACAACTTAACATATCAACAATTCAAGCACATTATTGAAAACATACAAGTAAACGAAAATCCAAATCATTTAATAAATGAATACGACCTCAAAGGCAAAGATATCCTTACCATTCTTGAAGAAATTCACCCTCTACTAACATCGCCAAAAGCTAAAAACAATATTACAAGAATCACAAACAAACTTTTTAAAGCTAATGAGTTCGAAACGGAAATGAACCCAATTCCCTTGGATCCCAAAAATAATTAAATCAATCACAAACTCAATATTACCATTTACCTCACAGTAAAACAACCATTTCTCAAAAATAATAAAGCTAAAATGAATCAAAACTCATATAGTATAATTCAATGGAACCTAAATGGTTTCTTCAAAAAACAAGACGAACTAAAACTCATAATTAAAAACCATAATCCCCAAATAATATGCCTCCAAGAAACAAATTTTAAAGACAAAGTCACAGCTCAACTCAAAAACTACGAAAGTTTCAGTAAAAACAGAATAACAGCAGGCAGAGCCAGCGGAGGAGTCACAATATATGTGAAGTCAAATATCCCCAACTAGAGAAATAAAAATAAATAGTCATCTAGAAACAATAGCACTCATTGAACACAATGAAACATACACAATATGCAACATTTACCTACCGAACCAGACTGATTTAAATCTAAAAGAAATGGAAAATATTATACATCAACTCCCAAAACCCTTCATAATAGTAGGAGACTTCAATTCGCACAACAAAATCTGGGGTTCAAACATCACAAACCATAGAGGAAAAATAATAGTAAAACTAATACACAATGAAAACCTTGTATTACTCAATGACACAACACAAACACATATAAATCAAGGAACTGGCAATTTTTCCAACATAGACCTATCTTTAAGCACACCAACTATCGCTCAGAGACTCGAATGGGAAGTACTGCCAGAAATATATAGCAGTGATCACATACCAATCAAGATCCAAATAATAACAAGACAAGTAAATAGCCAATTTACAAAGAAAGAAAGATGGAATTTAAAAAACCTAAATTGGACCCTATACAAAGACTTACTAGAAAAAGAAACAAAAAAATTAGTTGACAAAAATATCCTAAACATAGAAAAAACTACCCAAAACTTTACAGACCTTATAATCGACACTGCAAAAAAAACAATAGGCACAACTAATCAAGTTAAAAAACCGAGAGTACTATGGTGGAATGACAAGATAAAAGAAGCAATTAACAATAAAAATAAGGCACTAAATTACTATAAAAAAAACAAAACTTCAGAAAATTTCATTGAACTAAAAAGATTCAAGGCGAAAGCTAAATTCCAAATAAAAAATAGTAAAAAAGAATCATGGAATATTTTTACATCCACTATTAATGCCAACACAAATCCATCAGAAGTTTGGAAAAAAATAAAAGCATTAAAAGGTCTAAGTCGAAATAATGATATATTCATTAATAATAATCAAAAAATCATAACCGAACAAACAGAAGTAGCAGAAGCCCTAGGAAATTTCTTTCAAGAAAATTTCAGCGATAAATTATATGAAGATAAATTCATAAATAAAGTTAAGATCCCCAACGAAAGCAAACCAGTAAAATTAACTATAGATCCAGAAAACAACGACCAGAAAAATTTAAATTTTCAAATAACCATGGAAGAAATAGAACAAACACTGCAAAAGTGCAGCAGTAAAAGTCCGGGCCCCGACAAAATCCCCTATAGCTTTATACAAAATACAGACCCAATAACAAAACAACATTTACTGAACATCTATAACTACATATGGACAAATGGATACATCCCCACAGGATGGAAAAAGGGCAACATAATACCTATCCCAAAGCCAGGAAAAGATAAATACTCATTAGAAGGATATAGACCCATCACACTTCTTAACACTATGGCAAAAATACTCGAAAAAATAGTAAACAATCGGTTGATATGGTTTTTGGACAAATCTAAAATATTTTCGGAAAGGCAAAGTGGTTTCAGAAAACATAGATCCAAATTGACAATCTCACAACCATTAAATCGGAAATAAACAAAACATTCGACTCAAAACAATACTTAGGTTTGATAAGCATCGACATTTCCAAAGCATACGATTCAGTATGGAGACACAGAGTGATACAAATATTATCGAAAATAATATCAGACGGAAACATGCTAAACTACATCAAAAGTTTCCTTAGTACAAGACAATTCTCAGTCACACTCCCAAACACCCAATCAAATGATTTCATCCAACAAAACGGAATACCCCAAGGATCTTCGCTATCGGTTACCCTTTTTCTACTTTCAATAAATGACATAATAGACACAATAAAATATCCAGTAAATGCCAATCTCTTTGCCGATGATTTTAATTTCTGGTGCAGAAGTCAAAACATCAAAACAGTTCAACACTTTCTGCAAGATACGGTCAACAAAATCTCAAAATGGGTAACACAAACTGGGTTCAGTATATCTAGTCAAAAATCCCAGTGCATAGTCTTCACAAACAAGAAGGGACTTAACCATATAAATGTCCGACTTAATAATAACATCATTCCCAACAAAGATGTGATAAAAATACTAGGAATATATTTTGACGAAAAAACAAACTGGATACAGCATCTTAAACATCTGAAAATATCAATAGGAAAAAGCCTCAACATAATGAAAATGATAAGTCATTCAACATGGGAAGGAGACGAACACACACTCATAAAAATACACAAACAACTTATTAGAGCAAAACTAGAATACGGAGCAACAATTTATCAATCAGTCAAACCAAACCATCATAAAATAATAGATACTTCAATCAACACTAGCATAAGACTCGTTGTTGGGGCCTTTCGATCAAGCCCCATTGAAAGCATTCGAAATCTGGCTCTGGAACCTCCCCCTGAACTAAGAAAAATTGAAAAATCCTTACTCTATGCAGCAAGTATAACCAGAAACTCAAATAACCCAGCAAACAAACACATAGACAAAGTCATCAAGTATGCCAAAGAACACGGCTTTGATCTAAATTCAATAATAAAAGTTTAACCCTATAATTTCCCTCCATGGAACACCAAATTCGACATCAATCTTGAACTAACAAAATTCAAAAAAGAATACACTCTTCCAACTGTATATAAGAAACTCTTAAATGAAATCTTACAAACATATAAAAAAAACAGAATATATTACACTGACGCATCCAAGACAGAAAAAGGGGTGGAAATAGCAATTATAAGCGAAAACCACATAATCAGATATATACTACCCGAAAGTTGTTCCATTTACACAGCAGAAGCCATAGCAATCAGTTCCGTCGTGGATGCCGACCGTTACACTCGTGTGTTATCGTTCTTGTGTCTCGTCGTGCCAATTAGTGCGTTTAATTGGCAATGAATTCGTTTTGACATCTCACATGCATCAAGGATTTATTAGTTCATCAATGTCAATATATGCTTAACTGTTATATACTTTTTCTTTTTTTTTACACGTTAGTTCTTAAGTGCACGTATGTATGTGTCTTTTTTTTTTTTTCTTTTTGTAATTTTAATTTATCGAAATAATTATCAAGTTGTGCTCCTCTCGCGGAGGCGAACGGTCGCTGTGCCGATATACACGCGGTTCGGTTCGTTATCTGTGAGCTCATTAGTCGCTATCGCGTTTTCGTTATTTTCGTATGTGCCAAACACGAATCGTTGCACATTACCTAATTCAGTCTCGGTATGCCGCCGCGGCTGCAACCTTTGCAGCCGCCGCCCTCCCCAGGCTCTGGTAATCGGTTCACTACTCTCGTTCAAAGTCCCGAAAAATCAAAAAAAACAAAAACCAATCACCCTATCTCACCTGCTGCTACTTCTATGTCCAAAAAATCAAAGAAGTCTGAAGGTAATATTTCTATTTACCCCACTACAGCAATCGATAATGATATATTAGATAATAATACCATGGAGACAACGTCTGAAGGCACTAATATTAGTTCTTCTAACATACAGTCTGATATTAATGCGACTAATACACCTACCAATTACTCTGCGCCTTCTGACAAGCAAAATAATGATCCCGAAATTTTCGGAAAGAATTTTCCTGGACCATTTCACGTACTCATTTCTTCCGTTGAAAACAATTTGAACGTTGGTAACCTCCATCCCGTTAAACTCGGGAAATTATTCACCAAATACTTTAACGGCGTAACAAATATTTCTTCGGTTGGCTCCCGACGCGTTAAAGTAACTTTTAACTCTTCAATAAATGCTAACGCATGTATCGTATCTCCCTGGCTGAAAGAAAATAGTTATACTGCCACCATTCCCAGATCTCTCATCTACAGTTTCGGTGTCATTCGCCTTGATAACTGTATAACGGAGGAGGATTTTTGGGATGGTTTAGATTGTCCTATTAAAATTTTGGAATTTCGCCGTATCACCGTTAAGCGAGAAAACATACAAGCTCCGTCTAATTTGGTCGAATTAAAATTTCTTTCTCCTAAACTACCCGAAAAATTAACAATTTATAAAGTAATTCACCCCGTCTCTCCGAGTATTCGCTCACCTGTCCAATGCTCGCGTTGCCTACGTTTTGGACACACCCAGAAGTTTTGCCGTAGCAAACAACGTTGCAATCATTGTGGGGACTCAGACCATGGTATCGACACATGCGAACTCCGTCCTTCCACTTCTCCCACATGTGTCCATTGCAAACTGGACCACCTCTCTTCCGACCGCTTATGCTCCGAATGGACCATCCAAAAGCAAATAAAACGGATTATGGCAGTTGAAAATGTGTCATATTTTGAAGCAGTTCAAATCAAGCGTTCCGGCATCTCTAACAAGGCCTTTACATATGCCGATGTTTCTAATGTTAATAATAATAATAATAATTCTAAGCTCCCACCTATTGTACAGGAAACTAGCTTCCCCCAATCATCTTTATCTCTTCCTTCATCTTCTTTCCCTCCACTTTTGAACACTCAATTATCTCAAAAAAAAAGAAAGAAACAATTTTCATCATCCAATTACAACACTCCTCAGTTCCCAAAATTTCCATTCAAAACACCTCTCCCTCTTTTTATAATGGTAGTTACCTAAACTATGTTTCTCAAAACCCTCCTGTGGATCCAGGGTCTTCCTGGATCACATCCTTAGCTGATCAAATTTCCCTTGAACTCGCTCAATCTCCTGGTGCTATTGACACCTTATCTACGTTAAAACAATTAATTGAATCTTCTCTTCATAAATATCTATCACCCGCCCAAGATGACGACACAACAACTTATTAATGCTACCCCAACATTCCCTTATTGGCCGATCAACTCATCCTCTCATTTTAACATCCTACAATGGAATGTTAGGAGTATTCGTCCTCGATCTATGGATATTTCGTCCATCCTTCATACACAAAAATGTTCGTTTGCTTTATTTTCTGAGACTTGGTTGTTACCTGGTTCTAAGTTTTCCATACCACATTATAACACCATTCGCTCAGATAGAATAGATGGATATGGTGGTGTAGCAATCGCTGTCCATCAATCAATACAAATAAAAAATATTGTATTTAACGACCAATTTAAAGATGCTTTGGTACGGCACTCCATTGACTTGATTGGTATCGAGGCATTTGTTAACCGTAAAAATCCCATTAAGCTCTGGTCCCTATACATTCCTCCTTCTTCCAACCCTTCCACCAATATAATTGATCTGATTTTTAATTTAATAGATGACCATTCCATATTAGGAGGCGATGTTAATGGACATCACCCCTCTTGGGACAAAAGAAACTGCCATAATCACCGCGGTGACCTTGTATACTCCTCTCTCTCTACCCTTAACTTATGTATACTCAATTCGGGTTCTCCTACTCGGATTAATAGATATCCATTTTCTGACTCAGCTGTTGACATTTCTGTTTGTTCCAATAAATTATCATGGTCTTTAGCTTGGTTGGCTATGGATGTTCCTCATGGCAGCGATCATTTCCCTATAATTATTGAAAAATTTGCTTCATCTTCTCATGTTACTTTCACAAATAACCTCTCAAATACCCCTCCTAGGTACTATTTTTCTAAGGCCAATTGGCCGCTTTTTGCCTCCCACGTTGATGCTCACCTTAGTCAAATCGATACCTCTCATCCTTCCTTGGACTGTTATAATTCCTTTGTGTCGACCATAGCTATAGCTGCACGAGCCTCGATCCCAACCAAAGGTGAGGGCCACAAATATCCTTCAACATCTCCCATTTGGTGGAATCCATCATGTACAGAAGCAGTAAAAGCCCGCTCTGCTTCTTTTAAAAAATTTAGAAGCTCAGGTGCCATATGTGATTTTAATTCTTATAAGTCAGCATGTTCTTCAGCTAGACGAACCTTTTTAAATTCTAAAAGAGCCTCATGGAAATCTTTCTGCTCATCCGTCGACTCTTCTTCTTCACTCTCTGACCTTTGGTCTTTTGCAAAAAAATTTAAAAGTTGCGTTCAAAGAGCTATTCCTTCACTTAACGAAAGTTGGTTTCCTGCGTTCTGCGACAAAGTTGCTCCCCCATATGTTCCATCTTTTTACGAAGCTAACCCTACTCCCTTGTTCTTCCTACAAATGCCAATCCTAATTCACATATACTCACAGCTCCTTTTACTCTCAAAGAGCTCAGTCAAGCTATATCTTCTCGCAAGTCGCCTGCGAGTGGTCTCGATGGCATCTCAGTTATTTTTCTTAAGCACATTTCCGTACAAGCCCTAAGCATTTTACTCAACATCCTGAATGGTCTTTGGACTAACAGTATTATTCCTGATTCATGGAAACGCTTTCACGTTATCCCTATCCCTAAGCCAAACACAAACCCTACTTCCTATAGACCAATCGCGCTCTCTTCTGTTTTTTGTAAACTCTTGGAATCTATTATCAAAAATCGTCTAGACTGGTTTCTTGAAAAAAATGACCTTTTGCCTGACAATATATTTGGTTTCAGACGCGGTATTGGAACTATGGAGTGCCTTTCTTCAATAATTGGTCCTATTTATCTGGCGTTTTGCAAAAAGGAGTTTCTTAGCGCCGCTTTTGTGGACGTTAAAGGTGCATTTGATTCTGTACACATCCCTACACTGGTTACACGCATGGCAGCTATGAATATTCCCCATTCAATTTGTAATTTTATTTCTTCTCTTTTTTCTGTACGTTTTCTCACCTTCTCTTCACCTTCTGGACTTTCGTCTGTAAGATTAACTTATAGAGGTCTGCCCCAAGGTAGCTGTCTCAGTCCTATTTTATTCAATATTTATATTACTGAAATTAGCCTTTCATTAACGTCTCCCACATCCCACACGTTATTTTATGCCGATGACATTGTGACATATAGCACACATAAATCTTTAGAAGACTCGGTTCTTAATTTAAACAATTCCTTACTTAAGCTTTCATCTTCTCTTTCAACTTCCTTTTTCGTCACCGCTCCCGAGAAAAGTAATTTCATTGTTTTTTCCCGTAAACGTTCTAGTTTTGCTCCTCACATATTACTAGATGACCAGCCTATTTATCCCTCGCCATCTATCACTTACTTAGGCCTTATACTGGATCCTAAACTTAGATGGATTCCTCACTTCCAACAACTTACAGGAACAATATCGCGCTGGTCTAACTTCCTTCGATCAATAGCTGGTACTGGCTGGGGATCCCATCCTTCAGCTCTTCTTCAAATATTTAACGCAGTAATAAAGTCTAAAGCAGATTATGGCTCATTTCTTTTTGCATCCGCTTCCGCAACACATCGCAAAAAATTAAATGCTCTTCTGTCATCTTGCCTTCGCTCAGTCATTGGCGCTATGCGTTCAACCCCTCTAGCGAGTCTGGAAGTTGAATGCTCTTGTCCCCTTTAGAATTGCGTTGTAGACGTCTTGCTGGTAAATTCTTACTTAAAAACATGTCCTCACCTAAATCCACCATTTTTAAGACTTTCAAGTGTATTAGCACTTCCTGGAGGTACGTTAAAAATACGCTCCCTATTTTAGCTTCCATCTCTTCATCGTTTAACCAACTTGTGCCTATTATTTACCATTCAAACTCACGTCTACAGCTGTACGACACACCTTTCCCAGCCCTTACTCATTTCCTAGATATTACTATTACTCCCAATTTTCTCGGGTCCTCTCCTAAAGACCTTTCCCGTCTCCCTATCACTCTGATCAACTCTAAATTTGATGATTTTATATCATCGCATTTTCCCGACTCTACTTTGATTTTTACTGACGGTTCTGTCTCCTCGGGTTCTGCAGGGTCTTCCTTTGTCATTCCCATAATTAATTTTTCTTTCAGCGAAAAATTGCAGCATTCTTCTTCCTCTTTTACCGCGGAATGCTACGCTATCATAAGCGCTCTCCAGCATATTTCATCAACAAACTTTTGTAATATCTTAATTGCTTCTGACTCTCAATCCTGTCTTTTAGCATTATTATCTAACCCTTTTAATTCCTCTATCTCCCCCCTGGTCTTAATAATCAAATCTTTAGTGTATCAGCTACACTTGTCCAACATAACTGTCAAATTTTTATGGATTCCAAGCCATGTGGGTATCGTGGGTAACGAGACGGCAGACCGTCTAGCCTTTTCCACTAAATTCTCCATCAATCTTTCCGTTTTCAAAACCCCGTTCTCTGATATTGTACACATTCACAGAAAGACTATTTGGAATGCCTGGCAGTTAAAATGGTCGTCGTTACCTCATCGATATGCCTCATGGCACAGAAATATCTCACCTCAGATTCCTTCGCGGCCGTGGTTTATTGGTCTTCCCCTACCTAGGCACCTGATTGTTGCCCACTGTAGACTACGTCTTGGTCACAATCGACTACCGAACTTTGCCTTTCGCCTGGCTCTCATTTCTTCTCCGTACTGCACGTTACATTTAAATGAAGCCATCTGTGACCTTCAACATATTCTATTTCACTGTCCATCACTATCTCTCAACAGAAATCTCCTTCTTTCCCGCCTCTATTCCCTTGGATATTCCTCTCCGGACGTCTTTCTCCTTCTTAATTCTCGTTCCCCTTTAGTAATTTTTGCAACAATCTCCTTCATCCTTAAAGCTGGCTTCCTTATATAAGCCATTACTTTCTACAATTTACATTCTCTCACCCTTTTTGTTTTGTTTTTCTTCCTTTGTTTTTTGTTTTGTTTTGTTTTTTTTTTTTCTTCCTTTTTTTTGTTTTTTTTTTCTTTCTTCTCACTTTAAACATAATTTTAATTTATACATAGAATATAATGTATAGGTAATATAATGTATTTAATAATAATATAAATAATTGTTGTGCTGTAATATGTATAATAAAAGCAATATAATAAAAAAAAAAAAAAAAAAAAAAAAAGCCATAGCAATCCTCAAGACAGTAGAACATATACAAAACCTGAAGAAAGTCTATAAAAATAATATTATACTAACAGACTTTCTGAGCACCCTTAAAAGCTTAAAAAATACAAACAAAACAACAGATGTAGCTAAAAAAATACAAGAAAAAATAAACCAAACAAGTAAACTTGGGATAAACATATTGTTCATATGGATTCCGGGTCACAGTAACATAGAAGGTAACGAAAAGGCAGACCAAGAAGCCAAGAATGCAATCGAATCCCCAGATACTCCAAAATCAAACTTAACATTCTTACTCAGACACAAAAAACCAAATCAAAGAACACATAGTAACCAAATGGCAAGCTCACTGGCTTAAACAAAATTCAAAACTTAGGGAAATTAAAAACACCATCTTCGATTGGCCAAATCCTTTTTTAAACAGAAGAGAAAAGGTTATTATTAGAGACCGGATTCTCGTGCAATTGCAACTTTTTTTCCTTTGCTTTAAAACATATAAAAACAAATTATAAATCCGAATCATGAGAAGTAGATTAATTTAAACGTAGTTTTATTTTGCATGAAATTGCACGTTTTGTACTTTTTATTCTAAATTGCACGATTTTGATTTTCGTTGCATGAAATTGCATTTTCTGCATTTTCAAAATTAAACTAGATAATATATATATTTGTGCCAGGCTTTAGTAGGAGCAAATATACCATTTTCAAACTGCAGTCCCTACCGTTTAGATCCTTTTTACAAAAATATACCAATAAAAGTATACCTGACAAGAGCACACTCAGGAAAAAGTATCTGCAAGTTTGTTTCGACTCGAATATGGTTAAAATTCGCCAAAAAATTGAACAACATTATATATACGTCATGGTCGATGAGACCACTGATGCTAGAGGACTTTATATATGTAACCTTTTGGTTGGAATTCTTCACCAAAAAATTGATCCCACACCATTTTTAATTGCCTGTAAGGTTCTCCCTAAAACAAATTATGACACTGTCTCTCGATTTATTAACGACAATCTGATGAATTTTTTTTACAAAATTCAGAGTATCAGTATAAAGTGCTTCTCCTTGTAACAGACGCGGCACCTTATATGATAAAAACTGGACAAGCTTTGAAAACATTCTACCCAAAAATGATCCATGTAACCTGTGTAGCCCACTGGTTAAATAGAGTATTAGAAAAAGTCCGCGAAATTTTTCTAGAAGTAAACAAGCTGGTAAATAATGGGAAAAAAATATTGCTTAAATCACTGCACTGAGTAGAGATATATAAAAATATTATGGAAAGTGAACTACCACCGGAGCCTGCGATCACAAGGTGAGGAACATAGTTGGAAGCAGCTTTATTTTATGCGGAAAATTTTAATAAATTTAAAATGTTTATTAATGCATTGGATGAAGACGTACAGACTATCAAAAAATTGAAGAGAGTCATAACTTCGGCGTCAATAATTTCTGATTTGACTTTCATAAAATCACATTTGTCAACTTTTCCCCAGGCATTAACCCAGTTAGAAACCCGAAATTTATCCCTCAATAAACAAATTGAAATATTTGAAACTATAGGAGAAAGCCTTAAAAAAATAAATAACGAGAAAGGACAAATTATGGCTCACAAATTTAACTCCGTTGTGGAAAAAAACACAGTTTACGTGTTAAGTCTCATAAATAAATACAATGACTGCATAAATAGTACGAAAAATATAAATGTTAAACAACAGCCTGCAATCGTCGCTTGCTGCAAAATGAGTCGTATCACTTCTGTTGAAGTAGAACGTACATTTTCCAAATTAAAAGACATATTGAGTGATAGAAGGCACAATTTTTATGCAAACAATTTTGAAATGTATAACATTGTAAATTTTAACTCAATAAAAAAATTAATTTTTTTATATATGTATAATAGTTAAAATTAAAATTAAATAGCTTAACTCTGTTGGTATGGTTTTTTTTTATATATGTATATATTTTTATCAATCTTTTAATTATTAATTACTCATTAGTTTTTTGCTAATCCTGTAATAGTGTAAAAAACTGGATAAATAAAGTATAATTTAAAGGTTTAAGTCAATGTACTTTGAATGTTTACAAAATTTTGGTAAATATTAAGCGATTTTAGGCAAAAAATACATTTTTGCACGATTTAGGCACTTAACTGCATGTTTTTGCAATTTTTAAATTATTAACTGCACATTTTTTTGATTTTTACTGCATGAAAATCCGGTCTCTAGTTATTATCAATAGACTCCGCATCGGTCATACCAGATTAACACACGGATACCTTATGACAAAGGATGAAAAACCAATTTGTACAACCTGCGGGACGGACCTCACAATGAAACACATATTTACAGAATGCCGCCAGTACACAGAAAACATCATCAAATTCAATATTCCCAACACCTTAGATGTAATACTAGGATCAGACACAAACACCAACAAGCAAGTCTTGAAGTTTTTAAAAAAATTTAATATGTATAATTCAATATAATAAAACGAATCAAATGTAAAATATTTATAACTAATAGCCGTTGCTGTCAATGTTAAATGAGAACAATAAAAAAAAGAAAAAAAAAAGAAGAAAAACGTGCACTACATACTCCGATAATGGAATCTATAACGGTTTCGAAACTTCAGGAAAATAAAAACAACAACATGGATATTTTCGAAAATCACACAGATAATAAATTTCCAATCCATGAAAGCTTCAATAAACTCATAAGAAAATATTGTAGAAAATTAACACCAAAACTCAAACATTGAAGTTGACTGTTATAATAATAATTTATTCGGCATGCTTTTACCTCCACAGCTCTTATTACATATACCAGCTGTGCTTGCCTATGACAGAAAATGTTAAAATTACAGTGTATCCACACATAGATTAAATTAATTTTTTTAAATATTATTTCACAATACTTATCATTATTATCAATTTCTAAGACGTGTCAACACATTTACTAACATTACTCATTGAATCTTTACATAAATAAAATTTTTGTTATAACAATTTAAAATAACTACAAAGAAGCCTCGGAAGAGACCCTTTGCACTCCCTCTCCATAAATATGCCACTGACGACATAGTGTGTCATAACAACAAAAATGTTTGTGTTACGAACTTGGTAAATTCAATATAAGCAAAAATTATGTTGGCATGGTTTTATGTTTATTTATATTTATAATATTTTTTTTTTTATTTAGAAAAAGACAATAACAATCTATACAAATTTTAGTATAATAAGTTATTTTGATAATAGTGAATATAAAAATACATGAATCACTTGATCGGGGAAATCACCCATTGTTAATACCCTAATTATAATTAGATTATAATCAATTTTTTTTATTTATATAAATTAAAGGAAGATTTTTTTTTGAAGAAGTTGGTCACGATTCCTATTTCTTTTTAATCTTTAAGGGAGGTTGTCAGGCATCCGATTTGAAGACATGATTTAAATCAAGGGGTTAGTACTTAGCGATAGTTTGGTGTGGAAACTCTTGTAATGCAGTTTTGCAAGTTCGTTTGCAGCTTTTATTTGTAAATCATTTTGTAGAGCTTGGTTTGTTATATACCAGGGAGCACCAGTAATTATACGTAGAGTTTTATTTTGAAATGACTGTATTGGTCGAATGTTAGAGTGTTTGGCCGGACCCCATATTTGTATACCAGAAGACCAAAGTGGTCTTACGATGGTTTTGTAGAGAAGTATTTTTATTTTGAGTTTGAGTTTGAACTTTAAGAGGGATCGGACAAGATGAAGTCTTATATTGGCTATTTTTCTTTTATTTTTATGGTGGGGCCCCCAGGTAAGGCGTTTGTCAAGTATAAAGCCTAAATATTTTGTTTCATCGGAAACAGAAATGTTTACATTGTTTAATTTAATTAGGGGACATGTATCATAGCGAAGAGAAAAGTGACTTGAGTTTACTTACTCTCATTTAATTTTTTTAGCCAGTTTTTGCACCAAGCTTTGATGAGGCTTGCATGATATTGCTTATTTTGTGCAGTAGACATGATTAGCCCTACTCAGACCAATTTGATTTTTATCAATTAATTTAAAAGAGGACCCTCCTTTAAACAATTTTTAAATTATCATCGATAAGAACGTATATTCGAATCCTAGTTAAAACAATATCCGTCAGACAGTCTTAATATAAAGATCAAATTCATATCTAATCGGTATAAATGTATATACACCAAAAAATATACTTCTTTATATTTTAAAAAGTTTTTAATTTTAAGTGTTTTAATAAAATCAATTCAATTGAAACTAAAATATTTACCGTTGACATTGCAAAATGTAAGTTTTTGTTTAACGGGTATGATCCGACTGATAATTTCATCGTAATAATTCATATTAAAATATCATCAAGACATATTAGATTTAATCCAGATATTTTGAAAATGAATATATGCACTTATGGGAAACACTTCAAAATTTGGAACGTTCAATTTTCGAATCGATTCTACGAAAAAACTATTTAAATATTAAGAAAAATTATTTTTTTAACACTCACAGCTATTATTTAAGAAAGTTTAAATTTAAAATTTTGCATTATTATTAATTTTGTGAATAAAGTTTCAAGATTAGTGTTATTAATTTCTTTTTAAAATATAATTTAAATTTTTGCTTCCAATTTAATAAAAAAAAAAATTATTTTTTAAATCTAAGATTTTTATCCAACGAATTCAAATGAATTAATATCAAAAGAACCAACTGTATTTTTATGAATTATTTGAACAAAATATTTAAATATATAGTTTTAAATACGTCACGATTATTATTTTATATTTCGTTGTACATACAACAAAAATGTTCGAGTTATGAATTAGGCAAGTTCAATATTAGCAAGCATTTTTTTGCATGGTTTTTTATTTATTTATATTTATAACACTATTTAAGGAATTTAGTAAAGTATACTAGTGAATAATTCCTAAATGCATTTGGCTATGGGGAAAATTTATGAAATATCAATTGTATAGTCAGTGAATCACATGCGGATAAGTAGTACCTCGTTAAAAGTTAAGACGTCATTTTCCCGTAAAATGTTTGCCTACAGTGTGCCATAAACTCGTACATTAAAAAAAATAGTTTTGAGAACCCAAAATTGATAAAAAAAATTAAATCCCAGAATCGACTACAATGGTTTCGCATTACCTATTAATGCGCAGTTTCTATAGCTTTGTGCAATGATGTAACCAGAAAGGATAACATTTATGTAATGTAATTTGAATAATATAAATATGATAGTGATTTAGCATCTATAAGTGACAAAACATGAAATACATAAAATTTATTAAAATGATAATTGAACTCGTTTAAGCCAAATGCGTTAATCTCTCGCATCCTAGAAAATCAGAAATAATAATTCGTGATAGTTGGTCAATAATTAAATACTGGTTCTACATTCGTATACTTATTGCATCATTAATTATAAAATTATGTGTAATGTCATTTGTCATTATAAAGTAACTACACTATGATTCGGTTCATGTTCAATCCAAGCAATATTGTTTTAGACACTTTTAATATGTCTTACTGTCATATCAAACAGTCATAACTTAGTCTCGCTAAATTATATAGTGTTAATTTATATTGTGTATGAATATAATCCCGTTAAACACAAAAAAAACGCATCTTATATATATCATTATGAGCAGTAATTTGATAAAAAAGTAATATTTTTATTTTATATATTTATTTAAGAATTTGGCATTTTTTCAGAAACAGGTCTCTATTTGAATGATCATCTTAAAAGATCTAACCTTAAAAAAAGAGAGGAGACTCGAATTTTAATTTAAATAGTTTTTTTATATGAAATAAAATGTCATTGGGAGTCTAGAAAAAAGCTTTATCTTGAACAAAAATTAAGCATAACTGCTAATACTATTTACACAAATGAAAAATGAACAGCAATTTAAAAGATACAAGTGCATTAGAAAAAATAAAAAAAATACGCCTGCATTATTTTGAAATTCAAAACAAAAATTATCAGTGTACTATACAAAAAAAATTCTTACATAATCTTTTTCAAAGAATAAATTACTATTCGTCATTTTGATGATGGTGTAATTTTGTATTCAGTTATCGATAAAACTTCCACTACGAAATAATCAGTCATATAATGTCCATAAATACTATGTCAAAGTTTATATTACGGCGGAAATTGAATAGTTTAATTCTCTTATCGGTTTCCGATAAAACAATAAATATCATTCTACAGCCATGTATAATATTAATATTATTTATTTTTTCAATAAAATCATAAGAATTTTGTAATGATGTCTCATTAAAAATTTTAATTTTTGTTTTATTAGTTAATCTAAAAATTTAGCTAAATTATATGAAGAAGCAGTTCTAAAATTAACTAATGATTTATTGGATGATTATCTTTATGTAATTTTATAAAAGAGCATAATATTGTAGCTTTAACGTTTCTATTATATAATAAAAATCTTTTCTGGTTTATAGGTATAATTGCGATTGCATTTTAATTAAATTATTAATTTGTTTTAAATAAATTGTAGATTTATACATAAAATAATATATACATATTTAAATACATAAACAGATTTAAAAAATAACATTCTATATCAATATATATTAGATAATATTAATATCACACCATAGTTGCTTGCATTATATACACATTTATTTTGCAATTTTGACATATTTTTATTATATAATTTTTTTTTCCTTTTATCTAACTCTATATCTTTTTATTGTAGTATTCATAATATTCTCTATGTAATTTCTGTCTTATATCTCTATGCAATTTTTTCTTATTAACATTACTTTTAATTTATTTTTTAGTTGTATTTTATTTATACTAACCTGATGATGACATTTTGTCGAAACAAGTAGTAATTAACACACATACAACAACTTTTATATTTTCTTTCTTTTTTATTTAATCAACGTCATACTCATTGGCTTATTGTATATTACATATATATATATATATATATATATATATATATATATATATATATATTTGTTTATTTTTATTTATTTATTTAAAAATAATTTTTTCCCTAAAATATATGTTAAATGGTAGTATGTTTTTCTTTTTCTTTTTAAATTAAATCGGCAATACCTAACGTTCCCTAACAATGCAGTGGAACTTTCACACACCATCATTTATTCTAATAATTAATACAAATAAATCACATCCTCTCTTCAGGAGAACAGTTTAGACAATGTATAATACCCATACAATAAATAAAATATTATTAAATTACAAAACAAATAAAAACAAAATATATACAAAAAGAGCTTATTGTTGACCATGCACTATCCCAATAGCACACTTAGGGCAATATGAATCCACCCCAGCCTCCCTATGTCTGGTGTATTCTGCATTCTCTTTGACCGACAAGACCACCTACCACATCGCTGAAGATTTTAAAATACGGGAAACGAGGTTGGATGGGTCAAAGTCATCGGTCCGCTGAACGAGTGCCTCTCGGTCACTCTCGAATATTTACAGACAACAGAATATGGTGGGTGTGGTCCTCTTCACCACTGCTTGACACAGGCAGTCCACAATGAGAACTCCTGGGCGAAGAGGCTCGGCCGATCAAGTATAAGTACCGGTTCAAAAAACCGTGCTCCGTCAGCAGTTAAGTGAGGAAGAACGGGACATTATGGTGCAGCCTGTCTATCCATTGAACTAAGAGCGCGGGGTGTATCAAACCGGACTCTACCTGCGACTGATGTTAGCAGTGGGTTTCGAGTCCTGAAATCTCCGTGCCCATAAGGCCATTGTCCGAATCTTCGGCGAGTCAGGGGCAACCCACGACTCCCGATGGGTCCCAGATCACCTTACAGCACCTCTGGGTCTCAAGCCAGTCTGGTATCGAAGGCCTCACCTCACGGCGTTCGAAGGCCCGCAGGTCAATGGAGAATAATATGTTTTCCTTATACGTAACAAATCAAATATTTAAATTAACAGCAAATGTTGGTATTTAATATATTAATCAAAATATCAAAAATTGAAAATAATTATTAGGATCTTGTTAAAAACACAAGTTGTAAACTTGTTGTGAAAGCGACCCTTCACTATCGCTAGAGTTCTCCTTCTTAAACATAAATGACTATACAATTAAAATTGATAATCGTTGTGCCTTATCAGTGGCGAAACAATGGTATATATATGCTTAATTGGCGTTAACAAGGATGAACTTATTATATAGAACTATATATTATTTACGTATTCCACGATTGTTACTTATTCTAATTAATACAAATTCACTTCAGCACCGATAATATTATATTATGAAGGTTAAAAACTACTACTGGAATAGCAATTGTATTTCAAAGAGAAAAGGTTAAATCTATATTTAGACTATTGTCTTCCTGTGCTCCAGATGTAGATGCCATGTTGCCACCGCCACCATCTCCATGGTAATCATGGCAATATTTCTGTGGTCCTATTACATTTGAAAAATCTAGAAAAAGAAAATCCTTTGATACATTTAAAAACATTTTGATATATACATTCAGTTGCCTGAGAATAAAAAAAGAGTGTCATAATAAGGATATGAATTATGTGAAAACTGACAAAACAAATCTCGTCTGATTAGATTCTTAATTATTTCATTCTAAATTTATAGTCAAAAACTATATTTTTATTTGTATTATGCATGTTTAATATTCGTACATACCAGTATATTTTAAAATTTCATCTCTCAAATAACAATAATAACCTTCTTGAAGTTCTAAAAATAAAGGTACAATAAAATATTCAGTTTTTCATATTTTATATCATACAATAACTGTAATTCTAATGACATCCAATAAACTATTACCTACTGCAATGTAACTCGACATTTGATTTAAATTACATTTACCGGGTTTCTTATGACGATCACCGAGGACAATTTAAAATTGAAATATTGTAGATTGATACAAGATTTAATAGAATTGAGAAAACTAAAAACAATTATTAATTGTTGTTTTCAGACAACATTTAACGGTTTCGACTAGAACATGAAATAATACTCCAACAATTCGAGATACCCGGTACTGATATTTAAATCAGATTTGATTTCTAAATGCTGCTATGTTCCAACTTATTTAATTATTTTTATTAATAGTTGAATATTCGATATTTGTTCAATTACAAAACTATTTCACTAACGCTGCGGCCGGTCAAGTGTCTGTTAAAGAAGTGTAGACGAGGCTACTTGAAAAATCTATAAACGTAGGTATCAATTCAAACGTATACAAGTCATCGTTAACTAAACACGTCTACAGCATTATGCAGGAAATGATTACAAGAAGACCAGAACAAATGTAAACAATTTTCTTGCTGATTTTCTCATATTACGGCTGATGTAAAAAAACTGTTTTGTCATTATTTATATAATATTCTATACATTTTTGACTCGGACGGTTATACGGTTATTCAGAAAGAATGTTTATAACATATTTCAAAATAAATATTGAAGTATTTTTAAAATTATGAGATAATCATAACTTACTTAGCCTAATGTTTAATTCAACTATAAAATTTTGAAGAAGTAAATGACAAAATTTAGAAAAATACATATTGCAGTAATTATTTAAATACTATACTATTAGTATTAACTTCAACGCAATTTTTGTAATCACTTCATTTATATCATAATATAAGTAAGTGAAAGTTAATTTAAACCTTAAAATAATAATTTGTACTTAAATTTATACACCCAAAATCCCAAAAAGTTATACATTTTAACCGCGTATACGTAATTGTTGAAATAGTTATACGCGGTTACAGTGCATTATTTTTTGTAATTTTGGTTGAATAAATTTAAGTATAAAACAACCAAAAATTCTTTTCTAAATAAAATTCAACAAAATTATATGCTCACTTAAATTATAATATGCTTTCTCCAAAGCAGTGATGACGGTATCATCAGCTAAAAAATAATCGTTTAAAACTCTATCAAGACAACAGTATATCATTTTAAGCTGTAACTTATTTTGTTGTAAGGTAATAACTATTTTTTCACTATTGAATTTACTAATGTTTGTATATAATCAATTAACATACCAGTAAAACATGATTTAACATGCAATTTAGCTAAAGCATTTTATTGTTTGATAATTAATATTATTATATATGCATTTTTCAAAATAAATTATAATAATAAAGTGGAAAATATAGTCTCTTTTTTTATGATAACGCATATTAGAAACGATGGAAAAATAAATCATACGTATTATATTGCAAATAAAAGGAAGTTGAAAATGGTTTTAAATACAAAATGTCTTGCTAATTAGACCAATAAGCGAACCAAAAGAAAATGCTTTCAATAGCCCATGTTGCTCATTCATTCAAACAATTCAACAACACAACCACGTACATTTGTTAAATAACCTAAACACTACTTTTTGATAATACTTCATTTCTAATCCTTCAAAAGGATTAGATAAAGTGAATCCTTCGTATTACTTTAGAACTAATACCAGACAATAAATAGATCACTGAAATTGACACAAGTTTATTTTGAAAAAAATTGAACTCTATAGCTTCACTTCAAAATTCCTACGGAAATCAATAAACGGATCATTTATAAACATTTTTTCATACTACTAAAAATAATATACATCGAATCACGCCATGTAATATCCAAAACAAAAATATGGTAGATAAAAATTGTAATTGAAATATATTATATTCATATCTTTCATATATATTTAATTTATTCAGCTTTTATCTTACCATCACACATTGCTTCTTCTCTATTTTCTTTAACTTCAAAATAAACTTCAAAGCAACGTTTATGCAATTAAATGTCATAATCATAATTTACAATTAATTATGAAATTTTAAAATACAAATGTTCACAATTAAAAAAGTTAAGAATGTCTATCATTTGATGTATTTCATTTACCACTAATTATTGATATATAATTACACTATGTATACATTTCAATTATAGGGAAAACAATTTTTCGAATAAAATTTATTAGTAAGAAAATATATTTCATTGTTTTTCGAAGACACAGTTAACATCATCAATATGCAATTGTCTTAGTTTCACAATCATAACGATTATATTTTTCATAAACAATGTATATTTGAAGCGTTTCCATAATGTTTAATTGAGTTTTCGCCCAGAGAGTTATTATAATAAACTACTAATTGTTAGATTATAGCATTACAAAATATGTGACAAACTTTAATACAAACATTGAATTTGATTAATACACCATTCTAATGGATTTTGAATTGTGCCCTCTGTGTATTCTAAATAGTAGATGATTTGTTCACAGTAGAGTCAATTTGTATACCGATAGTATAAAATAAGATTAGGAAATGATCGTATAATAAAAAATTTACTTACTAGTTGCTGTTTTTAAAAAAACGTATTGGATATATAAATGTACAATAGCTAAAACAAAATATAATTTATTTTGTATATACAATATTTTTTTTATTTTTTGTCTATACTCTTATATAGTATATATATATATATACTATATATATTAGAGGATTTGATCGCTTTTAATATTTGTATATATAATCTCATCAATTATAAAAAAAACACATGATACATATAAACTGAATGAAGGGTATTTTTGAAATTTAATGAACCTAACGATTTGAAAAATTGGTAATGATTTAAGGAAAAAATTACCAAAACGATCATCTTCAAGATGCGACCCTTTAATGTCTAAAAAAACGTAATACAAAACAAATTAAATTCTTGTGGATGTTAAATAAACATTAAAGTGTATATTGATTGTACAACAATGTCTTTATATATAAAAATTAGTTTTAATTTATTTATGAATTTCAATTGACATCGATTTAATTTATAATTATATAAATCTATATATATATATATATATATATATATATATATATATTATATATATAATATATATATATATATATTTATATACAAATACACACACACACACACACACATATATATATATCACTTACAGCTATATTCTATGAAAGTATAAATACTAAATTATTGAAAAATACGTAAGACTAATTTTTAAATAAAAAATTAGTATATAAAGTATCTCATAAAATTTGTTTACAAAATGTTATATTTTAAATATAAGGTATATTTTGGCGTATTCCACATAAATTTATGTGAACAAAGTAAATATTGTAAACCCATATTTCGGATGAAACAACTTCGTGATGAAGGTACTTTTAAGTCAAACACAATTTATTCGAAGTTATCTGTTCATTTTTTAATTTTATTAATGTATTTTCGTATATTTAAAAAAGTAAAACTAGCAAATATATTACTCACACGTATTATATATATGTATGAATACTTCTTTACCGGTAGATTGAACTAAACGAAAAAATTATATAACTGTATGTATCTTATAGTATAGTAAACTGAATATTATATTTGAAAAAAAATGATATTATTTATTAAATTTAATATTACACACAGGTGTCGAGTTTTGTTTTATTATATCCAAATGAAAATATATTATTCTAAAAACTTAATTCATTTTACACATCATTAAGTTTTATATATCATAAAACTCACATGGAATTTTTGCGTCTCGAAATAAGCCTTGACAAAGAAATACACTTGTATATGAATCATGAATATGATCAAATGTATCAATTGAAAGAAACATAATTATTTTTTTCATCTTCATATAACAGTAAGTTTTAAATATTTCATTTAAATTTAGGCAACGCTTATTAGTGATTAATGTAATATAGTATAAAATACAGATAGGAAAAAAGTTTCAAAGAAAACTGAAAATTTATTAATATGAAATTTATTTGACAATTTTTTGAAAAAGTTTTGTAAATAATATGTAATAAAAAGTCTATACTTTCACATTCTCTAAAGTCTAATATATTTGAAAAAAAAATATTAAAATCAGTTAGTAAAAAAATTATATATTTGTATCTTATGATTGATTCATTCAAATTAATTGTTACTAATGTAAATCTTTCACATTAAGCTTGTTTACTTAATTTATAGAATTTTACCAGCATCTGTGAATTTGAAAGTGACTGTAATAATAACTGCAAATATTAATAAGTTCAAAGTTTTAGTGAAAATCATGATTTTTGTTTTCATATAAAGTTTAATTTATGCCTTTTAGAATTCAACTGAAGCTTTAAGCTGGTTTTGTATCATTCGATTAAATGTGTACAGTGGAAATAACTAACAAAAAATATACATTACTATTTACTCAGATGAAAAAATATTGTGTATTCTAGTCTATAGAAAATGAAGTTTTAAATTTTCTACATCTCTAATGTTCAGCACAGAAATTGCATATATGGTTAATTTATTAGCAATAATCCTCATTTTGTATTTATTATCTATACGTTCACACAAATAAAGAAGGAAAACCAAAAAAATTATATTCATTTAAAAAATATAATTTTTACGGTACACGAATCTAGTGAGGATGTTTTGTTTTTTAATAAACAATAAAAAATTGCACAATATATTTGTACAGATGACAAACTATTGAAATTATAATCGATATTATAGCAATTACATATATATAAAAAAGATACATGCACATTTCTTAAAATTCAAGATTAACAATTATCAGTAATACTTAGAAAAACGTACAGTATTAAATATTTATATGCGAAATTTGTTCTTCATATGACAAATGATTGCAAATATCCATTTCAAAAAGTTAATTTAGTATTACGAAATTGTTGTTTTTTCATTATTTTAAGGATTGTCGATAATACTTTAAAACCTTTCACGCAATCATTAGTTATATAATATTTACATAACGAATTATTCATATATATATAACGTAAATTTGATCTACCTCTACTAGTTATAGGTCTAAAAATATTAATTTTTGCAGATATATTAGAATAATAAACCAAGTTTTAGAGTATTTAAATGAACCATGGCCACTGACATTTACAAGCTCCTCTCACATTTTTAATATCGTTGACTGAAAACATAACTAACTACAAAAAAAATATTACCGTCTAAGATTTATGTAATAAGAATGAAATCCGTTAAATAATCAATTGTATTTGTATTTGCGATTATTTAGTGGTAATCTTATCTAACAGAATTATTATAAACCAGAGTACTAGTCGATATTTCTATCAATTTTTCGAATATGTGTTAGTGGTGTAATTACGTTTCCACAAACTCATTTTTGATCAACAAACACTCCACTATTCCCTTTGGGTATCGAATTGCGTCACGTCCATAGAAGTAACCAAAAAATGTACAGGCATGGGCACACATTGTTGCTAAAACTAATTTAAAATGTTTACTCCAACACGGAAAACTAATATAATTTACTTTAGAAGCTTTGGATCAAAATAACAAACTAAGTATTATGAAAAGGAGTACAAAAAAAGCCTTCGCCTCCGCTTTTCTAATTTCCTTTGCATTTCTTATTTTCTTTAACTTTGAAAATGTCATTGCATTTGTAAATTCAAATTTGTCAAACGAATTCACATGAATTAATATCTTATGAACCGACAGTCTTTTTAGGAAGTATCTGACTACACGATAGTCAAACGTGCACTACATACTCCGATAATGGAATCTATAACGGTTTCGAAACTTCAGGAAAATAAAAACCACAACATGGATATTTCCGAAAATCACATAGATAATAAATTTCCAATCCATGAAAACTTCAATAAACTCATAACAAAATATTGTAGAAAATTAACACCAAAACTCAAACATTGAAGTTGACTGTTATGATAATAATTTATTCGGCATGCTTTTACCTCCACAGGTCTTATTACATATACCAGCTGTGCTTGCCTATGACAGAAAATGTTAAAATTACAGTGTATCCACACATAGATTAAATTAATTTTTTTAAATATTATTTCACAATACTTATCATTATTATCAATTTCTAAGACGTGTCAACACATTTACTAAACATTACTCATTGAATCTTTACATATATAAAATTTTTGTTATAACGATTTAAAATAACTACAAAAAAGCCTCGGAAGGGACCCTTTGTACCCTCTTTTCATAAACATGCAACTGACTAGATAGTGTGTCATAACAACAAAAATGTTTGTGTTACGAACTTGGCAAATTCAATATTAGCAAAAATTATGTTGGCATGGTTTTATATTTATTTGTATTTATAATATTTTTTTTTTATTTAGAAAAAGACAATAACAATCTATACATTTTAGTATAATAAGTTATTTTGATAATAGTGAATATAAAAAAAACATGAATCACTTGATCGGGGAAATCACCCATTGGTAATACCCTAATTATACTTAGATTATAATCTATTTTTTTATATATATAAATTAAAGGAAGATTTTTTTTTGAAGAAGTTAGTCTCGATTCCTATTTCTTTTTAATCTTTAAGGGAGGTTGTCAGGCGTACGATTTGAAGACATGATTTAAATCAAGGGGTTAGTACTTAGCGATAGTTTGGTGTGGAAACTCTTGTAATGCAGTTTTGCAAGTTCATTTGCAGCTTTTATTTGTAAATCATTTTGTAGAGCTTGGTTTGTTATATATCAGGGAGCACCAGTAATTATACGTAGAGTTTTATTTTGAAATGACTGGATTGGACAAATGTTAGAGGATTTGGCCGGACCCCATATTTGTATACCAGAAGACCAAAGTTGTCTTATGATAGTTTTATAGAGAAGTATTTTTATTTTGAGTTTGAGTTTGAACTTTAAGAGGGATCGGACAAGATGAAGTCTTATATTGTCTATTTTTCTTTTATTTTTATGGTGGGGCCCCCAGGTAAGGCGTTTGTCAAGTATAATGCCTAAATATTTTGTTTCATCGAAACCGGAATGTTTACATTGTTTAATTTAATTGGGGGACATATATCATAGCGAAGGGAAAGGTGACTTGAGTTTACTTACTCTCATTTATTTTTTTTAGCCAGTTTTTGTACCAAGCTTTGATGAGGCTTGCGTGATATTGCAAATTTTGTGTAGGAGTAGTAATATCATTATATGTAGATAATAAGGCCGTGTCGTCAGCAAAGGTGGATAATAAAGTGTTAGGGTTCAAATATCGAAGATATAGATGTTAAAAAGGTCTGGTGCAAGGTCACCTTGTGGGACCCCACCAGCGATGTTGTGTTAGGGCGAAAAAGAGTTGCCTTGTCTGACAGTAAATTTTCTATTAAGTAAAAATCATTTCAGAATTAAAAATAATTGAGCGGGCATGAATTTTTTTAATTTGTAAAGTAAACCGTCGTGCTAAACCCTATCAAAAGCTTGGGCATAATCAAAAAAGAGCCCAGCACTAAATTGTTTCCTTTCAAAAGCAGTGAAAATTTTGTCAGTCAATATATGAATTTGATGTATTGTAGAATGTTTAGTTCGGAAACCAAACTGAGTATTTGGTATGATTTGGTGCTTAAGTAAAAAGGTTCGAATTCGAAGAAGAATTAATTTTTAGAATAATTTACCTAGAGTTAGTAGGAGACTGATGGCTCTATAAGAAGAAGCTTGGTTTTTAAGTTTTCCTATCTTTGGTATAAGAAATACGATAGCTTATTTCCAGATGGAGGGAAAATAAGATAACCGAAGCATTGAGTTGTAAATATGTGTTAATGAAAGAACACATTTTTTGACAGGTTTTTTAATACTTTGTTAGTAATTTAGTCATTTCCAGGTGATTTATATGTGAGTAATTTTTTGATAATACAAATGATTTCACTTGGGGAAATTGGTTAACTAGGTAGAAACATTGGAAGGGGAAAAGAAATAGATGCACTGACTTGGTTTAAGTGGTTAGGATATGGAAAGATATCTTGGTGAGGTTTGAACGCATTGGCCAAATGTTCAGCAAAGACTAAAGATTTTTCTTCATCTGTTGAAGTTAACGTATTATCTCTTTTGAGGAGAGGCAGGATGGATTCACGGATTTTAGTTAATTTTTTCGTGGCTTTCCATAAATAATTATCGATAGGATTTAAAGATTTTATATAATTTAAATAATGATCGGTCTTATATTTGAAAAGTTCTTTTTTTTTAAAATAAAATTAGATCTCTCTGCACAAATAAAATAGGATCAAAAATGTAAATATAAAATCGATTATTTTAAATTTATTTATTTATTATAATTATTGCGAATATTAAAATTAAAATTATAATATGTATAGAGTTATGTTGTATGATATCAAAACACATATCCAATATCATTATTTATGGAAATAATCGATCAAATTTTACGAATGATTATGCACACCAGACCATTCTTGGCAACTTGTAATGTCACTTAGATGACGAATTAACAATTTTATATTAATTGTCGATATATTGATTATATCATTTGAGTAAAACCAAATGTATTTCATTTATCATTGTTTAATATTAAGCTTTCAGTATTATTTTTATACTTGGACAACTATTCCAAGTTATATAATTTAATATGGTATTAGATATTATTACGAAAATGCTTCAAATGAAAAAAAGAAGGTTGATTTCATGCCATGGAAAAATGTAAAAAAGTTAAAGTAATATATCGACACTGTAAAGTAAATACATGTGTATCACAGTATGTGCCTAGATTCCTTGTATAGTTAGTTATTGACACGGATCATGAATGCCTATACGACGCGTATATGCGTTCACAGGCTGATAATAATCAACCTCCCATCTGCAACTATCACAAACGAATATACTTTCTGTCGCTTTTTTTTACGCATAAGATAAAAGTTACCGCCAGCCACCAACGACAGAGACAACGAAACATTCATATTTATGGACAACGCAGTAATAGCGTAATCGCATAATTAGGCCTTCTACTACATTCTCGCCCGTTAGTATTTAATTGTTATTATAAATATGAATGTTTTGAATGATGATAAAAATACGATTATCTACGAACAATCCACTGAACTGAATGTATCAAATCAATATATTCGAGCAATACGTTTGTAGCCGTTAACATCGTACACCACGCTTCTTAGCACGATCTATCATATTCGTCTTGTTCGTTTGTTACCAATATCACAGTATCAGTGTTGCAGGAGTTTTTCTCTTTATGTAATAAAGAATTCATTACGAAAATATTTTTCATCGTTTTTTGTGTTTATTTTCCACTACCAAATTTATTCGTGAATAACTTTGTTCGAGCCTCTCGTACACTGTCACAATATTCACAAAATAATATAATAAAAAGTAATTATCGAAAAAAATTTGCTCTGAAGAAAGGTGAATGGAATACCGCTGAAAAATTTTTCCATGCTTAATTTGTGGAATTCACATGTGTATTTGTCAAATTAATATGACCAATATAAACCAGGTAGTAAAAGATTAAAGACTTTAATTTTTACAGCTACGATTGTCGAGTTAATGTAGTAATATCAATAATTCTACTATTTTATTGGCCTAATTAAGTGTCACATACATACATATCTAGAATAACGTATAAATTAGTCAAGATGTGATCACTTATTTTACACTTTATCATTACTATATCATATTTAAATGTTTTATTTGATTAATCATTAATTTTATATAGTGTTTAGGTCACATCATTAGAGTTTTTTTATAAATTTTTTTTGTTTTTAGAGTAAATTTGTTAAAATACATGGACAAATTTAAATGTAAACCTACAAAGTTTGTCAACTTGTATAGAAATTAAGGAGTTAATAAAAAACAAATCTTTCAAAAATAAGTTATAATTAATAATTGATTTCTCTTAATTTAAATATACATAAAGAAAACAACGAAAACTCTCCTACCAACGTGTTTCCTCTTACTCATAAATATTTTTACTGAATACTACGATTAATTATTGTTTTCAAATTATAAATAATAAGAAAATTCTATAAATTCTTGTCATAGTATCCGATCTGAAACGACAACGATAATTATTCACCTCTTACAACTAAGTGTCAAGTTAAAAAACAATTTCAAAGAAATCCCATTGTTGTAGCTAATGTTGCCCAACACAATGTGATAGGTTATTGTAAATAAATATGAAAATTGAATAGTGTTGATAAAAAGAGATAGTAAAATTATCATACTTATGCATTTTTATAACCTAAAACAAATGGATAAAAATATTATTATACATTAGAAATTAAATTGTAGTTGTCCATTATATTTAATTGTTTTATATTTCAGTTTATAAATGTGACACTTTCATGTCTTTAACCTTTACACAGTTTATAAAATAATTACTGGCATTTGTGTGTACGACAGTGAATGCAATAATAATAATTGCCAATGTTAAAATAGTCATGTTATAAGTAAAAACATAGCTGTTTTCTTGGTATGCACTTTACAATTCACCTGTAGTTTTAGGTTTGTTTTGTATCATATAAATATCAAATATTATGATACAAATCATATAAATATCAAATATTTGTGGTCTTCGAAATGAATAGGAAAACTGCACATTACTGTTTACTCATATGTACAAATCAAATCTGTTCCTTGCTTTTAAATTTAAATTTTTAAATATTTGTTATTCTCTTAACTTGAGAATAATAGTTTTACATATAATTAATTTATTCCCAATTATCCTTCTGTTGTATTTATAATTTGTGCAATAACAGGCGCAATGAATCTATATGGCTAGAGCACCTATTGAAATATTTAATTCTAGCAAATGTTTTAAATTTTTGAAAAAATTCATATAGTTGATAGAATTATAAAAAACTTCTTAAATGTATCAATTTTATTCTGTAACCATTAGCAGTCCTAAAGCTTCCTATATTTATCAGCTCTCGGTATCAGTATCACCATTACTGTTGTAAATGATAAGAAAATTTTTTAGGGGTTTTTTTTACGCAACAATCAATTGATTAGTTAAAATGTTAAATCATGTTAAGCGATTTATAAATTAGTGAAATACATTAAACTAAAATTAAGACTTGAAGTTGAATTATATATTTATTTTATAATAAAGAACCAGTTTCATTTATCTAAATAGGGTTACAATGTGCATAATCATACTAATAAAGAAAAAAGAGAAAAGACACGAATTTTCATTTGAATCATTATTTTATATAATATTTAATGAATCTAGAGAAAATGCATTGCCTAAATTAAATAATAAAGCTAACCCCAAAATATTATTTTCACAGATGAAAAAAAAATCGGATATATAAATAGATATAAATACAATTCCGAAATTCGAACAAAACAAATTCATTTTTATTAAATTTCAAAAGAACAATAATCAGTATACTACGCAAAAAATTATTCTCGTATTGACATTTTACAGAAAATTATTGATTTTTCATATGACGAAAAATTCCCAATTTCCATTTAATAAGGAAATCAATTATTTCCAATATAGTGTTTTTCATTTTCCGGTACGCGGTAAAACATTAAAATCATTTGTGCCATTTTCATTTATATAATTTTTACAGAACCTATAACCAACATATAATAGTAACCTTAAAACAACGTTGATAACATTGAAAACAAATACAACTCACTAGTCACAAAGACTACATTACCTTATCTTACCTTATTTGTACAACGTAAAAAGTGGGTACAGTACAATTCGGTTAGGATTCAATCCAAACAATATTGTTTAAAACACTTTAAACATTACTAAACTTTTTAACTTTCATAACTTAGTCACGCTAACTTCTGTTGAATGTTCATTTATTTTGTGTATAAAAATAATCCTTCAAAACGTAAAAAACGTATCTTAATGTCATTATCAACATTAATTAAATTGAAGAAATTGGCATTTTTATTTTATATATTTATTTAAGAACCTGGCAATTTTTTGAGAAACTGAACTTTATTTAAATGATCATATTAATAAATAAATAAAAAAGACACGAATTTTCGTTTAAGAAATAATGTTATATGTTATAAAATGTCATTGCGAGTCTCAGGAAGGAAAAAAGGCATCACCTCACGTCTGGTATCGAAGGCCTCACCTCACGACTTTCGAAGATCCGCATGTCAATTGAGAATAATATGTTTTCCTTATACGTAACAAATCAAATATTTAAATCAATAGCAAATGTTGGTATCTATATACTAATCAAAATACCGAAAATTGAAAATAATTTTTAGGATCTTGTTAAAAACACAAGTTGTACATAAATAAAAAATCAATCGGTTTCTAGAGCATATTTTCAATAATTTTTATTTTCGATATGGACGGATAAATATTAGAATACGTAATATTAACGAATATATTATTTATTTATTAAATGCTTAAGTTTACACAGAAGTTCACAATGTTTAAATTTTTTACCTGTTGTCAAACATGTATATTTACTTACAAATATTTTTAGTTCGGAACTCCGAAAATTTGATTGTCGACATTTTGTCATTGTTTATTGATTATAAATAATGTTAGAAATTTAATAGTTTAACCACATAATGCTCAAATATAATATCGATTTAAAAAAGTTAAGAGTGAGTTATTCGTAAATATGATCTCTAATCCTGTCACACATGAAACATAAAGTACAATACCATAATATTTACTTAATATTTTTTTAATTTTTTTTATAATTATGTTACAGCAGTAAATATATGTTTTATATTTAAAGATATTAATGTAAGTGGTCAGACAATAAACTGTTAAATTGTGTTTATTATTTCTATAGTTATAACGAACGTTCGTGAAATTTCGCGAAAGCGACACTTCACTATCGCGATAGTTGTCCTTCTTAAACATAAATGACTATACAATTAAAATTGATAATCGTTGTGCCTTATCGGTGGCGAAACAATGGTATGTATATGCTTAATTGGCGTTAACAAGGATGAACTTATTATGTAGAACTATATATTATTTACGTATTCCACGATTGTTACTTATTCTAATTAATACAAATTCACTTCATCACCGATAATATTATATTATGTAGGTTAAAAACTACTACTGGAATAGCAATTGTATTTCAAAGGGAAAGGTTTAAATCTATATTTAGACTATTGTCTTCCTGTGCTCCAGATGTAGATGCCATGTTGCCACCTCCACCATCTCCATGGTAATCATGGCAATATTTCTTTGGTCCTATTACATTTGAAAAATCTAGAAAAAGAAAATCCTTTGATACATTTAAAAACATTTTGATACATACAGTCAGAGAATAAAATTGAGTGCAATACTAAGGATATGAATTATATGAAAACTAACAAAACAAGTCTCGGTCGAATATATTCTTAATGATTATATTAATAGCCTATATTTTCATTTATACAATTCGTATTCAATATTCGTACATACCAATATTATCTAAAAGTTCCTTTTTCAAGTAATAATAATAACCTTCATGAAGTCCTAAAAATACAGGTACAATAAAATATTTAGTTTTTCTTATTTTAAATCATACAAATAACTTTAATTTTAATTATATCCAAAAAAATATTACCTATTGTAATATAACTCGAAACTTGGGTAAAATTACATTTACGGGATTACTTATGCCGATCACCGATAACAATTCAATAGTAAAATATTGTAAATTGATAAGAGATTTATCAGAATTGAAAAAACTGACATCAGTTATTAAATATTGGTTCGATACAAGATTTAATGAAACCGGATATAATAATAAAATTAATTAGTTTTGATTTCTGAATGCTGTTATGTTTTCACCTATTTAATTATTATTAAAAATAATTAAAAATTCAGTACTTTATGGAAGGGGATCAGAATACTTCCACAGCCACATCAGCCAATCGTAAGAGGCAGTGGCGCCGAAGTCCATGTTGAAGTCGGGCCACGGCCCGACCCCTTTTTTCAAAATATGACTTCGAGGCCTCAAGACAACATATGTTATAAATTATAATGTATAAATATATTCCGAAAATCGTTTCCTAATTATACTCGATTAATACTGGATTGCTGGTTGCTTTGTAAACACAACATAATAAAAATAATGAAATAATGATGTAGGTATAGTTAATATAGATAATTTGTTGTTAGGTAATAGGTACCAAAGTTCCTTTACGGATCGTGTATTTATGACCCAAACCAATGTGACCCATATTCATGAATTACCGGTTAAAAATTATTGTAATCTAAAATATTGTTTTATTATTGAGTTGCTTATATAATTATTTCTATAAAAATAAAACCAAATTTCTACAATATAATTTTTTTGTATTTTAACAAATATGTATTTCAAAAACTAGTATTAGTTTTTTAACACTGAAAATGGAAACATTGTTTTTGAAATACATCCTTGTTAAAATAATATAAAATAATTTTGTAGGAATTCAGTCTTATGTTTTATTTTTATATACCTGTAGTGTCACATTGATTAATTTATGAATTTATGATTTAGACCAGAACAATTGACGTTTTTTTTTCTCATTTTTTTTGCTTATTCATCATTTTAAAAACAGTTGATTTCTCCTATTGGGCCTCCAAATATTAATATTACTAGATTATATTTTTAAAACTTCGGCGCCATTAAGACGCGACTAAACAAGTTTGCATAAAGTCAACAGCCGATGTAAAATTTTGTCAAATAGTTTGAGAAGTCGTAATTAAAACGTAGGCAGATTTTCCCATTTTAGATTTGCGCAAGGACAACAGATGAGAGGAAATAATTTAGTTAGAGGGAAGGAAGTCTTCAAAATATTGTGTGTGATACCAGCCGGACAGCTTGTGTGGTAGCTGTTTGATCAGTAATATGTAAAGGTCTACCCGCCACTTGTAGTTTCAACAGTGTAACGACATCACCACTAAACTCTAGGATAAACTTGGGTCTAGGTGCAAAAGATTAGTATAAAGTAAGAATAGGCATGTATGATGTTGGAACATTAACTAGTAGACGTTATGAATTAATATAAATATTGAAGAGGAGAAAAATCAATATTTGTTGTGTGCAGGAAAGTCGGTGGAGAGAGGAGAAAGCAAAAGCATAATAGGAAATGGTTATAAAATAATATGGTCAGGTATGACTATTTGTAAAGCAAAACTACTTGAAAAGTCTGTAGACGTTCGTATCAATTCAATCGTATACTAGTCATCATCATCTAATTACATATACAGCGTTAATGAGTATTGAAAGACCAAAGCAAATATAAACAGTTTTTTTGCTGTTTTTCTCACATTATACCTGATGTAAAACAAATGTTTTGTCATTATTTATATAATATTTCATATATTTTTAACTCAGACAGTTATAGGTTTATTTACAATGAGTGTATTGACATATTTCAAACTTAAAATTAAAGTTTTTATAAGGTTTTAATTGATTATAACTTACTTGACCTAATACTTTTTTCAGCTATTTGATTTTGTATAAAAATATTTAAATAAATAAAATAAACCATATTGAAATAGTTAAATTATTTAAGTACATTAATATTAGTATTAACTTTTTTGCAATATTTGTGATGGTTTCATTATTATATCATATAATAAATAAATGAAAACAAATTGAAATATTAAAATAATAATTTTTTGTATTTATTACTAAATTAATAAATAACATATTAAATTTAAATAAATATTTAGTATATTTTTATGATTATTTAATAAATTTGGCAAAATGGCTTTTACGAATGAATTACACTGTTTACAGTTTATAACAATACATTTGAGTCTTTCATGATATTAAAAATTTTTTAAATTTTGTAATAACTTAACAGTATAAACCATTTCTTTACACTTAATATATTTAAGAAAGAAATTCAACAAACTTATATGCTCACTTAAATTATAATATGCTTTCTCCAAAGCAGTGATGACTGTATCATCAGCTAAAAAATAATCGTTTAAAACTCTATCAAGACAACAGTATATCATTTTAAGCTGTAACTTATTTTGTTGTAAGATAATAACTATTTTTTCACTATTGAATTTACTAATGTTTGTATATAATCAATTAACATACCAGTAAAACATGATTTAACATGCAATTTAGCTAAAGCATTTTATTGTTTGATAATTAATATTATTATATATTCATTTTTCAAAATAAATTATAATAATAAAGTGGAAAATATAGTCTCTTTTATTATGATAACGTATATTAGAAACGATGGAAAAATAAATCATACGTATTATATTGCAAATAAAAGTAAGTTGAAAATGGTTTTAAATACAAAATGTCTTGCTAATTAAACCAATAAGCGAACCAAAAAAAAAAAAATGCTTTAAATAGCCCATGTTGCTCATTCATTCAAACAATTTAACAACACAACCACGTACATTTGTTAAATAACCTAAACACAACTCTTTGAAAATACTTCACTTCCAATGATCTCAAAAGGATTAGATAAAATGAATCCTTCGTATTACTTTAGACTAATACCAGACAATAATTAGATCACTGAAATTGACACGAGTTTATTTTGAAAACAATTGAACTCTATAGTTTCACTTCAAAATTCCTACGGAAATCAATAAACAGATCATTTATGAACATTTTTTCATACTACTAAAAACAATATACATCGAATCACGCCATGCAATATCCAAAACAAAAATATGGTAGATAAAAATTGTAATATCTATGAAATATATTATATTCATATCATTCAGATATATTTAATTTAATCAGCTATAATGTTACCTTTACAGTTCGATTCTTCTTCATTTTGTTTAACTTCAAAATAATCTTCAAAGCAACGTTTATGCATTTAAATGTCATAATCATAATTTACAATTAATTATGAAATTTTAAAATACAAATGTTCACAATTAAAAAAGTTAAGAATGTCTATCATTTGATGTATTTCATTTACCACTAATTATTGATATATAATTACACTATGTACATATTTCAGTTATAGGGAAAACAATTTTTTGAATACATTTTATTTGTAAGAAAAGTATATTTCATAATTTTTCGAAGACGCATCTAACATCATCAATATACAACTGTCTTGGTTCACAATCATAACGATTTTATTTTTCAGGCACAATGTATATTTGAAGCGTTTCCATAATGTTTATTTGTGTTTTCGCACAAAGGTAATTATTAAAATAAACTACTGATTGTTAGATTAAAGCATTACAAAATATGTCAAAATTTAATACGAACAATTAATCATGTTGGTACACCATTTTAATGGCCTGTCAACTGAGCCCACATTGTAAACTAGACATTAAATGACTAGATTCAATGTTCGATCAATGTTTATGCTATTATGTCACATAGTAGAAAATATGATTCGGAATTATCGTATACTAAAGAAACATCTTACTAGATATTATTTTCAATAAAATAAATTTGATGTATTCATGTACTATAGCTAAAACATAAAATATTTTTTTAGTTTATGTATACAATATTGTACTTTATCTATATTTGAGTATTTCATCGTATTTGATTTTTGTATATATGAACTCGTCATTTATAAAAAAAACACGCATAATACATAATAACTGAATGAAAGGTATTTTTAAAATTTAATTAACCTGAAGATTTTGAAAAATTGATTATGATGTAATGAAAAAATTACCAAAACGATCATCTTGTAAATCAGAACCTGCAACGTCTAAAAACAATTATAACAATACAAATTTGATTCTTTTAGATATTGAATGAATTAGAATATATATTGGTTGTACAACACTGTCTTTATTTCTATAAATTATTTTTAATTTTTCTATGAAATGTATTTGACATGGATCCAGGTTATATATACTGGATTTCTATATATCTAGTTTTTATATTTATTTATATATATATATATATATTTCTATGTATCTATATATTCAATATCTATATACTAGTTGAGTTGATACTTGGTTTTGCTTGTAAACAGTTTTGCTTGTGAACAGTTTTGCTTCGTTTCCAACAGAAATCGAATATCAAGACAATTAATTTTATTATTGAAATACTTTAGAATACACAATAGTTTTTTTCCTTCTAGTGCTTAGAGGAACAAATGTGAAGATTTACTTGTGCGTGAGAATGCCAGATGGAGTTAGTTGTCTATGCGAGAAACATGAATTTTTTAAATTTAGTCTACAAACGTGTATCAATAGTCATTAAGCTTTGTTATTGTTCATTGCAAAGATGAGCTGCGCCGGTGACTTCAAACGTTTAAAGTCAAGAGGCAGATCTGCTGGAATCATTGGAATTCTTGGCAACAGTACATTTTTTTTTTAATTTCCATTTAAGATTGTTGTCTCGATGATATTGTTCATCATCTTTTTCACTGGAAGCCTGGTTCTATTGCAAGATTGTTGTGGATTGATGTTCCGGAGAAAAATGATAAGCTACTTTCAATGTTAAAATGTGCGGTGTTATCCCTAGAAAATCAAACAAATTCAAAAATTCAGTTAGATAATTTATAACTTCATCTTGATTTATTACGGTATCGATTGACTTATACGTTGCAGCTTCAGGTGGTATTGTATCTTGAATGCAGGAATTGATTATATTTACATCGTTATTTTTTGCTTCTCATATAGCACGTGAACTGTGCAACTCATGATTTTAGTAGTTTTGTACAATGTTTAAGAAGACTTTGTTGATTAATTCGTCTTTGAATGCTTTTATTTTAAAAAAGTTTTTGGTTTTAAGCAAAATTATGCATTGTATGAGTTTATCGATTACTATTTTTCCATTTCCAATATCTAACAATTGGTTGATGAAATGTTCTACTGAAACAGACCCATCCGTGCGATACGGGGTTATCGCACAGATAAGAGGAGAGGAGGTAGTTGGTCGTTCAAACTTCTCGAACGTTCCATCGTCTCTCGAACAACTATACTTCATGTCCGTTTTTTCTAGAAGACATTTATTTCTTTTTTCCAATATAATATCGTTCGTGATCTCTTCCCTTTTGTTTCTGGTTTGATCTTCAAAAGGGTTATTTTCGAAGTGGCTAGTCAGGTTTTACAGTGACATATTAGATACAGCAAATATCCCGAAAATTTTCAAAAGGGCTAAAATGATGACACTTCTAAAATCGGGAAAGTTAGGGACTGAGTCTGCAGATTAGCATCCAATCTCATTGCTAAGCATTCCATACACGATCTTAAAAAGACTTATCCTGGAGCGAATACAATCTCATATTAACGAGATCATACCAGTAGAATAAGCGGGCTTCAGAAATAACAGAGGTTGTGAAGAACAAGTGCATGCCTTAACTACACTAATAGAAGCTAGCCTACAGAAGAAACTAAAAACCAGTGTAGCCTTCATTGATCTTTTTGCCGCATATGACGCAGTATGGTTATATGGTTTATTGTATAAACTTAATAAAGTTATTGAATGAGGTAAGTTAATAATGTTCTTAGAAGAAATTTTAGCAAATTAAAGTTTCAAGTTTATCTGGGTAACAAAGGGAGTAGATGGAGAACAGTGATTAATGAGCTTCCTCATAGTAGAGTTCTAGCTCCAAAATTTTTTAACCTTTATTCATATATCTTATATATGCACGACTTTCCAAAGACAGGACTAATTTCCAATTTACGGACGACATAGTAATCGCGTACTAAAGTAAAAATCTGGCAGTGTTATCTTAACCAAAAACTAAGAGTTAATGAATACCTATCTCCGTAATTAGTGCATAAAGCCAAACCCTATAAAACTGAAGTATGTGCCTTCCACCTCAACCACAGACAGGTTTGAGGTAAAGTTTGATGGAATAAGAGTAAAGCATAATTTTTTTCCTAAATAGTTGGGTATAACGCTAGACCGAGCGCTTTCATTTAATGAGCATTTGAATAGCCTAAGAAAAAAGATTCAATCCCGGATTAACTTAGTACAAATGCTTGCTGGAAAATGCTGAGGTGCTAATGTTAAGATTTTGAGGATAGCAACGTTAGGACAAGTTTATAGTATAGTATAGTATGGGTCTCAAGTTTAGTACAATAGCTCACGTGTAAAGAATATAGACACGCATCTTAATAGTGAAATGAGAGTAGTTAGCGGAACAGTTAGAAAATCTACACCACTTCAATGGTTATCAGCACTGGCAAACATTAAACCGTCACACATACGAAAGAAAAATGCACTTATAAAATCCATTAAGAAATTTGACGATCAAAAACGCTCACTCCTATGCCAGATGTTACTTCAAACATCTGATCAGCGATTAAAATTTAGGATTTCACTAGTCGAGATCGCCAGAAAATTGACCAGTTTAGGAATCAAAAGTGCTTATTGGTCATCAATAGAGAATTGGCGAAAAGAATAAGCCAGCATTACTTCACCAAATGAAAAACTAGTATTTGATTATTAACCTCGACATATGTCTAAGAAGAGTCCCACATCATAGAAACTTTTTACCTCTAAAATCTGTGATTTTTGATTAATTATAAATCTTTCTAAATTAAACCATTATATCTATATATCTTTATCGTATTATTTTATGTATTATTATAGTTCTGATAGATAAGTTGATTTGTGTTAAAGCCATATAATATAAATAAATCTATAAATGCAAACTCGTTAACAAAATTAATATATTAATAATATTAACCCACGTTATAGATCTTTTAGGTGAAGGGACTACAACTACCACATTTTATTCAAAGAAATCTGTTCCTTTTTTCATTTTCTTTATCTATGTTCTTATATTTAAAACAAGAAAAATTCTTAATATTTTACTTACATGAATCATATATAATTACAAATACTTCTTTACCAGTAAATTGCACTAAATAGACAAAATAAAATCAATGTATATATTTTATAATGTAGTTAACTGAATATAACAATATAATTATGTAAAAAAAAAAAATTATTGCCCATATTAAAATTAATATGATTTATTAATTAAAAATTAAAAAATTAAAAAATTGTAATCTATCCTTCTACATATACAAGGTTTGTCCGGAAAATAATGAGCCTGATTTTTTTACAAAATTTATTGAACATACAAGTACTACAACTTAATATTCTTCAAAAGAAGACCCTTTCGCTTCAATACATTTTTTCCAACGTGATTCCCATGCTGTATAAGCTCCCTGGAACTCCTCCGCCGGAATACTGTTCAGTAAGATCGTCGTAGTAGCTTGGACGTTCTCCAGGATGCCCAGATGATGTCCTTTGAGCTCCCTTTTCAGTCGAGGAAATAAAAATAAGTCCGCTGGAGCTAAGTCTAGACTGTAGGGTGGCTGGGGAATCGTTTCAACACCAAGCCGAGTTAAGTAGGAGGTGACGACAAAGGCTGTGTGAGATGGCGCATTGTCATGATGCAGTTTCCATGACGCTCAGATCTCTTTTCGGACGTGGGTGACTTTGTGATTCAGTCTTTGAAGCGCTTCCTTATAAAATTTAGCATTAACAGTCTGGCCAGGGGGTACAAACTCGTAGTTTACAATTCCCTTAACATCAAAGAAAACAATGACAATCGACTTCACACAGACTTGCTCATTCGAGCTTTCTTCTGGCGCGGCAACGTAATCGTGTGCCATTCCGCACTATTACGCTTCGACTCTGGATCGTATTCAAATTTCCTATGACTCATCACCAGTGATAATGTTATCCAAGAAACAGATCATCCGCACAGAGTTGTTTCAGCTCCTTGCACACTTCCATGCGATTCACTTTTTGAGCGTCTGTCAAAACATTGGGCACAAATTTTGCGCAAATAATCCGCATGGCCAAGTCTTCCAAAACAATCTCATGGACAATAGTTTTTGGCAAGTTCAATAATTCCGACATTATACGAACACTCATTCATTGGTCTGTGTTCAACAATTCGCGAACACAGGTGAGGTGTTAGTTCGTTCGCTATGTTGATGGGCGTCCAGAACGGGCGATCATCCCGCGAATGTCATCCCGACCTTCTCTGATCGACTTGTATCACTTATTTGCCTGCAAATAGGACATGCAAGCATCTCCGAAGGCTTCTTTAAGCATGTCCCATATTTCCTTTGGCGTCTTGTTGAGCTTAACACAAAACTTCACCGCATAACGTTGTTCAAAAAATTTTTCCATCGTAACTACGATGTGGCCACTGCATAGAGGTTCACGTAAAAGCACATCCTAATTCTCCAAGAGCTCGGAGGCGACTAACCATGGCATCTCTGAATAGCTAAAGGTGCCCCCCACTTTTCCTAATCGGTTGCACCGTTCCGCATTGCATAGTCACGTCACAAAATAATTAGGCTCATTACTTTCCGGACAAACCCTTTATATAAATAAATTCCCATAAAAATTTAAATAAAACTACAAAATCAAATTAATATTCTATCTAATAATACAATTAATTTTTCAATGAATAATAACTTCTTATCAAGTAAATTTGCTAATATTTTAAACAAAAATAGTAATAATGTAAAAATAGCTATTAAAACTTAAAAAATTAACAATTAAAAATTCTATCAATTATGATAATATATAGGGTTTATAAATTTGTTTGTAATTGTAATAAATTTTACATTTGAAAAACTAGTAAAAATTTTAAAATTCAAAACAAAGAACAAATTTCAGAAATAAAAATTTAAAAAAATTCACCTAAATCTAATTTTGCTACACACATCTTAGAAATTAATCATAGTATATATTACGATATAAGAAAATATTTAAATATATTACACGAACAAAAAAATAAATATATAAATACAATATTAGAAGAATTACTTATTTATAATGAAGTTAAACGTAATGGTTTTAATAATATTTTAAATATATAAGCTAATTACACCATTTGCCAGTCAATATTGTGACAGGTTAATCATGATATTCACGGATCACCATGATATAATTGCCCATGTGTTCAAACAAAAATTGAAATCTTTTATGGATTTCATTTACAAGTATCGTGTTTTTGGTGAGACACGTTGTTGAATGTATAATCATTTAATGGAAGAAAAGAGGATTGCCGCATTCACACATTTTGATTTGGTTATTTCATAGAATTACACCAGACAAAATTGATGCAGTCATCTCAGCAGAAATATCAGACGTCGACATTGATCCAGGCTTATTCGAAGTCGTTACCAAAAACATGATTCATGGTCCACGTTGAGCGATCAACGCCAAATCTTCATGCATGAAGGATGGAAAATGCAGGAAACGATTTCCAAGAGACTTACACGTCGAAACTATCACTGGCAAGGATGGATATCCTTAATATCGTCGACGATCAACTGAAGATGGCGGCAAACTCATCACTCTAAACGTGCGCAACAATGACATTGAAGTCGATAATCGTTGGGTTGTGCCGTATTTACCATTATGTGCCTTTTGGTGGAGCCACTCATTCTATTGTCAAAGGATTTTCGACAAACTCTGCCAGTGATACCATGTTCAACACCCGCTGATGAACTTAATGCATGTCTCAAATCTTCAGTTCTATGTCAATTACAAATTGACTTTAAAAACCAATATGCGTGATCAACTACAAAATAATGCAGTCGCCTAACGTTTCGCAAAAAAATTGCTGGATATTGGGAATGGGAAGTTGGCAATTGACTATCCTAAACAATGTATTACATTGCTAACAAACTTTTGTAAGATGACATCTACCAAACACGAATTAATTCAAAACGTTTTCCCAAATATCGCGCGGAAATTTAAAAATCATCAGTGGCAGAAATATAAATATACAAATCTACATTTGCCCTTGCAACGCACGGGTATTTAGCTAGTATATATATATATTGACGACGACTTGACGACAACCAAGAGCGCACGAGTGTTTTTCCGACGTGCTGCCTTCGAGCTTACACCGCGTATTATTGATGTATGATAACGTGACAGGAGAGGCGGGGTAGATTCGCATTGCCACAATCGATGAATTTATCGATAAAACGATAGTGACAGTGCGATCTACAGCTGTCGCAAAACCGTACTGTATATAAGCAGATTTTAAAAATAATATTTATCAATACACATTAGACAATAATACATCATTTTCTACCAACAGTTTTAATATAATCTATGTTACTATGATCATCGATTTATGATTGTTTCTTATTATTTATAATATATTCTAAGTATTTTGTTTATTAATTTCATATACTTATTATATAATTTTTTGTTTTTTTATTATTTGTTATAACCTAATGATGACTTACAGTCGAAACTAGTTGTTACTCTCTTAAACATTTACCAAATACTCTAGGCATATTTTCTTTATATATACACTAAATTTATAATATATACTAATTTTATTATACATATTATTATTTTATAATATATATATATATTATTTTATTGATATTATACACAGGAGTCGAGTTTTGTTTTGTGATATCCAAATAAAAATACATCATTCTATAGATTTAATTCATTTAGTACATAATTACAATTTATATTTTTTGTATTAATTTTTGCCGCTCGGAATACATCTAGACAATAAAATACATTTATATATTAATCATTTTTGTTATTAAATATATCAATTGAGTAAAACTTAATGATTTTTTTTCATATTAATATTACATTAAGTTTTAGTTTCATTTATATTTAGGTAACGCTTATTAGTAATTAATGTAATAACGTGTAAAATACAGATATGAAAAAAGATCCAAAAGAAAACAAAAATAGTTTAATATCAGATTTGTTTGATAATTTCTTTGAAAAAGTGTTGTCAATAATACGTAATAAAAACTATATACCTTCACATTCTTTAACATCTAATATATTTGGAAAAAAGCATTACAATCAATTAGTAATTAAATTATATTTGTTTAATATGATTAATTAATTAATAATAAAGAATAAAGTAGTGAAAATAAAAGAAAAAATAAATAAAGTGTAAAAAGGACATGCAAAAAAAAATTAAAGTATTAAAAGATAAAGAAATATAAAAGAAGAAAAATAAAAGAATTAACGAATGTAAATAAAATAAAAATTATAAGTTAATACTCGTAAATAAAATGAAATTATATATATATATGTATATATATAAATATATATACAGGGTGATTGGGTTTAACTTTTAAAAAATAATAAGAGTCGTTGTGCACCTCAAAAGCAACAAAAAAAGTTCAATGAACCATGGTCCAACTCTCAACCGACTTAGAGTTATATCGCGTTTTTTTCAAAAAACGTTACTTTTACTCATAAATTGACTTTTATTTCGTAAATTATTGACTTCAAGATGATTTTGAAGACACCATTGGAAAAAGCATTAAATTTTCTATTAATGGAGATTCCTTTTACTCAAGAAAATTTATTTTCATTACCAAAAACTTAGTAATTAAACTTTAAAATTTGAAATTCAAATTTTTAAAACAAATTCAACTGTAAAAAAAATAAAAATTTTTTCTGTGAAAAAATGTGCAAATTTGACAAAAACGTTGTATTTCTATTACTTTCAAAACAATGTGCTAACATAAGCAATTATCTAGGCGTTTTGATAAGAAATTTCGAAAAATGTGTTAAAAAACATTAGATGGTAGGACCTTGTACCTACCACAAAACCTGGGAAAAGAAGGCTTATTCAGAACGCATTTTCAATTACAATGATTTATTAATTGCATTTACAAATTTAAATCACAAATTTTACGTTTTTATTTACTGTAAGTATTGTTCAATGTGGTGCCCATTATGTCTCACACAGGCTTGGGCTCTTCGTCTCATCTCCGTTCGCGTGACACGTATTGACATTGTTTTACGGAGTTGAGGCACACATTGTTCTATTCTACGGACCAACTCTTCGCGTGTTCGCACTTCAGTTTGGTAAACATGAGTCTTCAAAAATCCCCACACGAAAAAATCAAGTGGTGAAAGGTCTGATGACCGTGCTAGCCATGGGACATAACCTTCTCTGCCTATCCATATCGGATAATTGAGATCAAGAGACCGCCGGCGAGTCAAAGAAAAGTGTGGAAAATCATGTTGCGCGTATAATGTAATGGGACATCCTCCAACAGAATTGGTAATTCATTTTCCAAAAAATAAAGGTAAGACTCACCAGATAGGTTCTGTGGCAGTCCGAAATAAAGACCAAATATTTGATCTCCAATGACCCCCATCTACACATTTACACTAAAGCGATGTTGGAACCGCTGCTGATGTACCAACCGAGGATTTTCATACGCATAAAAATTTCTATTATGGATATTACATATTCCCTCCTTTGTAAATGTTGATTCATCGGTCCATAGTATTCGATCATCGAATATAGAAAATCGGGGTCATCGACATCGTTGTGGAGCAACCAACGCGAGAAGTGCACTTGAAATTGGTAGTCCCGATCCTCTAGCCCCTGAGTCCTCGTATAATGATATGAATGTCGTCTTTTCTGTTGGATTATTCTACAAACCATTCATTGAGACACTTTCACGCGTGCACTGGTCTCCCTTTGGCTGATTTCTGGGTTACGTTTAACCAAATTCAGTATATCATTAAACATCGATACAAAATGTCGAAACATTCTTCAATACGACTGCCACCTTCTCTTAATGCACTCTGTAATGTACTTCTTTCTCGGAGGTTTCTGTGAATAGCTGCGAATGTTAGATGACTGGGGGCTTGATGGATTGGGTGACGTTGAATATATTCTCTTTTAGCTCCTAAAGAGTTTCCATCACACAAACCATACACAAAATGCATGTCTGTGAGTTCTCAAAGAAGAAAGGCATTATGAACGCGCTCAAGTAGGTACGACGATGCACAAACAACTAACTAAATAAATTGAAAATGAACTGATTTGGATATAGAAATATGGAGAGGATAAGGGATAGCCAGACAGTTTTCCAGGAAGCACTCACCTCAAATATTGAGGAAAGTGTTTCCTGGAATATAATTTTCTACCGAATAACAGCATCAAATCATTCTTCAGAAAATTCTGATAAATTAGAAGGGACAATTTTCATAATGAACGTACACATTACTGGCACATTACAAATTACAAATAGGTACTAGCCTACCTGTTTTTTGAATAAATCATTCTGAACATTTTCACAATTTATGTACCACCTAACGTTTTTTAACACATTTTTCGAAATTTCTCATCAAAACGCCTATGTAACTGTTTATGTAAGTACATCATTTTAAAGGTAATAAAAAGACAAAGTTTTTGTCAAATTTGCACATTTTTTCACCGAAAAAAATTTTATTTTTCTTACAGTTGAATTTGTTTTAAAAATTTAAATTTCAAATTTTTAATTTATTTAATTACTAAGTTTTCGGTAATGAAAATAAATTTTCTTGAGTAAAAGGGATCTCCATTAATAGAAAATTTAATGTTCTTTCCAATAGTGTCTTCAAAATCGTCTTGAAGTCAATAATTCACGAAATAAAAGTCAATTTATGAGTAAAAGTAACGGTTTTTGATAAAAACGAAAAACGCGATATAACTCTAAGTCGGTTGAGAGTTGAACCATAGTTCATTGAACTTTTTTTGTTGCTTTTGAGGTGTACAATGACTCCTATTATTTTTTGAAAGTTATACCCAATCACCCTGTATATATGTGTATATGTATATATATAAAAATGTATACTTACATATACTAAAAAGTCAATGAGTATTACATTGATTAAAAAAAAAGAAAATATAAAAGTTGTTGTATATATGTGTTTATTACTACCGGTTTGGACAAAATGTCATCATCAGGTTAATACAAAACAAACAACTGAGAAATCAATTAAATGTTAAACTAATTAGAAAAAATTGTATAGAGAAATAAGACAGAAATTACATAGAGAATATTATTTAATTATAATATTATTATTAAACGTCATCATTTTGTCGGAACCGGTAGTAATAAACACACATACACAACAACTTTTATATTTTTTCTTTTAATCAACGTAATACTCATTGGCTTTTTTGTATATTTAAGTATACATATTTACATATATTTATTTATTTGTTTAAATATATATATATATAAATTTTATCATTTTAAAGGTTAATAATGTAAATCTTTCATATTTAACCTGTTTACTTAATTTATAGAATATTACCGGCATTCGTGAACTTGACAGTGATTACAACAATAACTGTCACAATAAATGTTAAAAAATTCAATGTTTTAGTGAAAATCATGACTGTTATTTTCTTGTAGTATTTAACTAATGTACTTTAGAATTCAACTGAAACTTTAGACTGGTTTTGTATCGTACGATTACCAAATAAATATGGTTTTTGGTAAACAATAAGAAAAATTTACATTACTACTCGTATTTACTCAGGTAAAAAAATATTTTGTATTTTAAACTATTGAAGATTAATTTTTAAATTGTTTTCTTCCGTGATTTTATGCACAATTATTGCTCATATAATTAATTTATTGGAATTATCTTATATTTTATTTATTATCTGTACGATCACACCTATAAAAAAGCAAGAGTAAAAAAAGCACTTTCATTTAAAAAAATATTTTTATACGATACACGAATTTAGTGTCAAAGGGGTGTCTTGAGTAAACAATAAACAAATCGCATAAAATATTTGAACAGATAACAAACTATCGGTAATACAAGCGATATTATTGCAATCAAGAAAATCAAATAAAAAACATTCATTTTTCTGAAATTCATAAAAACAATTATCAATAAATAAAGCAAAAACAAATTATCACATTAAAATTTTACAAAAAAAAAAAAAAAATATTATCTATATGACAATAAATTTCAAATTTCCATTTACAAAAGATATTCAATCATTTGGAATTTGGTGTTATTTCATTTTTATATGGGTTATCGATAAATCCTTAAATCCTTCCAAGCAATCATCAATAATATAATATTTACAAAACTTGATACTTATATATAAAATTTAACCTTGATTTACGTTGATGTTAATTTTGTATACAGAAAAATATAAAAAGTATTATAACATGAATCCAATCATATTGTGTTAAATCTACAGAAGACTAAGGCATTTCAGAGGTACAATATGAGTACCCAAACTCTACGAGCTATGAGTATAGAAATATTAATTTTTGCAGACATATTAGAAAAAAATGTAAGCCAAGTTTTCAAGAACTTTAATAAGCCATGACCTATTTATATCCCCTTTTACATATCATATACTTAAATCATAACCGAACAAAAACAAAAATAACCGTTTAAAGCTTGAGTAATAGAAATGCAAGCTGTAAAATAATGATTTGTATGTTAAATTTGTGATTAATTAGTGGCATCCTTAAAAATCAGTAACAAGTTGTTTCGATGCTTCTAACAAACTTTCGAGTACGCTTAAATGATGAAATAACTCTTCCACGCTTTCATTTTTGATCAATTAACACCCTCCATCATTTTCTTTCAGTATCGAATTTCACCACGTCAATAAAAGTCACAGGTCAAAAAAAATGAACTGGTCGGGGGCACACGTTGTTTCTAAAAACTATTGCGAACGGCCTTCTGATACCAATTTTGTGCGTACTTACAAACTATAGAACTATAGAATAATAAAATTAAATAAATAAATGGTTACTATGTTTTACAGTTGTGTATTACTGGTAACAAAAACATTAACAAGAGAAATAGTATAAAATGTACACTGAAACACGCAAAACGATAACACTTATAATTTAGCACCTCTGGATCAAAATACCAAACTATAAGTTAATTAAGGTCCATTTAGTACGTCAAATTGCATTAAGTTAGATAACAATTTAAGTAAATAATGAGTGTTGTGACCACGGAATGATCGAGAATCTTCGTGAAGATAAGCAAAATACATATACACACGAAAGTTCTAGGTCATTCTATTTGCACAACACAGGAAAAAGAGTAGGATGTTCTAGAAGTTTAAGTGATATATAGTGGCGCGACAACACCGTAACAACCATTTGTATTTGTATTTGTAGCATAATACATGCAAATCAGCATATAATTTTGCTATTTAAACCGTATTTGCCAACTTTTGTTAATGATAATAATAACAATAGAACTGGCTATTAAAAATTGTTTACTGAATTATTTTCAATTCACCAGCAAAATGGCCAGCAGCATACCGAAACCTATAGGAACTCACATAAACATCCAAAAATGAATGGTTACAATAGGTAAGATACGTGAATATAATATTAAATATAAGTCATATTAAAGACTATTATAGCTGTCAGAGCTGATGATTATATATGTATTAAATATGTCAATGAAGAGCAAATATTTTAGTGTATGTATGTTTTAATCATACATGCGAAAACGCGACGATGAAGAACAAACTCAATACTAAACTTTTCAACATCATGTAAATGACTATTTGACGAACGACAAGTTTTATAACATACGAAATGATAAGGTGTTGGTTTCGTCATTATTAATAATAATAACAACAATAATAATAATAATAATGACAAAATTGACTTAATCGACTAATATTTATTGAGCGTGTGGGTTCGTTTATGTCCACAGATAGGTAAGTTTAAGAACGTATGTTCGATGTGCGTTGGATTGACGATGGAAGTACTATTACTTTTATATAGCTGGTTATTAATAGAATCTTGACGATCACTGATAATTGATTACAGTTAATATAACTCACAATGATATGTTAACGTTTATATTATGGCGATGGCCGTGAATGTTAAGCTAACACAATTTCATATCGAAAACAAATACATCTGACGAGTAACAAAAATATTTTCTTAATTGTGCCCCATAAAACATAAAGTCCTATACCATTAGAATTTAATCCAAACAATATTGTTTTAGATATATGCGTAAGCCACGTTTTGATTTAAAGTGATGTTTACTTAAGATCGCCATTCCAACTAATTTATTTGAATTAATTCAACACTTTTTCGTATAGTACATATTTTGAGGTTCACCCGATCCTTTTCTATAGCAAATCATATCTATTTAGTGTCGAAATTGACATATTATTTGGGTATAAGAAATATTATAGTCTAATATTCTGACATATATAATTTTGTATGATAGTTTTTAAATTTTTTCTATTATATTAAACATTTAGTAAATTAAACTTTTTTTGATAACATTTTTAATTTAAATTTAAAAAAAAATTATCAATATATTACGCAGCAAAAAATATTATTTAAATTTTTGTAATTTATTATACAAAATACGATCATGAACTTTAAAAAAATGTGTTTTCTTGAATAAAAACAATACACAAAAGGTATATGACTATTTGCATAGGTGAAAAAAATGACTTCATTATCTTAGATATTGAATGTAACCAAGAAAATGATGTTAAAAAAATGTAATTCTTCCTAATTAAATGAATTCTTTACAATCAATTTATTGCGTACATAAAAGTATACATCATAAAATGTTTTTTAAAAAATTATTGTTTAACTATTTTTTGAATAATTTATTATTGCCAATTACATATAGTAATGATTCTAAACGGAAATTGAGGAGTTTTGTATTATTATCGGTGCCAAAGAAAACATAAATTTCTACCGCAATGTGGTCAGTCTTATAATTTTACCATAGCTGAGCAATGATAAATACTGTGATAGATTTTGCGTATTATTACACATATATTACAGATACTGTAAGCACTGATAAACTTCCTCTTTTTTCAAGACAATTTTTTTTTAAACTTTATAATTTTTTTAAAAACATTTAAAAAACTTACATATTGTTTTTGTTAGAATTTTTAACGATTGTTTATATAAAAAGAAAAAGAATTTCATACTTATAAATATTACAGTTGTGACGGTGTACGAATAAAGATCCACTCAAAGTCAGTCGTTCGTAGGTAATCGTATTTCACCGTAATTCAAAATATTCATCAACGATTAAAAACTAGTGGATAAGTGCCCTATACAACATAAATTATTACTGAAAAATAATGTCTTATAATTTTCTCATAACTTAGCACTGATAAGCATTGTGCCAGATTTAATTTCTTTATCACTGCAAACATTGAACGCCTTTTTATATATAATATTTTTTTTAAACTAAAAATTGTTTTTGTAACCATTAAAATACGAACTTACATATTGTTTTTGTTCGAATGTTAAACGATTATTTAGAAAATAATATGTATATTCAGAAAAAAATATGCAAACCAATAAATATTACAGTTTGTTATCTCCCACCGTCTACATAGTGAACCAAAATTATAATTACATAATTGGGTAAAAATCATTAATTAATTCACCTTGTCGACACCACAAATGAACGATACCATTTTAACTGTACTCTATATTTTATCAAATATTTATTCTACGAAATATGCATAAATTATAGTGTTATTATAAAAGTCAACAGTGTTATTTTCTTTTAAATAAACTTGCCATATTAAATGGAAAAAATTGTGAATGAAGAAATTTCAGTTTTTTTTTTTTTATAATTTTAATAAATTTTTCCAAACACTTTTACAATATTCTCTCAGAGCTTTACATAACTATGCCCGTTATATCATATAGCAAACGAATTATAAATTGCTGTGATGCTTTTTTTATTTTACATAAAAAATATACAATCTATACAATATTATGTACAATAAGCGCGTGTGATGAGAGTATTGTTGGCAGTAAATAACATGAGAAAGAAGTCATTCATCAGTGACATTTTCATAATTGTGATGCTAAAATTAAAAAATGATAAGAGCTAGTTATTATCTGAAAAAAACTTACTGTAAGATATTTAGCATATTCACAAATATTAGTTTATTTAAAAGTAAACAAATTAAACAATTTATCGAAAATCTATTCAAATCTAAATTACACATATAGAAAGTTATGGTTTCATAACACAAAAATGTCATTTCCATGGTTCATTAAATTATAGGACAAATTAATTCATTTAAAAACTATAAAGAATCATTTTCAAATGGAGCATATTAATTTTATTATCAGTGCTCGAAAAAAAAATATATCCTGCACAACCAATAATACGCTGATCCCATACGACTCGGGTACTAAACGAATATATGTTAACCGGTGCCCTTTACAGGTCGTGTTTGTTCATGTTTACAACGTGGTTTCCCAACGGTTGTTAGTAAATGTAACACATATCTAAGGAATTTAAAGTCATCAATATTATTTATTTGTGCAATTTTGGTGCCTCTCACACGGATCGTCTGTGATAGTATACTGGATTGCCGGAATGATCGACAGTTAAAAGAGTCACGTAGTATCGAAATAATCGTCAAGTCCAAACTATTGGTGATTATAGTTCTTGCTAACTACACGAGTCACAGTGAATGCATTGTTATGGATAAGTCAGACAAAAAAGATAAAATTTATTTATCACTGGCCTCCCAATAACTATCTTTTGATGTAAAATGTATTTCTTATTATTACTTAGACGCTCTACCGTACATGTGTAACATTTCATTTACACACGTATTATTATTATTATTATTATTCAAATAACGATCTTTTGGTATCCATTTTCCACACATTACTTGTATTAACGAAAAAACATACTGAACGTCTAATACAAATATTGTAATTAAAAAATCCAATTGTCATTATTAAATGTTGCAGTGTATTTTATAAAGATATTCATAATAGAGTTGGTGGTTCTCTGCTTTCTTCCAAATTAAGAATGGCTTAGTGTTCTATTATGAATGACTAAACATGTTTAATAACTAAATACAATTTCAATAAAATATATTTATCACTTCAGTAATTAAATCCTAACAAGCGTTTATAATATGTACATTATTAAGACGTTTAGATCACTCCAAAATAAATTCACATTTTCAATTCTTAAGATCATCGATAATTCGTTTAAATATTGATTTTTTTTTTAGTTTTAAAATTAGTTCATTAATTTTAGAGTGTCTATTGGGCGAAAATCCAATATCTACCTATGTACAACACTTTTATGCACAGACACTATCACGTTTCCTTAGTGGATAGGAGATTTGAGACAAATTTGGTGTATTGTTGTCGAAGCAAATAAATAGATTTACTGCTATTCAATCTGTATTTTCCCAACTAAATATGCCACATTGTCCAAGGGATCCCTGCGGTTTACTCTAAACGCCAACAATATGAATGACGCCAAACTAATAACCACTTAATAAGTTGTTTTTAAATATCGTGAATATATCAATTATTTTATTTTATACTAATTGTACTAAAGGAAAAACAAGATACTCGGAAAACAGAATTATTAAACAAAGTACAAAATACAAAAATTTTTATAAACGTAAATAATAAGCGTAAAATATGTGTTGATTTTACGTCTGATTCACATATTGGCATCAAAACAATTTTCTTTATTTCTTATTTAATACAGAGGGCACTGTTCTGTAAAGTTTTGATTGAACGTTGTGATTACTTTTACGAAATCTTATAAGATTTATAGAAAATAAATTATGATTTTTTTATTGTTATAACTACTCTATGTTCTGAAAGTGTATATATACATAAATATATTTATTGGATATATATATATATATGTTATTATATAAATATAAATTATGTTTTTATTAGAATTTTTAACGGTTATTTGTATAAAAAATAATCTTCATAATTATAATAATAATTATCCACCATTACATATTTTCAATGCCATACAACCATCCCTACTCCTACTCCTACACGCACGATACTGGAACCTTCCTTTCATTGCCCGGTGATCAGATGTTGTTTTCTGCACACAAATACGTCACGTATTTTTCTTACTATTATTTTTATCTACAAAATAATGAAATTTGTACACAACAAAAATAGATGTCTGCCGTCCCTAAAAACTTGCCTCTATGAGCACTTGCTTATTGCGTTTACTGAGAAATACAGCACTGTTGGAAATACCAATACGATAATTTATAAATATTATCGAAATAAAATATCACAACACACGTTGCGGTGTTTTAAAAACAATTCGTAGTAGCAAAGTTGTTTCTATGTAACATCTTCTCGCATCGAGAGAAAAGAAAAAACGAGACTTTTGCAATTTTAAAAGCCCAACGACCGCTGTACTTTATCACTGCAAAACATACATCCTATTTTTAATCTAGCGTGAAGTTTTGTAGAACTTTTACTATTATTGCAAAAAATAAATAAATAATAATACAAATAATACAAATCGATATAAAACTATATATTGATCTATTGAACAGATTTTATAATGTGTGTTAAATTTCACACAGATTAATTCATTAGAATGTTTGGCAAATATTTTTGATAAATAATATTATTCAGAATATATTATCAATTTATAACAAGAAAATTTTTGAAAATCCGCTACTGAATGTCGCCGATATTGTTCTAAAATAGCCGTTATCAATTATTACTTTTGAATACAATATTATTATAAAACAATTAATTATTTAGTAATTTAAAGAGTTTTTTTTAATAACACGGAGTTTTTTTAGGTTTTTTTTATAATCGTATAATCGAGTCGTCCAACATTAACTAATCGACAAGTTACTGTACGCGATTGTTCACGTCTTACTTCAAGCCACGCGAACAAGAATGAATTCCTTTTGAGGAGCGGCGAGACAATGCGTTCGCTGTATACGCGTACGTAATTATAAATTGATAAGTAATGACTAATAACGATTAATAGTCACACCCGCCAGACGAATCGATCTACATATTAACATATTAACTAGTCCAGTACAGCTAAGCTATTAGAACCGCGCAGCGCGGTCACGAGCAAAGGAATCACGCTTTAAACACCTGTCCATAGAACTTTCATCGAGAAATAAATTGTTTTCACTGGAATAATTTTGGTTATTGTTATATCAGGAGACAGTTCTGATAACGTTTTTTCCAATTTGTTAAATTATTTGAAACCTAATGTATATTTACAATATTTATTTATTATTATTTATTTTGTTGTAAATATATGTTTTCATTCTAAATATACCATGATATACATGTAGAACAGGCTGCTATTTTATAAGTTATTTATAAATAAATAAATATATACATATATATATGTATACATATAATTTCAAATTACTTAAAGAGGACTTGAAGCGAACGAATCATATAAGCATAATTCTATATAAAGCCTAAACAACGACCAACATGCATTTGTTCAAATTCCATCCAATTTCAATGCTGATTATGCTCTTACTATTTATACGGCTCGTCTTATTTAAATATAAGCCAAAAATTAAAATTAAATGCTCAAATCATTTACGGAATAAAACAAAAAGAAAATTGACAGTTTGCGTATTGGAAGGATACTTGAATTTTTCACGCATGTATTCTTAAAAATAATTATTTCATTAAATTCTGTAATTATAACACAATTCTTAAACTGTCGATTTGTATCAAAAAAAGAAAATACTGATAGGATCTTATATTTTAAAATAAATAAAATCGATTTTGATGAATCTTCGGTTAAGAATTGAGATTAAAAACTTCAAAAGCTGTATAAAAAGATAACAAAAAATTAACTGATTTGCTTGAGATCAGGTCGCGGATGTTGCAATAGATGACGGTTCGAGCGGTTTGAGTGTGAAGAATTAATACATTCGAAACGCGATTCTGGGCGAAACCGAGATTTGTTTCTAATTCGATAAAATCTAAATTTCAAACACTCGAAAAAGAAACTAAAACACGTAATATGAATTATATGTATAACGACTAATTCGGAATGTAGAACGTATCGCGGGAAAAAAACTGTAAAAAATGATATCCAATCGATTTTCGTGAAAGCCGTCGACCAGTTAAACGGTGTATCGACAACATGTTTCCCTCTGGCCGAGCGAAACGGACGGGGAGAAACCGGAAGGAAACGTGTGTCGAAACCGGATTACTGTTAGCCGTTGCGGGAGAAAAACAGCACTTCCTATGTGGAAACCGATACATTCGGAATCACGCCGGCGGCGTCTTAAGAACCCGCCGTAATAGCGAACGGTCGCGACCGTCTCCGGCCCGCCACAAAATTGTCGGATGATCGGTGTATAGAACAATTGTAGAAGTCGTCGGTGCAATTGCGACCCCTCCTTCCAACCTTCTAACCACCCGTTGCACATGACGGAGGAACATGAATGCACGCAACACGCACACCGCGTACACGTACAGGTCGCGGCGGTACCGGTCTATGGTCGCGTTTCCGAAACGGGTGAGGGGGTGCGCGCGCCCGTTAATTGAATTCGCCGCCGATCACTCACTAGCCTCCGGGAGGCGGCACGCGGCCGGTTAACATTTGCGCGCGTTCGCACACGTTCGACGTCATCGCAGGAACCGGCCCGAATGGATTTTCGTTCGTATCGACGGAATGATCGATTTACGGCCGTACGTGTACGTGTATCAAGTGGCGCAACCAACGAGATGGACCTCGGATCCAGGCCTCCTCCTGAGTATTTCTAAAGTGGAAAATCGTGTAAGATAATTTGAATTATTGGCAACAGATAATCGTCAACTAGATTTTTCATAATCAATTTTGTGATTTCTTTCGGTTCATGGTTTTTAATATCAAAAAAGTATATATTATTTTTAACTGTACATTTTAATTTTAATAATAAAAGTTGCAATTATCTTTATTGTATAAATCGGGTTTCCATATTATTCTAGGACCCCCCTTTGAAAAAATCCTGGGTGCGTTGCTGACAAACCGTAAATGCCTATACAACACGTATATAATAATAATCGATTACATTTTATGAATGATTATGCACACCAGACAATCCTCGACAATTTGTAATGTCACTTAGACGACAAATTGACAATTTTATATTAATCGTCGATATATTGATTATACCATTTGAGTAGAACCAAATAAATTTGGGCGCTTGTCCTACATTGCCCCCTCTAGCGCCGCCACTGCTGTAGCGTTACACGCGCTGAGCACACGTCGATTCGTTCGAGATGATCTCGAACGGATCGGAAGCAACGGAAAACAAACCCAAAAACATTAGCACGTCCAAGAAATAACAATTGTTTACGCGATCGAGTTACACGTGGTTTTTTACCGTACGAAACGACGAAAACACGGCCGGCCTTATGAAATCGTCAAATTTGCATGTGAAAATTGTTGTTTTTTTCATAACGTACCGTTTCTACGAATATTGTTGTCATGTACCGAATCAAAACGCAATGCGACTTTATATTTGCCCGTGTTTGATTCTAAAATAATTGGTGTGATTGTACATTCCATATTTCGATTATGGAAATCAGAATTAAATACTAATATATTCTATCATAACGATCAGCAAATGAACCACAGAACAAATACTTATTTAATAAACAAATGTTAAAATATAAATTCATTATAATAAAGACTGAGAAGTTAAAAAATATATTATGGACTCCTCTCCTCCCCCATCCATCAAAAAAAAAAAAAATTAGATACGGCCTTGTTCCCGTGTATCATTATATCACTATATATGCACGCATTCGATGTTTCGTTAAATAATTGTTTTAAATCTCGATAATGGAGCTCCTTCAAACCCACATCATAGTGGTCGCAAAGTCGAAATATGGCCGGTGACGCGTTTATATACGCTTGTGAAATTCGAAACCCGTACGAACGTGTATGAAAAACGTCGCTTACGCCGTACGCCTACTAGCACGCGAGATTTTTGAACACGCAATACGCGAAAGACGGTGAATGAAATCCGAGACTAAGCTCTATTTGACCGAAGCTTATTACACTTGCGTACGTAACACTCGCATCTGTATCCTGTCCGTGCATCTAACCCGTCACACATACAGTACAAAGCCTAACCTAATCTGACCCAGCCGAGACGTTGCAGTTCGTTGCAGTCTGGCCGAAACCGATGCCGCGGTCATGTGTACGCCGTCTGCGTTGGCCACACGACATCGAATGACCAACCGACGGACAGTAGAGTCAAACTGAATACATAAACAACGGCCGTCTCGACCGCTCATCCGTATAATCGTACAATGCGACGCACACCTCGAATCAACTACTACAGTATTCAGAATAATTATCGCGAGTTAGATTTTCTTAATCTGATATTATATATTATTATGTTTTCGAACGTTAACCATTTATATATAGTGTTCGACTACTATCAATCTACGGCCGCATACGAATCCAAAATTTAAAAAAAAACAATTAAACAATGAAGTCTTTGGAGGAAAAAATAATGATGTGAAAACAAAATTAGAAATTGTTTATCAGAATTAAATTTTTATTTGTTTCTACTAAACATCGATAACAATCAATTTTTTGACAACAACTCCATGTTAATATACAATACCAACTGTATTCAACGTGGTAAAAACCAATATGAGAAATCGGTTATAATAATAATAATCACTAATATAATATATCGCTTATATGTACAACGTTAGCCTCACATCAAGCATAGAACATGAATAGAATAATAGACGTTTATTTAATATCGATCTGGCATTCAAGCTTAGAAAAAGAACATAGTCTATTTTTTTGTACAGATTTATAAACACAACAACATATAATATTGTGCTTCCTTTAGATGTTAAATAAAGAATATAATTCTTTTAAGATTTAAAAAAAAAAATTCATTTGGCTTTTGAAAGATCAAAAAATCAAAGATCATAAAATCAAAGTATAAATCTACCACTCGTAAAACATAAAATTAATTAAACTTTCTACTAACTATCTAATAATTCTAATTCAGTTAAACTCTATTTTTTATGAGTTTCAAAAAAGTACAATCTATTCATTTTTTATTGTGATATGTGAACTCGTAGGCCCTCGCACAGGAACTTGCTTAGTGGCGTCTATTATCTTCTTGAAGCAATCAATACTTATATGTTTTAAATAAATATGACTTAACGAGTTACAGATATTAGTTGACTCAGTGTTGGACATTATATTACATCGACTACGTAATACAAGTATAATATAATACTGACAACAAGTATATATTGTTTTTGTGCCAGTACTATTGACATACTCACTAGTCACAGACTAGTCCGTTGACATCGTTTTCAAAAACGTAAATATAAACATTAAAAATCATCATATAGTGAATAACATAAATAAACTTATGAAATGTACGTCTATGAAAATTAAAAAAAAAATTTGGTCCAGTGACTAAGAATAATAAATACGTTTACATTACACAATCAAAAAGCTCGGTATACATTATATCAATACTGAAAAAATTCGTTTAAATCTTTTAACGCGTTAATCTTTTTGAAGACGTTTATATAATTAAAATATAAGCTGTTATCGAATTAACTATTATTCGCACGCGCCTTTCGGGGAGGTGCTTCAGCGAAAAGGCGCGGTCGAAAGTAGATTTTGTGTCCCAAATCACAAATTTAAAATATAAGCTGTTATCGAATTAACTATTATTCGCACGCGCCTTTCGGGGAGGTGCTTCAGCGAAAAGGCGCGGTCGAAAGTAGATTTTGTGTCCCAAATCACAAATTTTGTGTTAAATCTTTGATGTCCATCAACCCTGTGATATTAATTATTAATTAATGTCCTATTCCATTCTGTACTGCGCCAAAACATATTATTGTACGACGGCTTTCCGCTAATTGTATTCAAATTGTTTCCAAAACAGCGACAAGTTTTCTTTTGTGTGTTTGAATCCAATTTAAATAACTCAAAAACGTCATAAAACTGTAATATTTTTTACTGTTGAAAATTAATTTTAAATTTTAACTACGAACGTCACCTAAAATTAAATACGAACAGTCGCATTTGTGAGTTTTTCGTAAATTCTATACATTTTTTAATGCATTTCGACATAAATATATTCGGTACCACTGATATTTAAACACCGTATGACGATTTTGAATTTTATTGTAACAATTACACAATACATATACGATCTATGAGTACTAACTCGTATACTTACGCAATATTTTAATCTACGAAAAATCGTATAAATAGTAATCAACAATCCATCTCATATATGAAAGGTTATTTAAAAACTTAATTATATTTTACCACGTATTTTTTCACGTGATTTTGAGGAAGGAAATAAACCGAATTGTTACGTTGTATAACGTAATAACGTAATGGTCGTTGTTATGATATTTATCTTTATTTTTTGTTTGGATTACGACTTCAAAAATATGTTGTCAACAAAAATTATCGAAACATTAAAAATACGAATTCTTTTTAATTTTCTAAAATAATAAACAATTTTAAATACAGTTTCAAAAACTTTTTAAAAGAGTATTAAAATGTTCTTTTATCGCGCAAATAAACAAATTTAAGTTTCCAAAAGAGTATTTAAAAATATACATTATTCAGGATCGAGCGTTATGAATAGTAATATGGTCAAGTCTAGTCACGAACAACACGAAAAGTTTACTAAAAATTTTTATTTTTTCGTTTTTTTATTAATCAAAAATTGAACCGTTCATTTTTTTATTCTATAGTTATTTCTTGTAATAAAGTATTTTCGGTTTTATTTAGCTTTACGGATTTATTTTTTCTTTTACGCATCTGTAAAGTTAGCCACCCGATTCAAAATTTGTTTGAATTGTTCTTTTTCAAGCCGTGTTTGGTCGAAGTTCTTGAGTATCCTCATATCAATTATCAACACTCACACGGAATTAAAGTCAGCCGCGTTTTAATTATTGCATCATCCAGATGATGGATAGCCTCTACATCCGATACCGCGAAAGAATGAAAACTGTGCCAATAAGTAGTACAAAAGTAATACATTTACAGTAGCTCGATGAAACACGACTGACTGAATTTTCGGTAAATATAAATAAACATCGTGAGCGAAAACTTTTTTTGATAGGCGCTTCCTAATAATGATTATTCACACTTATTCCGAAAATATTGAAGCCGAACGACATTATTATTTTTGTGCCATAGATATTAAAAACTAAAATTTTACCACCTAATCACGTGTAACATTTCTATGGCCGCACACGCATTTCATTAAATTTTTTTTTTCTTTGACCAGGGCGCGGTCAGTTCTATTATTATATTAAACCGTGGTGAAATATTATTATTCTCTTGTAATATATTCGTCAAATAGCGTGATAAACATCGTGTACAGCCGAGCTGAGTATCGCGTAATAATAATGTTGTTTAATTTCGCTGAAACACTATATACGGCAAGTTCTACTTTTTAATTAGGGTAAAACGTATTATAACAGTGTAATCTTCAATTATTATGACGAGAATATATTAGACACGTGCGGTGACGAAAGAAATTAAATTTCTAACGCGATCGCTCGACCCGTAATTGGCGAATTCCGACGAATTCCTCCATATATACACTTCCAAAATTATTACGGTCGGAAAACATTGTCTCTCTCTCTCTCTCTCTCTCTCTCTCTTCTCCTCTCTCTCTCTCTCTCTCTCTCTCTCACACACACACACACACACATACTCACTCTTTCTCTTAAAAATATGCACGCTTTTACGAGTATTTGCGTTTCAAAAAATGTTCACGGCTCTAAATGCGGTGTTTACTTAGTAAGCGCTGCGGAAAAAAACTTAATCGACAAATATTATATCAATGACTTAGAAATATTGTATATAAATAAATATATATATATATAATAGTTCTAGTCACAACGTATTGTTATTGTATTACACGATTTTTATATTAAACATTTTAAAATTATTTATTTATTACTTTTATTGCATATTTGTCGTAATTTAGTGCGCATAAAATACCTCGATTGTAATATTAAATAGTGTTGTCGCGTACTTAGCGTAATAAGAAGAAAATAAAATAAAATAATTGAAAAATTATTATATAAACTTAATATTACTTTTACAAATTTCGCTTTTAAAAACAAAAAATTATATTCAATATATTACACTTATTACTCAAACGATGTATTAATTGTATAACAATATTATAAGTTATATTACTGACGAATGCACTTTAGCTGACGATTTCACATTTTCTTCAAAATATGTCTATGTTTTTTGTGTAGAATTTTCTCGATAATTAAAAAAAAATCTGCTCGAATTTTCAGTTATGTTACAAATCATAAAAAGAAAAACTTGATTCTCTATGTATGAATATATCCGAAATTGACTATTTTTTTTTATAATGTAACACTTGCAATATTATATTGCAGAGCGAGCATGATCGAATAAACATTGCTATTTTAAATAATAATATTATAAATATAAAATATGTACTATTGTGTATAGGTTAGCGAAAAAAATTCAAATTTTTTCGATGACACTTTTAAATATATCGTGTATTGTAAAACAATCCAATCATGGCAATACAGTATGTTCGTATTATAACGTTTGTTCCGACGTGATAACGATCGAAATAGGAACTTGCAAAGTATTTGTAAAAACAAAAAATAATAATAATTAAATGATTTAGCATTAAAATCGTTTGAGGTCAATAATATTTTACGCCAGATTTTTGATTTGGGGAATTATAACAATATAGGCGTATTCCAACTGTTTACACACAACACACATAACATGTACGCACATACTATGCATTTATCGCATTCGATTAGCGGCGGAGTGCGTATTTCGGTGGCAGTCGGTAATTTTCAAAAGCGACCCATGAAAAATATCGTTCTTCATATACATACACACACACACACACACACACACACAACACACACCACACACACACACACACACATACACACACACATATATATATGTATACGTAGGTATACCTAACCGTGTGTTATCGAGTGGCCATCATCGTGAACGCGATTTATTAAAAACCGTATGACGACGATAAATCGGCCACCGAAAACGATGAATAATAATAATATTTACGTAATGATTATTTATACAAATATATATGTATATATATATACATGTGTGTGTGTGTGTGTGGTGTGTGTACGAGTATATTATTGTACGTTTTGGCGTGTATATTAAAACGTAATCAAACTCGTTGTCGTGCATACAATTGGAGCGTTCCGTTTATTCAAAAATATTCTATTAACTCGTATTATTATTAATAATAATAAAACTTTATTTCCTCTCACGATACGCGCGTATGTCAATTTATTTGGTTTGCGGGCCGATGTGAATTTGACATGCCGATATCTTGTCGTGTTGTGGTTGTGATACAAAATTAAATATATGTGTATCAGCATTAAATTCTAGTAAATACAACTATCGTTTCATAATGGTTGATAAAAAACGCGTTGATACGACTTGTATGCCCAGAAAAATACTTACTATTATTAATGAAAAACGTTAATAAAAACTAAGGAAATACCTGTAAAATTTAATCATTGAATTATACAATAATATATAATTATATTAATCTGAAATTAAATGAACAAAAACATAAATTGATACCGTGCTATTATTTAAAGTAATGTATGTAACAATGTTAACTAGCGAGTAAATAGGTAGTATTCATTTTACACCCGTGTATTTTAATGCTTAAAATCATGAAATCAATTTACCAAAATTGAAAGTAATATTATAATTATTAATCTTTATTAACATAATTATACAACCTGTGTAAACATATCATACCTATCATACAAAGAGAAATATTTTCCAATAAATAAATTAAAGAAGCAATAACCTTTTAATTTCACTAATAAATCCGGTAAAGCGTATTCTTCAGAAAAGTCATCGCTATTAGTTTCAAAACCAATAGAATCATTTAAAATTAGTTCTCTGATATTATTTCAAAACCATCATATGCCGTGGTATAAGATATAATTTAAAAATTAAAACCAAATACATTTAGACAAGATAGAAATCCGATAGTATTATTATACTATGAATATACGAATAAAATGTCCCACGGACAACAGAGGTAAGGTGCACATTATATACACTGTACCCATATAATAGTTTGTAAGAAACGTAACAACGCAAGTAATTTTTATTGTTTAATAAAATTAATCGCACGTTGCAAAAATGATAAAACAATAATGATATTCAGAAAATCGCTTTTATTTTTAATCCTATTGAAAACAGAATAATATTTTAATAAAGTGACAGTTGATAGTTATCAATTTCGAGAAGTTATATAACGTGAAGTCGAAAAAATACAATTACAAATTCATTCAGTTATTAATATCGAGTAAGAACTTCTTTTTTAAGACAAAAATTTAAAAAATGTTAAATATAAAATTTAAATTAAAAAAAAAAAATTTATATTTTATCAATCTGATTTCCCTTATTATTTTATAATTATACGCGTTATATAATTTTTTCGTTTTCTTCTGTTTCACATATCATCACCACCATCATAATTTACGCGAGTACTACATATTATTAAGAAATGTTTAGCTGTATCTACTTGACGACTACATGTTTATGGCGGAGATTATTTTTTCTTTTATCTTCTGATCTTGAACCAAAAAAAAAAAAAAATAATAATAATAATAATAAAATATAACCATATTCAATTTAAGTGATCTTGTTTAATTTCAACAAAAGATATACCGTAGATATTTTATTTTCCGTTATTTTAAGCACCTTTTTTGTGCAGCTCTTTTTTCAGTACTCGATGCAGCCTGCAGCCAAAGTTCTCAAGTACGAGTATATATATATATATATATATATATTCATATAAATGTGTGTGTGTGTGTGTGTTTGTGTGTGTTTGTGTGTGTGTGTGTGTGTGTGTGTGTGTGTGATGTATGTGAAGGGTGTGTGTGACGTATGTAGAGGGTGTTTATTGGCGACTGATCACAACGGTATAAAATTTGCAAACTCATTGTTAGAAAAACAAAAAAAGAACCCTAGTGTTATAATAATAACGTTTTTACCGATACGATAAACAAAAAATGTAGTTGGTCTTAGATACCGAGGGGTCAAGTGAGCTATATTTAGACAGAACTGTATTATTATTTCAAATAGGGAAATAACAATGAACAATTGGTTTCGAGAAACGATTCTGAGCGAAACTCTGTTTATTATTATTAATATACACATTTTGTAGAAAAACAGAGTTCGGATAATACTGTCACACGATACGTATTCCGATAACAAATTGTATCTAGTTGATGTTATATTTGAAACATTTTCCGTTTTACGGTAATCTGCTCAAGCGTGATTAAAAATAATCCGAAAATTGCAAAAAAAATCCAATAAAATTGTCGACATGATCATTTTTGTCAATTGTTATGTTTCTCAAGAGCTCAGCATGTAATACAAGCTTAGTCATATAATATTTTACGTTATTTATCATAATCAGAATCGTTTTCCGAGCACAATGGTCACTTTAAAAATCATTTGATCTAACATCCAAGACAACCGTTTATCAAATTTCCTTACATGTTTTTATTTTCTTTTTTTAGTTGTCGTCAAAATATAATATTGTTTGCTATGCTTTTGCTATGCTTCTTCAGGAAAAAAGATTAGCGTGGGTCCGCGTCACGTTTTATATTTCTCGTGATCGCAATCCCTACATATAATTAAAGGAAAGGAAACATTATAATTATATTTTCAAATGTATGAATAATGTAAACGTTTAATCAAATATTTTTGGAATCGAAAAAACTAAAAATAATGGTTTTTTTTTACTTCGTATTATTTCTTGCAACTACCATTACCAAACACGCATAATGTGTATAGTGATCGTAAAGGGACAAAAAGTCGCGTCGTCCCGAATGCATCTAAATACACAGTAAGACTATTATTGTACGTGTGCGAGCGGCTACATTTAAGCTGCTTTCTTATACAAGCGGAGGTCGTATGTAGTACAAATGTTTGTATACACCTTTACTTACTATTCTTCTACTGGTGTAAATTTTATTATACACTCAAAATTTTACCAAACTAGTGTCGTATACAGAAATGGACATTACTTCGTGTGCAAAAAATTACAGAGAGTCAACCTATTGATATCAACGATAATTTTTTTTTCTTCGATCCGTACGGTTCATAAAAACGTGGAGAATTATTTTTAGCTACGCAATATGGGAGGATCGGACGATTGCTGCTAAATGATTAGTCGTTTCGGGTTGTTTTTTTTTTTTTTAATTCAAAGAGAGGACTATTTCATATTTAATGTCCCACGCCCGCCGCCGCCACTGCATATACACACACACAGCGTAACATTGTACACGTATACTCGTAAACTCTACGGAAGAAACGAATGACGGAGGCATAGATGTAGACGCGAAAAACGACGCGTTTCGTTTATTCACCCGAAAACTATTTCCGGAATCAGACGACCCGGTGGTGTGCGTCTCGCGCTCGTCCTCGCCACCTATGCGCACCGTCGTACTCATGTCGACACAACTTTGCACACCCACACACACACACACACACACACACACATACACACATACACACACAACTAACCCAGCTAACTACGTACGTACGCGCGTGCGATAAGCGGAAACCCGTCACAAAATTTGGACGATTCGTAACGTCGTCTGTCGGGACGCGCGTGTCGCCAGTTCGTTCCGTCACTTCGCTTTCTTCGTTTTTTCTCCGTCGGTAATGGCAACACGTCTCCGTCGTCGGACGCTAACCCGCCCGCGGTGTCGTTATTATTAGCCGCTATATAGGAGCGGTATTTATTACTGTTTTTGTTGTCGTTGTCGTTATTATTATGCGTGCACGCACAGAATGCTCTGAGTAAACACGTTGATCAACAGTCGCGCTACAAGACATCTAAACACGTCATCGAACCTACGCGAGATCGACGTTCCCAAAGTTTTCATTTCGTTTTTTCTCGCGCTCTCGTGAATAAATTAAAACGTTCTCGATAGTTGTTGCAAACAAAGAACAAACGAAAACCGGCAAAGTGAATTCAAATAAATTTTGAGAATCCATATCGCATAGCTACCGGAACATTTCGTTCATCATACATATACATTATAATTGTTTGTATTTGATTGACAAAATACAGCATGTAATCAATGTTTATAAAGAATATACATACATTTGAAAAGAATTCAATATGATTATCCTAATACATATAATGAAAACCGTATTTAGAATACTTTTCGGAAAATATATAGAACATATTTAATCGAATTATTCACATTTTTTTTTTGACGTGTCAGAAAAAGTTCGTTTTGTTATATTGACGGTGCGCTATTTGATTTTCAACTTTAGATTCTTGAATAGGGTTCAGTAAAGGTAGGATTCACAAACATATTATATAATATATATATATATATATATTATATATATATATTGTAATAATGTATACATGGTAAAAACGAGATTTATTTCATAAAACCGAAATCGTCCCTTCTACGAGGGCTTAAGCCAATATTATGTTTAAATAACGATATTCAATCAGTAAACTAATTTATATATATATATATATATCAATCGTATCATTTTACAGAAAGTGTGACACGAATAAAAATACAAAAAAATTATACGATAATTAATAATATTAAAAATATTAATTAAGTATACGCAATGGAGTGAATATTTTAAAACGTATTTCGAATACGACTGTGTGTCAGCAAAATGTGGAGTAGCATTAACAATAAAATGTAATATACTCATTGGAAACAAATGCATTTATCGATATTCAAATATGTATATATGTATTTTTTATCTATAAAACACGTTTTCTACATTTATTTGTTCGACAAAAACGCTAAAAAAAAAAAATAAGTATTCATGTAGAAGGCGTTATAGGTCTGCTTGCTGGTCGGTCGTTATACTGTTTCGTTTTTTTTTTTTTTTTTTTTTTTTACGGCATCCTCTCTAAAGCCTCGAAACGAAAACAATAAATAAAACAAAACCCCCGGTAAAACAACAACACGTGGTCGGAACTCTTATTTTAAGCGCGTCGTACACGATATGCGCGTTTCTTAACGTCCAAGACGTGCGCATCGCGAAAACAATAATAATAACACTGTCCAGGCGATATGCGTATGCGTCCGTAATATCGTTCGTAGGGCAACACGCGCGCGTACCGTAATGGAATCTGAGGCGCGGGCGGCCGTCATCCGTTCTTTGAATGTGTCCGTGTATTCGTTATTGCTGTCGTACAAAAAGCGCCTCTTCTACTCACCCGCGTCGCAGATTCCGAGCGAATCGGAAAAATTTCATCCACTGAATTTTTTATGATGTTCGGTTCGACCTCAAACATCTGGGTGCGTAACATCACTACTAATTATACACGATGTAAACATACAATATTTACTTAGTCTATAATCAACAATTGTTCTGACGATCATCACGTGACCAACGTCATCAGTGGCGGCTCGTGTCACCGGTGGAGGGAATGCAATTTCAAATTTGAAACAGTCTTCTTTCTGAATTTTAAAAAATCTGCAAAACGACTAATTAATTTAGCATCAATCGCCCGATTTCCCTATTGCATAACTGCAAGTAATACTCTACGTGATTATGAATCGTACGTGCCGGGGAAAAAAAATTATCGTTCATGTTATCAGGTTAACTGAATTATCGAAAGTTTCAAATTATCGAAGGATTATATAATACATATACATATATAATATACATATATCTATATATATATCGGTCCCTCATATAATAAGACAAAATAAATAATAATGATTTCTACGTCAGTATGATTGTATAAGATTGAATGCATATTTTTTTCATTGTTTTTTACATTCCATTTTACCATTTCTCGGTATATATGTTATCATTAAAGTTTCACCCCTTACCTTGCCACCGAATACAACGTCCCGAGATACACTCTGTATTACTAATATAGTGTACGGGGGTGCGAGATTTCGACGATATTCGGTACGCGTGACGGAACACGCAATTGCAAATTATATTAATATTATTATTATTATTTTTTATTATATTATTATTATTATTTGTGGAATGTAATATTAAAAATTCGTACTCGTGTATCCACGAGAAAAAACGGACATCTTTGCCGGAGAGCGTATGCATATATAATTTATATATTATCGAATTCGCGGAAAACTAATAATTTGACGCGATCTGCAGTTTTACAGAATGCGTTAGTACTACATGTGGTGGTCTGAGAATAATCTTTGATTTATTGTATTTTTAAATAATCGGCATACTCGCCTCATACCGTATCAATGACCGCTATCACGTGCATTATCGTACCCACGGTGAGAACCGGCACTATCATTTTCTTAGAAATAGTACACCCTCCGGTATCATAACCACGTCCGTGTGGCGGCAAGACGTACACATGAATGATTTCTCAGGTTTTCGGAGGTAGGAGCAAGCGCGATAGCCATACCGCGCCGTTCCCATACTCTCAAAGTTGTTTCTCGGCAAATATGCGTGCCCGGAGTTTAGCTTGCAAAGTCTTTTTACCAAATAAATAATTCCTGCTTATCCATCACCACGTAACCGATCTTGACAAAGGATTCTGTGCCCGAGAGGTCAGCTAGGTCTGGAAGCCGACCCGACCGGGTCTGAACTTTCGTCCGCGGTACCGGTTAATCATCAGTTGAACATTTTCTGCCTTATTCTCTTATACATTCGGGGCTTTCACTTTTCAGTTGCATGTATTAGATAACTGATTAGCTTTAACCAGCAGACCCAAGTTTGCTGTACAACGGCAACCCAGTGTTAGGTGGCAAGATTGTGATTCTTTTCAATCTAACGAGCACTATCAAAAGAACTCGCAGTCGAGAAGTCTCGGGCTAAGCCGGCCTAACTCAACAGTTGTCACTTACACTTAAACCGCTCAGCCAGAAGTTCACCACACTTAAATTTTGGGCTGACGCGCTATATTAAGAAGCGACCAGCGACTATCCGATCTTTTCCATTGTTGTGAATCGGTAGAACACGTCCAGTCTGCGAAACAATTAGACGGGCAACTCCGTTCACTTCGAACTGTATCGTTTACCGTTCTTGTTTAAGGATACCATTAGTTTGTTTACCCGACTCTTAGACCTCGATTTCCACAAAAACCGGGAGGCTAAAATCTAGATCGTTTGTATCAGGGCACGATCCTTGCGGTGTTAAGTTTTTTTTTACCAGGTTAGCCACATAACCCTAATTTTATAAGAATCATATACAATAACTTGTATTATACAACTTCGGTCCAGAAACTCGACTGGGACTTATAATTAGTGATGCTACGAATTGTCCGATTTTCTAACCAAAATAAGCCCAAAATAGTTCGGTTCAAATATCGAACTAAGGGAAATGAAATACATACCATTACATACAACGTTATATATAACCAAATTAGTTGAAAACCCATAAAAAAATTCAAAAATATTCAAATTAAATAAATTCAGTTTATTCTATTTTTAGGATAATAGTAAATTTACCAGCATTAATCGTGATCACATGGTCAAAATATAATTGTTTTTTTTAAATCACAAACAAACACGATAAATCGGTTTTCAAAATATTTACACAGTTAAAAATATAATATTCCGCAACGCAATAAAATGCGAACCACACCGACGAGGAATTTCGACGCGTTTTCATCACCGCGAGCTCACGATATTATTATTATTATTATTATTATTAAATTATTATATTATTATATTATAATATTTTTGGCAGTTTTGGAGTTTGAAATATTTTCGGCCTGATGTAGTTGTGTCATTTCAGTATACCAAATATAACTCTACACCATATAGTGCTCAGGACACAAATATCCGAACACCACAAATAATCGTACAAGCACACGATCAACAACTGCGAATTTGTAACGAATTTGCCTACTCGAATTTAGTAATACTAGGTAAATCATTGTCATAAAATTAAATTAAAAAAAAAAAAGGAACTAACGTACGATTAGATAACAATAACAGTGACTTACGTATAACATTCAAATTACGTACGAGCACGTACATTATAATCATACGCCCGCACGGCTTAATCGTAACAACTTATATTGTCAGAAAACAATATTTGATAAAAAAAAACAAATTATACCAGACTAAAAATGCCATTCAGTAATTTCAAATATAAATAAATACATAACATGAAAAATTTAGAATATTTCAAAATTCATATTACGACAGTTATTGATTTTAAATCTTCAATTTTAACCATAGGGATATACTTATTTCAGCCCCCCTAAATACGCCCCTAATTCCCGTTTCACACTTTTTATTCTTGTGGAAACAGAGAAGTAGTGTAATTAGAGGTTATTCGGTATAGGCTAGTCACAAACTAATATGGCCAAATCCTTTTAAAATTCATTGTTTTCCCTTTATAGCAATAATTATTACTAAATTTTAAACGTTTACGTTTTTCTCATGATATTCTACCACCCATATTTCATAAATGTTTGTCATTCTCACTCTTAATTAATCAGTGTGTGGTCGAGCCGTCGAAAACCGAATAAACATTTCGTCGGACGAGACCGTGAACATTTTTCGTATTAGAACGTTGTCAATAACATATACCATGTTATGCCGCGTCGGCTTCCGAACGAGACGAGTGAGAAATTGGTATTTTAAAAAATAAATTTATTTCAGTACTTTTTGATGTTTTTCTTTATACGAATGGCGTACAATACGTATCACATGACTACGTATTTTTCGGTTGCTTTCATTGTGTCCACCGCCATCTTACCAACAATACTGCGATTTTTACTGCATCGTAATAGATATACTCCTTGCTGGTATCGAATCCTGTGCGTGTGTACCAAGAGTTCCTTAAAACGAAAACCGATGAAAAACTACCGGAAAACAGTAAAGGATAATTTTCAAAGTAGTCGACTTTTGTTACTTTTTTTAAAAACTTTTTTTTAATTTCAAAAATAATAACGCAAAATGCTCGATATTTACATCGGTCGCTACTTATTTTCTATTATAATATTTTTAACACATTTTTATTAATATTATTCAAACGTATTTTTTCTTTGTGTTCATAAATAATTAAAATTTAAATTTTATCACGTGTTCTCTTTTTCCCCCTAATTTTTTCGACCAATAAACAATAGCTGTGAAAATGCACGTAAAATAAATATCTAATGCAAACATGTCGTTTTCCACAGAAAACCGCGAACATAACAATAACAATAATCAAAACTCATTGGGGTTGAGTGTGCCACCAAACGACGTGTGCGCGTACACGAGAAGAAAACGGGTTTATAAGATTCTAATCATAATATTCATGTTAACGATATGTGAACACACGCGTTTTTTGGTCACGAAATAATTAAACGGATACGTTAAAACGATTCGCGTGGCAGGAGCGCGAAAACAAAATTAAAACGAATATTTAACCGCGTGAATAGTTATTTTCATTATCATTAGCAGTGCTCGAAATCGGCTGCCATTGCGGATTTGTTTTTTTTCTTTTTTTTATTACTTCGAGCTTTTCTCAACCGCAGTAATTTAATCTTATCGGAACGATACGTCATTTTACGAATGTGTAAAAACTGTATTATATTATTCAACCAAATAATGTTTTGAATGACGATCTCGATCTGTTTAAACCATTGAATGGAATTCGATAGCGGCGGAGACAACGTCAAACAAACAGCGCCACGAATGGTAACGTTTATATGATCGGATCAAACAATTATTTGTTGTTTGGAATGAAACGAAAAAATTAAAAATAAATTGGTGCAAAGGGTTGGGTCAGATTGTCTACAGAAGATTTGATTGCGCGAAACGTAAATGACAATGCGAGTGCATACGATCCATTTGCATGTCGGCAGTCACCGTGAATACCGTTTCGGATTAAATGTGTAAAATTCCATTCTCAAAGATCGATCTGGTAATGCCATAAAGATCTGAAAATAAATCCGTCGTGGAACATAATATTAGATCGACTCTCTCGCTTTTCTTTGGTTTTTTCACATATTTTTTAGCTGCATTTTTCAACAGCAGAATGTCCACGAACATTCTGCGAATCGTCTAAAAATCATTCAATTAATATTGAGAGAGACTTGCGTAAACGGGACGGGAAATCGAAAAAGCGGAAGTGTCAATATCGCGTAGACTTTAACGAACATGAAACGTGTTTTCAAAGACCTCATCGCGATGCTGGTCCTACCGAAATATCCATATCATTTGTAGCATACAGGTTTCGCAATATACTAAAAACCGAGTTGTATAACAATAGTGAAAACCGGATTTTCGAGGAAGAACTCGTTTGCTTGTCGCTTTTTATTCATAAAAGAATAAAAATTAATTGTACGTAAGAATAATTGTATTATCGTCATCGGTGCTCAGCCGTCGTCGTGTGTCGTACGTTGGTTGGTGTCGAACTGTCGGTCAGCCACGCGCGCGTATGTGTGTGTGTGTGTGTGTGTGTGTATGCATTTTTATTTTTTATTTTCGTCTCGATTCGTATTTTTTCGTTTTAAATAACAAAAACACGCATGTTTTTCTATACTCCAAATTATTTATTTATTCATTGTCGTAAAAAATTAATATGTACGACTCTAATGTATACGAAATCGACCAAAACTATAATTCGGTGATGCGAACCAAAATATGACATCTACTATAATACTATACACATATATATAAGTGTGTGTCGAAAAAAATCGATATTTTCTCTCGCGCATGAAAGCATAACACGATTTAATACGTGTTAATATTTTAATCCGCGACGGATAACGTGTTAAAATAATAAAGGTCGAACGATTCCGCGCCGCAGTCAATTAATTGAATTACGAAAAATCAGCGGGACGTTTGATTAATGTGTAGTTAAAAATTTGATTAATTTTTTTTTTTAACTTTAACGAATCATTTTTTTAACTGTAATTACATGTACATTATTTATTCTATCTTTGAAACTGACCGAGCTGCATAGCGCTAATCGAAGTATTTCTACTCGCTTGAATTCTCCTCAACTGGTTCTAATTCGATAAAATGCGTGTTTATCTCTACAATTTATGAACGGTAAACGTCTTTATTTTCTTTGACTTATCGGTTTATTGAGAACCATTTCTGCAATAACAAAACGTTTTCATTTCTTTCTGTTGTATAAATAGTCAAAAATCGAGTTTTTAATAAATTTTTTCTGTCTTGGGCTATAATTTATCCATCGGGTCCTGAATCTTCGTATTGGTCGTTTCCTGTTTATTTTGTTAACCAATACCTTTTTTATTAATTTCCCATCTGCTCTCCACACATGTTCAAACTATTTTGGACGTTTGCTTCTTATGTGTTATATAATATTTGGTCTGTTATACAACTTCTGTAGTTCTTGATTTTTTCTTCTTTGTGCATTTGCAACTCTGCGTTATAGCTTGGACCATATATGTTTCTTAGTATCTTTCTTTCGAAAGTCTTCTTCTATCTCCTATGGTCAGTGACCAGATTACGCTCATGTATATGAATACTAGTCGTAAATAACTAAGGTGCAAGTGTGTCTTCGAATTGTGTGACAGTAAGTGATGTGTGAATGATAAATAAATCGTAAAATAATAATTGTTTTGAAAATATTTTCCGAATTTAAATATTGCAGGTGGGCGTGCTGAAACATAGTATTTTTAGATTTTTAAACATGTTGTGATCTAGCATTATAAATACACTCGCTTTATGTAGATTATGTGTGACAGATATAAACCGTTAGTTTAATACTTGATTAATCGTTATTGATTCGCATGTGTGTAGAGGGGCGCAATATTAAAAAAATTAATCAGACATCCAATAGTTGACTTATATTTAATAGTATCTACCTGAAGAGAAGAAAACAAGTGAAAATGAGAGCAAAAACTGTTTTATTTCATATTGTAGGTGTTTTTAACGTGAAACGAAGTTGCTTTCTTTCAAGTTATAAAATCTATTTTTAAAGAACACTCATCACGGCAAAATGAAAACATCGATAAATTTAAAAGTCCATTGAACATCAGCTGACTATATGTCTGCAGAATAATACGGCCGTAATGAGTGGTCTTGTGGCAATAGTTCGAATGCGAAATTCAGCAGTACGTAATCAACCAAATTTCAGACCTCGCTCAATGATAAACGTATCTATTCCGAGTGATAAGTGTCAGCGAGTTCTATTGCCATTTTTGATTTGTTATGTGTGCAAATATGTTGATGAAGAGGCATAATCCAAGAGGAAAAGGAAATGAGCGCGGCTGTCCAGTTTGATTCCGAGATCTTAGAAAATGTACAGTGAATTGCAGCCTTGTCTATCCCTTTGCTCGATAATGCAGTAAAAACATATTTGTTCCGGTCATTTTCAGGTCGTTTTTGTGGTTAACCATGTTCGGTCAGTCAGGAGAACTCTAGTTGAAACAGGGCGCTGCGAATCAAAAACCGTTTTGAGGACAAACATCACGTCGATGCTTGTGGGTGGTGCAAATGAAACGATTTGCACACAGGCCAATTTAATGTGCATTATATATACATACGCATGTTTGTGTATATAATAACATATGATTTTTAACGACGGGTTAATGGATATTAGTTGCGGGACAGAATGCGTATATATTATTGTGTTATACGTACTCGCGATACAAACGCGTGTCACATCTAAACGTTCAAGACGTTTCACCCCGCTGTATATGACGCGGTTTCAATTTGACTAATTGTTGCACAGCGTATTTCGTATATACGTATTATATACTTGGAATAATGTCTCTCGCTCGTATCTCCAATGCCGCACACGTCTGTCAATTATATTATACAGACGTCATTTTTTATTGCAACAATAATATAAATATTATAATGAGAAAAGACAAAAAATACATAGTATACACACACACACAAACACACATATATATATATAGTTGTGTAAGTACGTGGATGATATCATATTTCTCGTCTAAATCCAAAAATAAATAAAAACAAAAATGTAATTAATTCCAAAATAATTATGAGAAAGGAGGGTTAGGAGGTCGTAAAAATATTATTAACAACACCGTTAAAACGTTACGTAAATTGACGTGTAATCTGATAAAATATATTCCGCGATGTCCCGAAAAAAAAACGACGACGGATAATATTATAAGTGTTCATAATTAATTAAGACCATTCATATTTATATCTAATGGTGGTTTTTCACTCTTCATTCATTGGTAATGTTTATTATTTTCGTGCAATATAGTCAGTGCTGCATTGATCCCAAAAAATATTGTTCTTAGATACATCAAATGAATTACTCTTCTATACGAATAGATTTGTATTAAGTCAAACCCGTATATTCGGAAGTAAATAGTCGAATAGCGTCGATATAGAAAACACATTTTCGACGTTATTTGTGATACATTTATAAAAAAATGTAACGAATACTTTTTAAATCTTTTTCGAATTATTTAGGTGAAGTATTGTAAACATATTTTTTTTTTAAAAGCATTCGAATACGTTGATATTGCACCACGTCCGAAAGTTTATCGTATTTTCTAAGATTTTTTTTGCCCTAGACAATTAAGTGTAGACTCGATGACGCATGACGACATGGAGGTATAAGGCTCGATAAACGATACAAGACCGAAAGTGACGCACGCGATTTATACACGTTCTCTGGAAACTCGCTCGGAAATGTTAGCGTTTTTTTGTTCATGCGTTTCGTCCGTAGGTCGAATTTTCGAAGTCTGTGATCGGTGACATAACGGGAAGAAAAAACGATTTATCGAACAATTTACGGTGGAGAAAACTCGTTTTCCGTGCGAATAAACTGCAATTAATACGCAATTATAACGCGCGTGGTTGTCAAACTCACCGCCATCGGTCTGACGCTTAGCTGTGCATTTTATCGGAAAAATAAATATGTACTCACCTTGTCGTGTCGTATTATAGTCAGTAGTGTTCAGATCGGGAACAAATTAGTCATGTGACAAATTTGTGGCGAAAGACTTCGTCGACTGTCGTACACAAACGTTTACACGAACGGCCGCATTCTTGTCTTCTCCCGACAGTTTGTTTTCTCCTTGTTTCTTTTACCGTTTTTTATCCAACTCCAAACGCATCAATATTATACTCGGGTAGTGATTTTCAATATTTCTTTTCAACATTGAAACACTAGTTTTCAAAAGTATTTCGAATAATTTTTGAGAATATGTTTGTAATTTGAATATTACTGGCGAACAGTTATGGTGATACGTTCTTTTTCAGATACTTAAAATCGATTATTGGGATATGTGTACATAATTCATAATCTTTTTCAGATCGAAATATTATAAGGATTCGACAGTTTTCGTTGTTTTTTCAAAATCCTTATATTTCTGAATCGAAATCCGTACACGCATACAATTCGGCCTAACAATGTCTATTTTATATTTTATGAATACACATGATAATTAATTATACGCTTGATTAAATAAAACACACACTACTAAGTCGTTATTTTCCATTTTTAATATATCAAAATGCGTATGATGAAATCGATTTATTTAACGTACATCGACTACATTTCTTGGCACACGTCATTATATAAACCCAAAGTATAGTTCGGTGTATGTGTTATATTGTTTATGCCTGCTTACACACTGATTATATCTGTGTTTATTTGTTACGTTCTGTCGTACTGCGTTTTACGTTTATTATCGTTACACTGATATTTCCAAAAATATGATCCGAACAATACGCTTACGAACATAATATACAAATGCAATACGATGTAATTTCCGTGACAATAGGTAACGGCCAACGGCTATCGTGCATAAACGACAAATGAATTATTTGCTATGACGTACAAACCACGTAGATGTATAATTAAAATGAACAATCGAAATTGAACGCAATACTGATGACATTTTATTTTTTATTTTTCAGTGTTGTCTACTGTCAGTTGGGAAGACTGGTGGACGTACGACGGCATATCAGGTACGCAAAACAATAACGTCACACGATTGATCGGATCTGCTTTAATACGTGATCACAGTTATACGTTAATGTTACCATTCATAACTGCATTTGATGTTATCATTATATCGTTGCTAAAATACTTTGTTTTACGGATGACAGCATCACGCTGAATTCAAATGAATTGAAAATTATTCAATCGTTTTTGTAATCACACAAAAACCTATCCCCGACAATGTTGTATGCCGCGTATGACGTCGAGCCCGTTGACGTATAGAAGGACTATACGATGATGGATATTGCGGATAGATACGCAACAGTTTTTGATTATTTTTAATCTCTTATTTTCTTACCGTAATTACCATAATGAACCGGAAAAACTGAGCACCTATTTGAAAAATTCTGATTTCACAAAATCATGGTAATTTCGAAAAAACATTTACGACACCGCTAACGACGATAGAATATCAAAAAATCGCGATATAGAACATGACACGCGCGTTTATTTGCAGCCCATATGCGACGCACGTTACAAAAGTTCACAGGTTTGTGTGTAGAAAAATAAGATAAACATACGAGAAATGATAGTAATAATAATAATAAAAATTATTATAAAAAGTTCTATAATATATTTGAGTATAGCCAAAATATATATACAATCTTATTTATTGTCGTATTTTTCTCCTTTGTTCTACTTTTTAACCGTATAAATGTCACTCAACATATTTGTTGTCATTCAATTTATCCTATTATACGCATAATATATATATATTTATATATAAAATCTCACGGAAAAGATGAAAATCAACTTAAGCCGTTGGACGGTTTCCATTATGTATGAATACATTTATTATGCTGCCATAGTCTATAATACGTTATATTTGGCATGTGCGATGATGGAAAACTGAAAATGTAAAATAATAATTTAATAGGGCTTTGTGATATTGTTTAAGGATTGACTTTTTCATTGCGTATTTAAATATTATACACGCGTCATAATATGTACACGCCGTCATTAGTATGTTACACGTGTTACGCATTCCGACCATTCGTCAATTCGTCGAGTTGCACACGTTTTATTTTTCGGGCTAAAAATAGACGAAAAAGATACTCGAAATTTAGCATTTCGAATACACATTATTTGACATTACATACATTATTCTGTTCAAATAAATGTTTCCATTCAAAAAAAGTAAAAAGAACCAAATCAAAAAAACTCGTCAAATTAAGTTATTATAATACATATAAGTTTAATAAAGTTAAAATTTAATTCTGTTTTTCTTATCAATTTCAAATGATAAAAGTTAACTTTTGAAATTTAATTTAACTTAATTAAACGTAAAACATTTCTGATTAGTACATAAAAAGAAAATAAGAAAGGACCTATAAACACCTTATATAGTTCTCAATTTTATTATGTTAATATTATCAAACACTATATATAAGCAACATTATATAGTATTTGACGTTACTTGTATCGTTGTTAATTTAACTTAATTAAGATACTTTTGTAAAAATAATTAACTTGACTTTAACAAAAACAAAAATAGTAACTCATCGTGTTAAAAATTAATTTTTGAAAACTATTAATGCGTTTGGTAACTGAATTTAAATATTAACTCAGTTTAACTTTTATCTCATTAATGTTCAGTCATGTATATTGCAGTACGTTTATATATATATATATATTTGTGTATATCAACGTTAAGGTATGTACAAATTTCCGAAGTCCTAAAAGCGGATTGACGTGGGTATACGTAACGGAAAAAAGTAAAAAAAATGTAAACCCAATGTTTACAGTTACCTTAAAATATATATAATACATAGAATTTAGTAAAAGTCATTGAATTTTAAAATTATAATTTTGCGGGTCGAGTCGAGCTCACACATGCATTCGTTATTCGCCATTAAATATTGGAATCAAATGAAATTTTCGTCATTAATTATTTAATACGTATTTTTTATTTTTTTTTATTTTAACGGCCTTCAAGACCATCCCTGCAAACAAATTTGCCACCATCTTACTCTAACTTCAACAACTTCCCTCCATAGTATATTTGGTTCTACTGCTTTAAAATCTTTTTTGATACGATCCTCACATCGTAAACGTGGTCTTCCTAACGGTCTTTTCCCAATCGGATTTTCTTTAATAACCGCCTTAATCAATGAACCCACCGAATCTACCGATATGTCAGAAACTAACCTACTGAAAGTATACATATATATAGATAACTCAGTTCGATTACTATGTACATATACATATAGGCCGGCATGGTAAACTCATACGGGGGACGTGTCGGTTTATATTTTATAACGTTCACAAATCGAACCGTTCCGGTTAAATGAAAGTATTTAATATCGATTTCAAAACAAAACAGAAAAAAAATAATTATACTCATAACGCGTATGTCGAGGATTGTCGTATGGTATAATTTCAATTGAGTTTATGTGATTAATCAAACGTGTTACCAAGGTAAACGTAACCAAAACTTAAAAAATAATAATAATAATAAGATCGACTACTACTATATATGATATAAGATTACAAAAAATGTATAAATATAAAAAAAAGTCTACTCATTATTTTGATTTTAAACGAAAACTTTTTTTATTTGTGAGAAATTCAATTTTAACTTTAAACAATGACAATTTTTCATTGTAATCGGATTCTTTAATCGATTCATTAATTATTTTTCACTATTTAATAAAAAAAACGAATTTTCGGTAAACTATCAAAAACTATTGTGTTCAATTAATAATATTCAAACAGTCTTTTTTAATGTTTTAATGTTTTGAAACGTTAAATACTTTGGAGAAAGGGATATCATTTCGATTTGAACTTTTGGCTCTGACAAAACTCTAACACTTTGGCAAGTCTGATTTTAATTTTGCGCAACTAGTAAACAACGAGCAAAAAAGAGTTTGAACGAGTAAATGTCAATAAGCTATATGAATGTTGGAAATTTGTGTTTGGAAACACCACGTCCAAAATTCCCCATAAAATGCATCAATAATTCGATGGACATTCACAAAACTGAAATCGGATCAGCCAAAGCGTCACAGTTTTTTTTAAGTGTTCCCCTCGAACTGACAACCAAAACACCAGTGGGGCTCACTACTTTTTTTTATCGAAATAAATAAAGCATTTTTTTTCTTTCATAAAACCGTGTGTTTTGGGCAACGCGGAAATTTCAGCAACGGTTTACACAGCATGAAGCGCTGACTAACGAACAATTATTGAACATCAAAAAAATACACAAAATCTCATAACGACTGCACGTGAAAAATATGAGTAGAAAAAAACCCCGTAAACAAACTATTCTCTTACAAGTCAACATTATTGTTCAGAACAAGTCCATATTAAAGAATATTGCGTTTGGTCTGAATTCCGAAAATACAGTACGGCACAATCGTTATCGCTACTTGTTATTATGTTTTAATAAAATATTTACAACTAGGATTTTTTTTTTTTTACATTGGTCTCGTAAATTCTTAGAATCCTGTAAACTTTAAAATACGCTCGTATGACCATAGCCGGTAGTTTCTCATGTATTTAACACATAATTGGTCCAAAAGTGTGACCGAAGGGAAAAATATTAAAAACGCATTTCTGCAAGTAAGCGAAACAAATCAGTACTAATGTCATGTATCACGCCATAAACATCGATATTCTGATATAAAAATGTAAACATTTACTAGAAGAATCACACGAATACACATTGTTCCAACCTGAATTATTGAAACCGTTATAATAATCGATATCGTCTCAACGGTTTTGATACACACGTGATAATGTATCTCTGTCGTTTTAATGGAAACAAATTGGTTGTGTAAAAATGATCGGTTTGAGTCTCCAAAATTACAAAAATAAGGGGAAACAATACAAATTCAGTATGTCTATAATTTTACCAGTTTCCCTTAAATATTTCGAGTCTCGCAAAACTGTGCACCCGTCTACAGGCGGGTTTTTCGACGCGAGCATTATAAAAACGCACCATTACACTAATTACTCCAATAATATATATATAATTATTTTACTATATATTTTTATTTTAACAATAATTATTTACACTCTACGAAAGCGACAATCTAATGTGATTATTTCTTTTTGTCATCATTAGTTATAATTGAACGCAAGGTGATTTTTTTTTCATGTAAAACGTTAATTTTATGAGACATTCGATACGCGTTTTTGTTTAAATCTGATCAAAAAATACATTGTGTAATTATATTTGATGTCTTAGGTTTTGGTATGCGTTTGAAATAATATATTACGTGTACATAATACCTAAATGATTTACTCGAAACATTGGTTGGTCTTAGAATAATGTCAATATTTAATTAAAAATCTCGAGTTATAATATTTTCTAATGAAACAAAACATTAACATTAATCAGTTTTCGGGTTTTATAAATGTGATGTTCAAAAAAATAAAGAGGATTAATTTTTAACATTTTAAATAGATACTTGACTTGTGTCTTTCTTGGCTCTCCCCTTATCCCTTAACAATATATATATAATGACATTACGTTTTTATGGCAGACATTTTATCCTCCCCCTCCCCCCGCCCACGTTGGTTTGAAATAATAAAAATATATTGTTATTTCTGCGATATTTGTATAGGTAGAAACGACAGCCGTGCGACTTGACGGATCATTGTATTTCCGTAGTAAATCGTAATATATTGAAATCATAGACATGCCAGCGACATAACTCGGTCACCGAAACCAAGTGACTCTCTCAGATTCGGAAATTTCACAAAAAAAAAAAAATAATTATAATTCTAATAATTCGTAAAAACAACTCTTGTAGGACACGCTCGAACAGACATCTGCACATTGCGCGCTACCTTTTTTCTTTTCCGTTCTCAAAGAATTTCGTGCGAACTGTCTGAGAATAATCGTACGTAAAATCCATCAACGCGATTTCTCAACCGGAATCGTTTCGAAACTGTTTACACTCTCGAACTATTTGCTCGTGCGTGGCCAGCCGCGTGTTCGCCGGTTAATCGTATTTTTATTACCATGCACGCAATAAAACACACACCTAAACAGTGTGATGCACATCACGTGGCCCGTACGTTTTGTTATTTCCATACGCGCGTAATAATATTACGTAGATACGTGTGTATGCATTTCAAATGGCACCTCGATGACGACCAACATTCGATACGTGGTACGTGTTATTATATATATATATGTATATATACAAAACTAATCGGCCATCACGTAAAAAAACAAAAAAAACGAAAAATCCCGACAGCGATCTATAAGAAAACATTTTGAAACGGCCGTTATGCTCAACGTTTCTATGCGCCTTTTTTGACCATGGAGCAGACTGAAACGCGTTTCACAGTGCACGGTATGAAAAAATAAACAAAACGATCGAGATACGCAACGACTGTTGCGCGAGTGTTTCTCCTGTGAAACCGTTTTGTCTTATCGGGACAATGTGATTCGCGAGAAAACCGCCAATATTTAACTCTTCGATAAACGGCCGCGAGCACCGACACGTTATAACGCGCAATATATTATACACTCGCCGTGGGACGAACACAATATGCGGCATGCGAATTAGTCCGTTACACCCCGGCCCGTTCAACTAGACGACAAATTCGACTGTGAGTTAAACGCGTGCGTTTCAAAACGCATTTGTCTTATTCCATAATAGGCACGCTCGAGACAGGTATACGTGCACACACGTGTATATTACGTATATGTATCGTTACGTATGCAATATGACGTCGCGCACAACCGTGCGGGTCGCATAATAAAGATTCCCGTTTGGAATTCTCGATGAGGACCTTTTTTTTTCTCCTCTCTTGCCGCCGTTCGCGGGTCCGTTCTCGTTTCGTCTCTCGCGCGGACATGACCGCCGAAACGGGTAAACCTCTCTGACTCTGTATCCGTCCGTCGTTTATAATATGTATATTGTGTGACCGCGTGACAAATCTGTTTTGTCGCTGCCTAAACATAATGCGAACATGACACGCGCGCGGGTTCGCCGTCCCCGTACGCTTAAAGCGACAGAACTGCCTACTTAAACGGGTTTCGGCCGCAAACGTTCTTCTCGGTCGAACACATCGTAATTGGTAGTGTGCGAATTTCGGGTGGTCCGCTCGATGGAATGTATAGTAGCAACGGAGTTTTGTACCTACCCAATAGTTTCTGAAACGATGGATTTTTAATTCATCCTCCAACGCATTTTCGTAAAGATAGAATGATTATCATGATTTCTAGGATAATTTCCGATGCCAAATTGTTTCTATTCGATACTTCCCTACTAGTATATGATATTTATAATAAACTTTTTCTTTTCATTAATTGTAATGCCTGTTCAGTCTTGCGTAATAATATCAAAGCTGGGTAGTAGTGACGAGTAACAAATAGTTGTATTGAAAGTCATTGACATTTTAACAAAAGGAGTTACATAATTTCCACGCTTGACATCGTAACGTAACTCGTTATCGTCATACAGACTTAAAAAGTTAAAGTTCCTATCTTATACACAGGGCTTTTTATTTTGTTTGGAAAGAATTGAATTTTCGCAACAGCAATACTTGTTAAAAACTCATAAAAACGGCCATAACTACATTTCCATCAAAGTATATGGTCAACACGTAATAATATTTTCAAAATTTACAGGCTGTAAATTTTCTTACGCGTAAGTAATAATTAACACTTGTGACATTTTTTATCATCGAATTTTAACTTATCGACGGTCGATACATTCAATTTCCGAACGAAATCACGAGGAATCAAAAAAAATCTTTCACATACATATATTTATATAAATATATATTTTTATATATTGTTATTATCGTTTGGCAATAAATTCCAATTATAAGTTTTTCATGACCATAGACGTCTTGACCAGCGTATCTATACAGGTATCAACACTCGTGCAGATCCTTCGGGCCCTGTAAAAAGTCGTCGACGTGTATACGAACTGGAAACCTACTATACGTATTATATGGCATATAGACTCGCGCCGATCGTCTCAAGACTTCACTATCACAACGCATTGCACCCAAAGTCATTTTCTAAGGGAGTAACCTAGAAAATTGGGAATCTCTATGGATACATATATATATTAATAACCTTCAGGACTCTACGATAACTAGTTAAAAAATGGACCGAGCCGAACTGTGTTCTAGGATTTTCCATTTTTTTTTATATCCGTGAATGATTTTTTTAAGCAGATTCCGAGCTTAGAGTTTTAAACACATCAATAATTTCCAGATTTCTTTTCATGTGCATATAATTTGATGAAATTTTAAATTTTGACAATAAGAGCGTAAAGAATTATTAGGTCTATCATAGCACGCGATATTCCAATAATATTTAGAATGTTTCACAAATCATAAATTAACAGTATTTTAGTTACCTGCATTTAAAGTTATGAATAAAATGCTCAATTTCTGGGTCTTATTTTTCATTAAAATTAATTAACAAATATTAATTTTCATATTAACTTTTGTATGTATCAGTTACAAACAACAGTCAACAAATTAACAAATAACTTGAGTCAATTTATTTTAAAAAATGTTCCGCCGATTTTTCTTTAAATAATATTGAATACTCATTCAAACATGTACTTGAACTCTAAGAGAGAGCCGTAGGAATATATATTTTCAAGGTTAGTTTTATTGTTTTTTGTAATATTAAAAAATGTAACTGCACCTATAGAAAAGTATATTATATGCATGATATAATTACATAGTATTTAAAAATTAAAACTCGTGATGATAATTTGCTTTTAAAACTAAAAAGATCTTATGGAATGTTTGTTATTTTAAAATTTTTAATTGGAAATTTTTTTAAATAAAAACGCCGAAAAATTCAAAAATAAATATGCGTCATTAACACATTTTTTTTAGCTTAGAAATCATCGTTTAAAATAAATAAAAACAAAACAAAAGTCATCAACATCCATGGGCTGAGTCTGGGTATACACATTATAATGAATTGATATTTTGGCAAACGCGATAAGTTTTCGAATAATTTAATGTAATAACATTTGTTCCGGACGAATGCTCGAATTCTACCAATTACAATACGTACGTTGGCCGAGATGGACGGCGGTGTAAACGGGTTTGAAGCTATTAATATTCGTCGAGTAAAACGAGCCCCCAAGTATAAAAAACAAAACAAAAAATACTCGCATTCGAACTAATTAAACGCCGGTCGAAAGAATTCGTTTAATTCGTTTCGTCGTTCACAATTAAATACCGTCATAAAGGCGTGTAGATTTTCCCACCGCGGATGCTTCACAAATATTGGAACAATCATACAACACGACGAGTTTATTTTAATTCTACTCATATACACTTAAAAGTTCAATATTTTCTTTTTGAATTCTTCTTTCACACTATATCAAAATATGACTTGAATACAGTTTGACTTCCGAGTGATTTTTAAAATATGTATGCGTGTGTATTTTTTTTCAATTTTTTTTTACAATATTTAAAAAAAAAAATGACAAACTTACTTTAAAAAAAAATTATGTTTCCATGTTGAAAAATACGACAAATCGATATTTTGCGGTTTTCAAAATTCATATTTTTTTTAATACTGAAATTAAAACTGTTTACGTTTATATCGCATATTTAACTTTCTTTTGAATTATTAACGAAAAACTAGACAAAACGCGTATTTTATACATATAAAAGTCTTTGTATAATCGTCAAAACCCGTTAAAAAAGAAAATCGTTTGCTCGATTTTTGTAAATGTCAAGTTTTTGGTGAAATTAGATTCAAAACAGAATATTGATTGAGAATCAAGTATACTACAGAGAGATTCAATCGCTATCATCGGGTTGAGAGCTGAATGTATGTAAACAAAGTTTAAATATATCTTTTTCAGTTCACATAATAGTCCATGACATATGTTATAAAGTTTTTGACCACTAACACTTGTAGTCGCTAATTTATGGTTATCAGTAGTGTTCATGGATGCAATTGTTTTGTTTTCGAAACGCAGGAATAATAAAATATTAAACCAATTAAATTTCGTATTTTGTTATTCGTCATTTTACGGCGTTTTTTTCAGAAAACTAAATACAGTAAATATAACAATCATAATAATAATATGTAAAATATAACGAAACTTACAATTCATCGTCAAAAATATGTAAATATTGATAAATATATACGCGATGGTTTTTTTTATCGTCGTTTTGGCTATATCTTGGAAAACGTAAATAATTTTTATTACATGTTGCTTAAAAAGTTTTTTACACATTCCGTTCTATATTTTTTCATTATTTCTATACGTAAAACTCCTCCTCTTCCCTCAATCATTCATCCTTTATTTGTTTCCCGAATTATATAAACTTTTTGTTTTAAATGGAAACTGATGTTTTTAATTATAAACTCGTAAAGAATGTGTTTTGATATAGAAATGTATACATGTTGATTTTTCGAAACACGATGAATATTTCCTGATGAACAAGTATTTAAATTTATAGAGCATAATGATATAAAAGTATTACAATGGTAGTTAACATTTTTTTCCGATCAAAGTGGTTATGACTTCTCTAATATCTGCTAAATATATGTTTATTTATTATTCTAATAAGTATATGGATACTGTTTCCACTGAAACACGCGACAAGCTACCCTAACGACCATTAAGTAATTAATTGTTCATTTATTCCTTTTAGTACGGTAAGATAGTATTGAAATAAAAATATAGGTTGCTGTTTGAAACTCACAAGTACATATTTTGTTTAGTGTGTAAGAAGAAGTTTTTGAAAAATGCCTATAATTATTCCCTCAACGATTTAAAAATAAATAAGAACAAAAAATTAAATTTGTTACAAACCTGGGCAGTTAATCATTGGTTCACGATGAAAAAAATCATCATGTACAATATATCGCACCTTTTTGTTTAAAACAACTGCTGTTTTCTAAATTCATTGTTTACTTATTTATGTTTTTACATATAAACAGATACCATCAATATTAAACAATTAATAAAAAAGTAACTATAACTGAATAACATTTGGTGTTTAAATAGAATAAATTGGAAAATCTAAGGTGACAAAAACATTTTATTAAATATTTTTCTTTGTGGAATATTAATTTAACAATAAAAATAATTTTTAATCCTAAGAAAATTGAATTTAAACTAATAATTACCAGTATATTAATTAAATTAAAAAGGATTGTTGTATAGTTTTTCATTAATTTCAACACGACATAAACGTAATAAATATAAATACAAGAACACTGTTAATCCAACACACATGATACGAAACGCGTTTCTATTGTAGTTGCGATGATATTAACAATGTTTTTTCGACGCCTTCGAAATTTGGTAGCTTTTGATTTTAGGTCTATTACATTTGGTCGTCCATTGTCGTTTATTGGAACTGCTTCTCCCGTACGTATTGTAGAATCCTTTTAAATTAAATGACCAGCGTTTAATTAAATTGTGTCAGACGAAACGAAAAATTCAAACATTTCTTAACCGAAAATGGTCACATTTACACTCGTCTTTGGCACTATTTTCACGAAAGGATTATTGCCTTTCTAAACTTGTTCAGTATGACTGATGCGCCATATCATTTCATACCAGAATAGAAATGCATATCATTAGGCCAGAAGAAGAATGAAAAAAAGCCTCCTCCCAACGCCTCGCAGGACTACCGATGCGCAGGATCAATTAACGTAACGTCAATGACGCGTTAACCAAAGAAAATCGTTTTGAATAACGCGAGGTAAAAAATAATTTGTTTTTCCTGTTAAAAAAAAAAAAAAAATCACGCAGTTTTACTTGATGGCGGATGGCGGACGAGTGTGGTGGAGACGGCGGCGACGGTCGTCGGATTGTTGGAGATAATTCCCCGCAAAGAGATTTTCGCACGGGGCCGTGTTTTTACATTTTGTTTTCTCCCTCGGTTGCGCGATTTGCGGGCACGCCGCCCGGTTGATTTATACACGGAGGGACAGCGTTCGGTCTCTGCCACAAACTGCCTCTAATAACGGTGTCGCGCGCAAATAATAATAAAAAAGAAAAGCATTCAAGTTTCGGGGTCTCTCTCTCTCTCTCTCTCTCTCTCTGCGTGCATAAAAAAACAAAAACAACAGTTGTTTATGTCCGCGCCGTGTATAGATTATACGTGTGCGTGCGTTTATTCGATGTTCGCGGTCCAGTGACCAACGGTTTATGAACGACTCCCAAAGTGGCTTTTGCCGTTTGACATCCGATCCGTTTTAACGGGCGTACGCGGGCGGAAGGTGGTGTAACAACACACGCGTTTTTAGGCGTTTCACGTACAGTTTCTTTTCTGACGGGTGGACTGGGCGAGGGGAAACGCGGGTTTACCGCGACAAAAGCGCAACGGAATAATATTAATGGGATGGAAAAAAAAAATCAAAAAAACAACGACAACTTTTTGATATACCAAGCCAATTTGAATCCGCGGCCAGGAGCTCCGACGGCCCAACATCTGAACACCGCCGTTCAAAGTTTATTGTTTCCCTCTCTATATTATATTATACTATCGTAACGCGTTACGCTATTAATAAAAATTCAAAAAGTTTTCTCTCTCATACGCATACACACACACACACACACACACACACACACACACACACACACACTGTGAATTAAAAGGAATTGTTTTTGAAACTATGGTTTTTGTTTTTGTTTCGGCATCGGTGGAGTTTCTCCGAATTAAGAAAAACAAAAATTATTTCCGTTTAACGCGTATTCTAAACGATAAATTTTAAGCGCACGCGCGCACGTTTATATATATTATGTTCTTAGATAGCTGTTGTACGTACGTACGTATTATACTATTTAATATATTATGTCGTTCAAAGTAGAACGATATTTCGAAACAGTCGGTTTAGTCGGGAAATGATGCGCACTTCCCCGCCGAGAAATATGGTTTTTATTTGTTGCGTATATTATAGTATTCTCCCGAACTTGTTTCGCTGACGTTTACCGATTCAAGCCGGTTTCGGGTTTTGACATAAATACGACAATTATTATAATATACACGCAAGACAAATATTCGAAAAATATACATCAAGGAAATACGTTATAACATTATCATTAACGTTGTTTATCGACATATATATTAACAATAATGATCCGCAACAAATTTATTAAGTAATTATTGTTATAAAAATAGGTTTTTATGCATGTTTCAGTAGTTAGGTTAGATTAAGTTAACGTTGTGAAATTCGCATTTGAGTAAAAGTATTAAAAATTGAATTTTTAAATACTTTTGTCCTCCAGTATTTACAATACAATCTTTAGTTTTAATACAACATAACTACATTGAATACTTTTGATTGTTCAATTCCTTTTAGAAATAATTATTAAAATTATCACTCCAAAAAAACTGACTGTCTGAGTGTTGAATAATAGAAAAATATTGAAATGTAAGTCTTAATTTTATTAATTACTATTCACGTTTATAGCTCGGCAATATGATAAGTTATTTGAATTTTTTATCCCGTAAGTACAATTCATATATTTACAGCACCGATCACCAACAACTCGGAGCTTGCTGAATATGGCCAACTATTGGTGAAAGAAAATCCAGTTTTTCTTTATTTGACGACGAATTTTATTTTAGTATTTCAAGTATTTGAAATATTTTTTATTATTGCTAAAATATAGTAAAGATGAATTTGAGCAGTGTTAAAAATATTTATTAAAACGTATAATTTAAAAAAATAATGAAGTTTTTTAAAACATTCGTTAAGTTACATCAGATTAACAATTTAAATTCCCAGTAATTAATGCTTGAGTTATATGATTTTGATATTTAGAAGCGATTTAAATTATTTACACATCCTTTATTGTTAGTTATTTCCTTTGTTATTTCGTATTAGCAGTGATGAATATACTATAATTAAAAAATCTTTTTTTTCCGTTATTTCTTAAAAAAATGAAAACACGATTTCCTTATCAAACCCTAATTGAATTATTTGAAAAATATATGGAAATTTACATTCACTCCTTGTCATCAAAAAGTTGTCGTTGTTGGAATGAATATCCACGGTTCGTGTGAAGTATTGTAATTCAAGTTTATAAAATATTTTCACGAACATAACATAAAGTATACTTATTAGTTACATTATTTTAATAGTTCGCAATATAAGACGGTTCTAAAGTGGTAAACAACAAATGTTGATATCTCCTCGCTATGACATAATTATAACACTTTGGCCAGTCCGATTTCATTTTTGTAAACATTTAAAGAACCATGTTTATCTGTTAATAGATATCCAACATCGATGTCATTAATTAAAACAGCCTATTATTTTGACGGTTTTATACTCGCAATATACTTTTTGATGTATATTATACGTTTACGCTCACCAACTGCGTTACAATGTTTTCGTTCCTAACTAGAGGAGACTCTAGATCTCCGGTTGAAATTCCGGTATTTGATTTGTCACTCGCGCGTACACCGACACATTTACGATTTATTGTACTGCCCGCGTTAATAATTATTAATTCGTGAGTTAGATAATATAATATTTGAAATTTACGAGTCAGTTATTAATTTTAGTTTACGATTTATTGTATATTTCGATTCAAATACACGTACGTATACTCGAACAGCATAGAAGATTACATGGTTTTTTACAATTTTCATATTTTTGACGTCTTTATAACAAACCGTTGCATACTCGTAAGATCAATGAATGTCTGTTAGCGTTAATTGCGCGGATTTTAAATGCTCGTTATTTCCCAATTAGACATCAAAACGATTTTGATCGTCTTTCGATATCAGCGTACCAGCACGTTCCGCACCCGGATCCAACCGATCGTTAGAAACGTATCGATGTTCGGGCCGTCGTGAAAATTCGCAAAAACCGACTCGGACCTCACCGCCCACGTTACGCACAAACACGCACAAAACACGCGGCGCGCGTTGTTCTCCGAGTGTATAGATTCCGGTAATCAATAACAAACGACGGCATAATATTATTAGTATTATTGTTGTTATATTAATATGAGAACGGGCGCGTATCGTGTGTGCGTGTCTATAATTTACCAATCTTGTTATTAATATGTCATGTTCGCCGGTGTATATGATGGCTCTGCCGGACCGTCAGACCACACCCTACAGGACACCTCGCGTACTATATGTACGCGTGTGCATAAACCTACGCGCAACGTCGCAATACGCGGGCGGAAAAAGGAAAACAATAATAATAATAATAATAATAATAAAAACAAACGCGGTTAGGATGTTCGCGTAATGTCTCGTCGGCACGCGAACCGTCGATTCGTGCGGTGGTGTTCGGCGGCGCGCCGCGCTCGTCCGCCGCAGCCGTCGATTAAGAGCTTAAATAAATCATCGGATTCGCCGCGGGCGGGCGGAAGATCGCGGCAAAAGAACGGAGACGACCAAAACGGACACGCGTAAAACGCTGACGGCTGACGGCCGTACGAAATATACGCGCACACGCCATAATAGATCGCGTGTACCGCGCACAAGTCGGGCGCTCCGAAACGGGAAAGAAAAAAGAAAAATTGTTTTTGACGCTATTGGACTACCGAATGATATTTACGGTCTTCGAGTGCAACGCGCGTACGATCGAACGCATGGCACTTGGCACACTGCGTTTTATTGTATTGTCGACGACGCGAGAATGCGTTTGACGTGGGTTTTTTCGACGTCCGACATCTCGTCGTTACCGGTGGTCGTTACCGGTGACGGCGTCCCGTAGTATTTTTCGACGCGCGCCGACTGTACACACGGGTGTCGCTGTACACGCAGATAATCGTTCTCGACTCGCGGAAACTCGCGTAACATCGCGTCCGGCCACACGCGTCACACACACAGTCGGATGTGTGCACCTTTTGATACTGTTTGTGCGTTTAGAACGAAAAAACGTAAACGCGAACGGATGGTTCCGCTCGCGGTTGACTTTTACGGACACGCCGTCCCTCTACGAACGTTGTTGTTCTGCGGTGTTAGAGGCGCTTCCTCGTAGTACACCCCGGGCTACGGCTAAACCTGCTTGGGCAGCTGAAGCTCTAATGCTTCCCTGCCGGCTACCGAACTGTGATCCCTAAAATCATCTCCCGGCATGGAATCCCCACAATCCGACGAACGTTGTTGCCGACGAAAGGCGGTGGCGTCGATGGTCTTCGGCACACGTTTTACACGCGTCCCGCGGCCGGTACGTTTTTCGTTTCGACGAACCGGAAACCGGACCGCGCGAACGCTCAGACGTCATTACGGAAACGTTAGAAAAATGTATTTTTTTTTTTCGTGTTTTGATAACCGTCGGTTTGAATGCGCAATTGTTCGTCGGTGATGAATACGTTTTCGTACGGCGGTCGGCTGACACACGCGCGTGTGCGTGTTCCCGTTCGAAAAACACGTACGGCACGTGCAACGCGAACGGCTACCGCATACAATATCGTAATGGAATAAAAACGGCCATACGTTATAACGACTAGGCGGCGGCCGCGAACATAAAAACAAATGTCTTGTCAGACCCAAAGCATTCGGTTCCGCGGCCAAAAAACACGACCAACGCGTTTTCCCCTGTGTCTTCCTATCGCGACGAATACAACGCGGACGCACATCGTATTAATTGCCGAATGCGAACAGAGTCCGCTCTACAAATCAAATGTGCGCTGCACGTCGAAACGTGTAGCGGATATGAACGAATGTCTAAACTGTCAGACAATAGCACGAACAAGACTGTTGTTTTTGATGTCGATGACGTCCGGTAGCCACCGAAACACGCCTCGTCAGATCGCGACGATTAAACGGTTATTGTTCACGCGGATATGTATTTGTGCCGGTCAACGGGAAATAATACAATGCGGTATCGACCGACGAACGTCACATAATCGCGCGCCGACTACGCCAAACGATTATTCGCGAGTTTAAAAGAAAAGTTCGTTTAGATTTTCAAAGTTGGAAAATTCAATTAAACATTTTAATAACACAAATCTTTTTTCAGCTCAACTATTTTTATAATTTTCAATGAAATGGTAATTTTTCTACGTTCTAATTGGTTTCATTTATACACAAATCGAAACTATAACAAAATATACATTTGAATTGAATGCGTTGAGTTAACCACAATCCGTTATTAATTTTCAACTACTCGTTGTTATTCATTTCACTCTCATTCGTTAACTAGGTCCACCCTCGAACAAAACACGGTTAAACACAGCAAAGTCGATTTCAGTCGTTAAATATACATTCATATTACATAGAGTCGTGAGACATCAAAACTGTCGAATCGTCAACAATATTTGTGTTACTTACACGCGGTTGTGTTAACAACATTTCGATTTTCAATGACACTTCACCGCAAGATTTAATAAGTTTCTATATGGATTTCGATAAATTCACCGAGAGGTATTCGAGAGAAAAAACTCGTCCTTTTTAATATGTTCTGTTTAAACATTTAAGTATATATACATACAATACGTTATTCATATATATTATACAACTTATATATACTAAAAAATAAAAGGCCCTAGATCGGTTTGATTCAATAGTTACCAAGAGAGGGGCAAATAATAATAATACGTTTAGCTTTTTATATTCGATATTTTACCTGAAGCAGGTGCAAATGTCGTATCAGAAATAACTAATCGTGTGTAGGTATACGCAAAACTAGCAACAGTCACAACGAATAAAATATATTATTGTGTTCTATACAAACACAAGTATATATATACTGTTCGGTTCGATGTGGTGTTTTCGTCGTTTCCGGACGTACCATTTCACGGTATGTGTGTGTGGGATGGTGGTCGCGCGTCTGTCAAGTGGAGCGTGAACAACTTTGTCGGCTCGTCTCGTCCGCGGGGATTTCAAAATAAACGCGCACTTTTGGAGTTCGACTGAAAAATGAGGGGGTATGGGGAGGGGAAAAAAGTCAAATAAACTACAACACAACTCTCTCCGCACTAAACATATAATAATGTGTAACGGTATAATTACTATATTTACATGTACGTGTTACCGCGTGTAAAACACCATAACCTACCTAAAATTCGGTAAATTCTAACCATGCGAAACATCTTTTTTTTTGGCCGCGCGATAGACATTATATATTATGATACGATTGAATATACTTACCAAAACGGTCGTGCGACTACAGAAGTATATTATCCGCAAACGTGTTTCGAAACTAAAACTAATTATTTCGCTTAAAAATGCAATGATATATTGTGTATACTTGCGCGCACACTTTACGAGTTCGGGCCAATTAAACCGGATGGGCACCTCGAAGGAACCGCGTGCTATGTTTGTCGTTATAATATATATATATATATATATTGACGTAAAACATACTTAAACACATTATACGCGTTTTAATATAACAATATATTAAACGCACGACGTACTTACTTATTCGCCTATCTCACACGCACCCATGTGTTTTGCTCCATGCTTAAGCAGTGTTTGAAATAAGTTTTAAAAAATAAAATTATTTAACATTAAAATTTCTAAAACCCAGTTAAAATGTACGAGAGTAACCGAATCGGTTCTCGCTTTTTGAATTATATAACACCAGGTTACCATTTCGTTAATCTTCACATATTTTAGTTGTTTTAAAAATATTATCAATATAATGCTTTAAAACGATAAAATGAAATTATTCTGACTTAGATTTAAATTTTATCTAAGAATCATAATCCACCAACCTAATGAATTCACCATTAGTTTTTCTATCAAAAAGTACGAAAATATAAATAATTTAATAACGAAATAAAGAAATAAAAATTCTATTCTATTCTATGTGCGTATACAATTATTTTTTTTGATATCGTATATTTGGTCAAAAATATTTTGACGTTTAATTTTGTGCTATATTTTCGTATATTAAGATATATAATAAAACACAAAGTTAAAATTGTATTGAAAAAAATTTAAAATTGTGTAACACATTTACATTTTTAATATAAAAAAAAATGTCCGTAGATCACACAGCGCATTCGGATAGGCAATTCTTATACAAAAACGTAGTGCGCTACTCGATATTTTCTTCGCTGCACGAAAAAACAATGAATCATATATGTTTTTGGGAATTGCTCTTAGTTGATTTATGCCAGCTCAAAAACATATTTATGTTTAAAAAAATAAATTTAAAAATATTTTTAGAAACTATAAATGTCTCCAAAATATTTCGACATAACAAATAAATTATTTTCTAAGGTTTTTAAAATGAAAAACTATTTTTTAGTGGAATCCCTTATTAAACACCTGTAATTTCTCGATTTTCTAAAGGAACTTGATTTGTTTTTCGATTGAAAAATAAATCCATTCCAGCAGTACGACTTGACTTTGAGATTGTGACGAATTAAAATTGTCGTTTTTAAAGTATTGTTTTTAAAAAGGCCAACGAGACGGTATTCAATTCGGCTCAATGAGAATGGGTGAAGATAGTAACTTTCACACGCTCTATGCAGAATCGTTAGAATCACTTTTGTGTTGGAGTATTTTATACGTCACTTGTAATGACATAAAATGTGTTTTTCTTTTTGACAGGTCCGGCGTTCTGGGGCCTGATCAATCCCGAATGGAGTCTTTGCAACAAAGGCCGACGACAATCGCCCGTCAACTTAGACCCGGAAAAATTGCTCTACGACCCCAATCTGACTGATTTACAAATGGATAGGCACAGGGTAAGTTATATTTTGTCGGATATAGTACAAGGAGATGATGAACGAGAACCTGAAGGGAATCGCAGTCACACTATATTTGTCATTTATCGACTAAAATAGTTAATTTGAATAATTTCCGAACCTAAATCTTATTACAATATGTTTTATTTTACTCGATCAAAATATTAAATTCGTCGTTTTTTCAAAACTTCAAATTTACATAGAAGTATTCGAGGAAATCGCGAAATCAAAGAACTGCAGTTGAACAAAAAAGTATTGTTTTTTACGAATTCAAACTTTGTGTGTTATCAAATCATAATTAGATACCTACAACAACAAAAAAATATTTAGTGTTTCCAGACTAATAGTTTACTCATCAATAAGGTTAGAACGTATAACCGCGTTACACAATGTATTTGTATACTCAACAATAATACTTACATCATTGGAGATTTACGACTGTTTACCGCGAGTTCGTGTAGAGTGTTTTATAAGATCGAACCCTTTTGGGACACAAACACAAAATAAAACAAAAAATACGTAAATATACGTGGGTATATTGGTGTTTACAGTTATACAAAATCTCTGTATATGGAAAAATCGCACGTTTTTATATTTGAAGTTTCGAATTACATGCTAGACATTTGTGTTTTTCAATTGTATGTTAGCATTAATCTATATGATATGTTATTTTATAAAATAAATATAATTTAATAAAAGATTTGTATATTATAATTTAATATAACATTATAAAAATTTTTGAATAAATTTTATTTTATTATTTGATCCAACACGGTAATTTAATTACAATAATATAACCATTACGCCTGACATTCACAATTATATTACATATTGTTAAATTAACACATTATCTTTTATCAATTTCAATACGTATTTTGTCATTTTCCATTTGGCCAGTACGCGTATTGGATGATTCAACTATAAAGCGAAAAAATATAGATTCCGGAGTTTGGTCATTTCTATTAGACCACAACGTGTTCTAGCCATTTTCTACGGCCATGATTTTGCCATTTCAATAACTAGTTTTTATGTGAATTACCTAAAAAAACTTAACAACTTATACATTACGCAATTTCACAAGTTAATGTACAGAATATATAATCGTTGTAGTTATATCCACATAACATTATTGTTATTATTATTATTATTATTATTACTATAGCTATAAGTGATTTCGTTAATGTTGTTAAAAGAGAATAAAATACGATTAAGGTACCTGGTGGTGTTCCGTACTGTATAGGACTATGGTAGATTGTGGTCGAAAACACAGAGTAATAATCAACAAGTACAACATTCGAGACGGCGTGCTGAAAAGGAATAACAAACTAAAAAAAATCTCTAATATTTAAATATATATATATTGACTTCTTGATGGTAATATTATGTTTAATATTCGATAGTTCCGTATCTATTGAAAAAGATAACAATAATAATAAAGAGGATGTTTTCTATAAATACGATCAAAATTTTTTCCCGAGTAAAATAAAATCAATTGTGTGCGATTTGCAGAAAACCCGAAAAAAATAATGTGCGGCAGTTGAATTCACATATACAACAGGGACGTTTAGACCCACGGGATTCACTGATGTCTCCCCTCCTTTCGAAAATATAACTTTGCATTCGGACGCAGACGATAGAAACATTGAAATATTGTATGGAAACATGAAAACAAGTATTTCTAACGTGAAGAAGACCCGTTCATCAGACGTTATTGAAAAGACAACTTGACTTATTTGTAATAAAAAAATAAATAAAACAATTTTTTTTTCTTATTCTTCTTCTTCTTATCATATAAACATTTATATCGTTTACATCAATAAAAAAAAAAAAATAATGGTGCGTCTATTTTAAATAATGACAATACCACGTGTTTTGATATAGTGTGTTAGGTCGGACGTAACCCTTTTCCGCTAAACCAAAATATACATATACCGTATATCCGTTATCGCCCAAATGAGGTAAATTGACGTCGAATTTCGACCGACTAACGTAAAGTACGGTCCATTTAAAGAGTTTTTTGGAGATCTGTTTGGTATAGATTTTTACATAAACAAGATCGGACCTGCCCGTAAAAACACACAACTTGGTTGTAGCGAGAAGTCACCACCAAATGTTGTATTTTGTATTAATTATTAACCATTTTAGAGCAGCTATAACTGACGGTTTCTCGCGCAGGTTGACGGCATGATATGCAACACCGGTCACAGCGTCATGTTTTACTTAGAAAATGGCACAAAAAACCACATAAATATCACCGGAGGGCCATTGTCGTATAAATATCAAGTGTACGAGATTCACATACACTACGGTCAGCAGGACGAAATGGGGTCCGAACACTCGATAAACGGTTATTCGTTTCCGGCAGAGGTAAATATTTTACTACAATACTATTTCTCTTTCTTTATCTATGTATGTGTGTGTTTTTGTGTATATGTGTATGTGTCTCCAACAGTTTCTACTATATAGGCTAGGGAAATTAACTAATTTGTTTAATATGTTAAATTTAATTGATATAAAAATTTACAAGTCAAATTAAAATGTACGTATATTTTTCATTTTCATTTCAAATAAAGAACTTTAAAAAAGTAGCTTAACCTATTGAAAAATTTAAATTTTCTAAATAACATCTAAAAAAATAAAACATGAGACACAAATCCTTCCAACGTCTTTTGCAGTTTTCTGTACTATTAAATATATGTTCTCATATATTATAATAAACAATATTATAGTATTTTACGTTACCTACCTATAACGTTGCTAATTCAATTTGATATAGATACTTTTGATAAAAAAAATCATCACTTGAAATTAACACGTTATGTTTAAAAAAACAGTAGATTATTAAGTTATTAGTAAATTTAAAAAAAAAAAATAACGCGTAATGTGACTTAAATCTCAATTTGTATAACTATCCAAATTCTTACCGGTTATTAGTTTTAGTATTATACATAATACCAAGACATTTAAAAAACAATTTGATAGATTTTTGGGTAAATATATGAAAATAAAAATAAGTTTTTGATTTTCTTTCTAAAATCGATAATTTCATAAAAATTTAAGATTTCACAATCAAAGTTCTGAACAAATTCTATACGAAACGTATTCACTGTTTTGTACGGTACTTAAAATACGTCAAATCTAGATAAATTATTGTTGCTTGTGTCGTTAAAAAGATTACGTTTCTCTCCTTCCAACCGTGTGTCTTTTTGAATACAAGTATTTCAAAAAACAACCAACTTCAACGCCATTTGTAATACCAACCGGTGCCGACGTTGATATATATATTCGAGTCACGAATTCGTTACAATATATATATATATACATTAAAGTTCTTTACATGTCACATGTACATATAGTTGTGACATGTTCATTCGGCGCGGTTATTAATGAAAAGTATAGAAACGTGTGCGATGTGACGGCGTGACCGCAAATACCCACGCGATATGATTATTCTACCGGCAAGTTAAAATAATAACGCTGAAAATGTACTCCGCGTCACGTCCCCCGACAACGAAAGCGAAATCACATGTCCGTTTGTGTGAGTGTTGAACGTACGATGTGTTATGTCCAGAAGGATTAATTTATCACGGGACGGGCTATATTTCTCGAGGAACGTACATAATAATCGTAAAATTTTGTTTGAAATGTTTCGTTTTTTCGCACGTTCGATTCTATAATTTCTCGATAACTTCAATACGTACAATATTTAATTTTTAAATGATCACTTAAGAACTACGAATTTTATTGTGGATATATATTGACAAAAATCCACACGTGTTGGTTTTTTTAATCCGCCGAATGTTCACTTAGCAAAATAATAGCATTTTAAATGTCACATGCGGTGACGTCGAAACGTATGCTATAACGTACATATTGAAAATGTAACTTCTTGCAGACGCTTTATGGAAAACTGATAAACCGATGTGGAAACCGATAGTAAACTGTCCCTTCTGAACAAATCAGTTGCAAACATATAGTTGTGGTACCAGTCTAATACAAATGTGTTAATACTGAACTACGCGAAAAGCGAGTTCTATGACCAAATATTTAAGTAATTATTATTCGAAAACAAAATATCGAAATTAAAAAAAAGACGATTCGGGTGAGTCATTCGGCTCATTATTGTATTATTATTTTTAATTTTAAAGTAAATTTAAATCATTAATTTTGATAAATGATTGCGAACGAGACTCTGTGTGTATATTCTTCATTGTTTTACGAAAATTCACGCGCAAATACAAAAGAATTATGACAGACGATTTTTAATGTTATTAAAATATTATATGTCTAAACTCGTAATAAATGTTCAAATCTCAAATACAAAGACTGTACATGTCCAAAACAGCTATGTCAACAATTTGACTAGTTTGTTAAGCAATTTTTCTTCAAAAATTGTCTGTATTTTTCCTTACGCTTAAGATAACTGCCGATAAAATGAATACTTTCAAAAACGTATTCAATTATTTATTTTTATTTTATTATAAAATGTTGAAAAAATATAGGTTACTATTTGAAAATCAAAAATATACATTTGTTCAACGATAAATTAATATTCCTTTAACAATTCAATAACGAAAAAAAACTGCATTAAAAAGCATTAAATTCGACGGGAAGGTATTTTTTTATAAACAAAATCTAGTGGCATTACTATTAGGATAATGATTTTTGATTGACTTTGCTTAAGAGTAATAAAACATAATAGAATTTTCCGTAAAATTTTAAGTTCCATATTTCATAATAACTTGTGTACATTTTTTGTTTACTGTATGTTTAATAAACTATTTTTTGAACAAAAAAGACAACGATGTGTTGAAAAAGTGACATATTTTTTCTACACGCCTTTAAAAAAAAAAATACGTAGTACGAAGTAGGAAATAAATGTAATATGGCACGTGATGACAAAAGTTCGGGAGAGAAAAACTCGGGTGAAACTAGACATGGTCACTCTGCAAGCGTGATATTATTATTGAATATGGCATGAATAAAAAATAAAAAAAAGTCGTAAACACAAAACCTTGAGTTTTTATGTTGTTGTAAGGTCAACGCTAAACTGAAACGAGTTAGGTCGATGAAACAGAGTTCCGATCTGGTCGTGACAACTCACTAACCTAACTTACAATTTCTCTTTGATAAGTATTTATATTGCAATATCGGACTTGCATCAAAAGACCCAATGCAGATTTAGAGTAGAAAATAATAATGTAATGTTTTCAATATTAAGTCAACGGTTAGAAGGCAAATTGTTTTATACGATACTTTTTCTTTTTTTGAATTACGTTCCCTTGTTTGTGTATGCTAAGCTGTACGATTATCTTTATTGATTGCTATATATTCAGAGAAAGGTTTTTTTTTTAATTTTCATTGCGATTAGTTACACGTTTTATATAATTAAAATATATCACATACAATAATACGACTTATATTTAAGTAAGTAGCGGATTTAATAGAATACGTTGCAATACTTCAAATTTGGCATATATTGGTAAAAATGGTCAAATCTGTACGGTTAATATAGTTAATATGTTATAAAAAATAAAAATCCGTGGCAGAGCGATACGATTAGTGAAAAAGTCAACAGCCGTTCTAAATGAAATTTAAAACGTTAACGCGAACACAAATATTTTTAATAGGGTTTTCACTGTGTGAACATTATGATAAGTACTTTTATGCGTAAAATCGTTGGATTCTTTATTATGTAGGTATGAAGGTAATGATTGAATGTGAGTGTAGTTAATTTAAGTGATATTTACTTTTGTATAACGAAAATATTATTTCGTTAAATATCTGAAAACAATTATATATAATCAAAACAGTCATGCTCCGATGATGGAACCTGCAACGGTTTCAAAACGTCAGAAAAATAAAAACCACAACATGGATATTTCCGAAAATCACGCATATAACAATTATATTTTTAAATATATTTTTATTTTATATTATATGTTCGCTGACTTTTTTCTGAGTAACGGAACATACTGTTGACTCAATCTCATTCCATACACAATTTAATCAGACACGTTATTGAAGTGCTCTTGACCCTAATGACACGGGAATCGTCCCATCAAATCTATTACTGAAAATTAATACCGTTTCAAAAACGGTTGTCTATCACAATTTCGTTGTTGTAAATACGACTTGTTTCAAACTACAAACTAATTATTACATATTATGTGCTACACAATATTAATATATTATTGTTATAGTAAAAAGCATATTCATGAAACTATACTTCGTCTTCAAATCGATTTTGAGAAACGCATAACTAACATAAATAAATAATTTTTCTCCCTAAAATACTGTAAAATATCACTGAAAACTATTTGCCTCTAACACATTGATACTTATACATATATTACTTATTTATATATACATATATATGTTAATAAAAAATTGTTTATTAGATTATTATTTATTTATTAACACTAGAAACTCTACGTAGGATAACACTCCAAATTATTTCAATTTGATTAATAAAACTACTTTTTTCATTATGTTTACTGTCCCGTAGAATTTTCTCGATCTCGATAACATTTTTGAATAATATATATTGTATTTTTGTACAGCTTCAGATTTTTAGTTTTAACTCTCAACTGTTCGCCAACTACTCGGACGCAGTCCAGAAATCACATGGAATCGTCGTCGTCTCGTTACTAGTGCAGGTGAGCTATGTGAAAAACAATAATTTACTATTGCGTCACGTACGTACGATTTGTTATCGCTGTGGTAGATTTTGAAAAAGATTTTTAGATTAAATGCATGTACGATAGGTACTAATTTAATTAAATTAATTTCAATGAATTCGATGAGTCGTTCTCAAGATGTTTGGATAAAAATGCACAAACTTGCACAACGCGACTTTCAGATATTATGATTTTTGAGATATTGTCAAACTTTTATGTTTTCACATGTAAAACAAAATCAGTTCTAGATCCGATAAACCAAATGGACTAGAAATATGTTATTAAACCATTTACTGCTCGCTGCTTGCCCCATTTATATTACGATTTAATATTATATTTTAGACGTCGTTCGAAGGGTGTTTGAAGTTCTATAACGAATTCACGCGACACAATAGGCATTTTATTTTAATATTATAAAAACCAACTTAAAGTTTTCAAAACAAAAAACACTGTTAAGTTAAAAAACGTAGAAAGATGGAAAAATCCAAACGTATGTAACTAACTAAAAAATGATTTTAATGTAATAAATTTATATAGTACACCATTTAAAAAAAAAAAAAAAATATAATATTTGACGTTTTCAAAACACGACTATTCCGAATAAAATGTAAATAATATTATAACGAGCATTTTTTTTCTCATTTTTTTCCTCCGAGGAACGGGTTAATTCGTTAGTTCAAGTGTTATTTGCTTGAACCCAAGTCAAAGTTTCTGAAAATTTTTGAACAGATTCCAAATTTTAATATTCACGTTTAGAGATTAAAAATAACCTTTTCTTTCTTCATATTTACTAACTCACGAAAATGAGGGGAATAAACAATGAGTACACCTCTTTTCGAAAATAATTTTTCTTTTTTTGCTGATCACTTTGAAACTAGAAATTTGAACTCAGCGCCTTTGAATAATACATAATGTACGTATATAAATGTTATAGATAGTAAAATATATTGTACGAAAAAATATCCATTCTCTCACTATACATTATTTAATTTTTCGTATCGTAAAAAACGTGTCATAGTGGACAAAATTTAATACGCTAGTCCGTGTAAATTTCAAATATATCATTTGTCAACGATTTATCGCAAAAATACTTTCATCTTCTACGCGCGTATTATCGATCCAAATTCGAAATTCGTAAACAGTACGCCACAGTAAATAATATTAATGATCATTATTGTACGTCATTTTTTATTTTTCATATTATATAGAAAAAACTTCCCACTTATATTATCTCATTTCATTCCATACATATATATTTACAATTACAGTTCATTAAAGTATAAAAAAACGTGTCTGCCACAAAAAATGTGGTCGATACTTTCTTCAACGGACATCCGTATATTATTATCGGTTTGAATAGGGTCCGTTATATAATATGTACAACATTATATATTATATATAATTTTAAATGTCCGATTTCAAGTCGTTAAAATTTAACAACGATTCGTTAAATCGGTTCTATATGGTATATTATATGTATACAAGACATGGTAAATAATTGACGAAAACGACGTGGAATGGCATGGTAAACCCGTTTAATGTTATTCTCGTGTATATTGCATATAACGCCATACTATTTATATATTTGCTGAAATATCGGTTTTTTTTTTTTTTTTTGTTATCAGAAGTACGTTTGATTTTGTAATAATGTAAACGCCGACTTTTAGCATTACGCGACAATCGATATAATATTACATTACACTATAACCGAGTTCCGTGTCTAAAGTAGGATAAATTTAATATACATCTCCGTCGAAGTTAAAAAAAAGGTTCGATTTTCGTTTGACTAACGAGTATTTTCGAGTTTGATTAATATTTAATAACGTACCTTGTGATAATGAACGTACATGACAACCAAGCGGAATAAATTGTTTGACTGTCTCGAACAACAAAGCAAGGGTAGACAATATTTTTTCCTGAGTAAATTCTGAATTTTCAGCCTTTTCGTCAATCCGTCTTATCGTCATGAAACATATTTTTTTAATTTTCGAAAACCGTTCACAACAAAATGATAATGAGCGATTTCATTTTTCAAAATTATTCAAGAGAATAAATCAAAACTATATTACTATAATGTATATATATTAAACATTTTTAAAATATGCTGTCCTAGGCAATAGGATTGTGTTGCCTATGCCTTCCGTTGAATCTGGTCCTAAGTCAGCAAAAATAGAAACGATAATGTTTTTGTGTATATATAATACGAATTTTAATTATTACAAAAAAAACCCGTCGATAAATTAACAATAACTCAAAAATAGTAAATCAACTTAACATTTAACTTTTACGCGTCGTGTTTTACTGAACTCAATTTATATATCTTGAAATAAATCCGAAACCCGTTTCGTTCAAGACAGTTTTTTTGGAGAGGGGGCGTCGGGGACAAAAAATAGACGAACAAATATCATGTCGATTCTATACGTCAAACGATCAACTATATATAAAATCATATAAATGCCTTATATAAAAAATCATGGCGAAATTTCGAATATTTTTCTTAATCATTGAAGTTTTAGTGTAATATTATAAAGATCTATTGTGCCATTAGAATTTTAAAATCGAAACTTAACACATGTGTTTGTTTCTTTATTTAAACAAATGTATTACTGAATCAATAAAAACGGTAAATGGCCTATACCTAAAGTTTAAGCACATTTTTCAAATTTAAAACCAATAAATGCAGTTTGTTTTGCGATTTGTATGTTTTTATTTGGCCGGAAATTCAGGTTCATGTTTTAGAAAACCAATTTTTAGGCAATTCGAAAAGTAGTTATATATTAGGAATCTCACTAAACATTTCGAACGTCGATATTTATTTTCTAAATAGGTTTACCGACTTTTCGTACAAAAAACACGCGCTTTCGTAAAATGCATACAATGTAAATCAATATGATTATTAAGATTTTAATAAATAACTTATTAATATCGCAGAAACGATGTCTTACGAACATATAATGAGTTCAAAAGTTTTGAAACTTTAGGAAAACGAAAATAACGCATAAACGGTGTAATCTAAAATCAACAATAAGCTTAATGCAGCCATTAAGAGCAGTGGCTCATCTCTGTTGATGATTTTATTAATTTAACAGAATATACATTTTTAGTTACAATATATAATATATGATTAATACATAAGTTATAACGATGAGTAAAATGATCTTTTTCACTACGTAGTCCGAATTAATTTAACTTTATCTTAATGAGTTTTAATTTTTTATCGTTTAAAAATTGTTTAAATAGCTAGCTTCGCATAAACAAATCATTTATTTTTCATGTATTGCAGTTTCTGTTGTACAGCAGTCTTTCGTAACTCATAGAAACACCACATCTTAAAACGGCAACTCGGTAAACTAAATAGCGTAAAAATAAAATAAGCGCAATTTTCGTATAAAAACTATAATTTAGAACAGCAAACTTACTAAAAGCGTAACATTCTCAATTTGTCGTTTTCGTACAAAAATAACTGTCCTATTTTATAAACTCGTGTCAGATACTAAGGATTTCATTCAATCAAGGGATTACACATTTACTTGAAACATTTACGCAGAATTTCGTGATTTTCCATACGAAGTATTTTCGTCAATACAATAGCGTCGATCGTTTATTAATCTGAAAATTAATAGTTTTATTCATATATGGAAAACATCGTTAGATGAAGGAAACAAATAACCATAACGGAAATAATATAAAACAGAAAAAAAATACAAAAACGTGTTGAAACAAAATAAAAACAAAATCATTCCCCTCCTCACAGGTTATTTGCAGTATAAACCATGGTATTACATCAGTAATGATAACCACGGATAAATTTTAAATTTATAAATGTTGATCTTATCGATATGAAAAATATACTATTTTTTTATCGGCCAACGGCGAGTTCACGCGGTAACCTCGGTAGCCCATAAAAGCGGTCGCAGATAATTGAATATTTTATATCGCACGCGTGTTGTTCAGTGCGTTCCTACATGATTGCCGTGAAATATTCAAACAAATCGCGTAAGCTGCTTCGGGCGTGAGTGTGTAGTACGAGCGAGAAATCGTTTCACGTTTTTTTTTTCTTTTTTTTATGTTTTTAATCGTACAGTGTTGTCGTCATATGCGTAACGAACGCGCGTACGATGACAGCGGCTGATCTGCATACGGTAACGGTGACGGATTTAAAAGTTGAATGTCATACGGAAAACTTATTTGCTCGCATAAATTTACATGCACGTGTATGGTGAAGGACTTCGGGGTGTTCTAACGAAAAAGATTAATGAAAAAAAAGAGGAATTGGCAAAATAATTTTCGAAAACCAAATTAGACGATTGCACATTGCGTATTTATCAACGATTTAATTTCGTTAATACTAAAAAACGAGTATATAATAACACATTTTCCGAGTCAAAAGTTACGTGTAAATAACGGTAATCTCATGTGTGCCACGTTTTGAGTTAACCGGACAATATAATTAGTTTCAAATATTGCAAACATTTTTCAACGATTCTTTTTTAATTTTCATATACGGCTCCATGTATGTGTTTTTATCGAAAAGCAAACATAATCGAACGTTTTAATCATATTTTGTATATACATGTTGATATTGTATACCATGCATATGTCTCTTAGAAAACTGTTGAAAAAATATAAAATATTTGTACTCGATTTATTCATCATAATATAATGAATATCACTTGTGCAACATAAATGTCGATATTCTGATAGAATACTAAAATTGATATTTATCATTGTGGTTTGGGGCGATTGAACGAAATTTAGTATTTTCCGGCTAAATGAATGTTAAATCTGCAATAACAGCCCACTAAAATAGTTAATGTACATATATATATATATATATATATATATATAAACACAAATGAGAATCTGTATGACGACTATAGGAGAATAAAATACATTATTCCCAAAGTCCTTAAACTATATACATAATCATCGCGACGGTAAGAACACAAATTATAAAAATAATTTAATATTATACATATATATATATATATACATTTTTGACAATTTCGATTTCATTGTACATTTTTTTTCAAGTATTTATTACTTTTTCGTTGCATTTCATGACGTTTTTATCAATTTCTGTTCTTTAAAAATATTTTGTGCAAGATAAAATGTCAGCTGTCGCGTCTTATATTTCGGATACAACGTGAAATATCAATTCCAACGTACCGATCGATCTAATGATACGATAAGCACTCTGAAAACTGATTTGAATTCGCCGTGTACTCCACGTCATACCACCTTTTCTACTTTTTCATTATTTTTATTATTATTATTTATTTTTTTTTATCTTAAGATCTCCAAAAATGGAATGTTGACAATTTTCAAATTTTCAATTTGTTTCGTTAATTTCGGAGGAATTGTAAGGGAAAATTATAAGTTTGGGAAAATCGATCTTAAAGTAGTAGACTTCTCGATAAATATGAAAATCATACTGATTTCTGATCGCACCATCAGATCGATTGGTACGTACTGGAAGTAGTTGCGAGTTACTCTGTATCGTGCGTGTTAAACAAAAACAGAAAGTAACCACTTCCGATCTCCTCAAGTCAGTGGACAGTAGGGTCGCGGAAAATAAGGTCAAAATAAATTTCTTCACCTAGATATAAGAACACATTGAGGTCATAATATGTTCAAATACATCTTAAATTAGTTTTCAAAACTATTACGTTTTCGGCAAATTTTAACATTTCGATGCTTTTAGTGGTCGGTCGACTTTCATTGATTTATTTTTCAAATCTTAACGCATTGACTTCGAATAACTTTACACAGCAGTATCTAAATTCAGTAAACATTTGTCCGACAGGCAACGAAAATTTTCTAAATGCGTCCATTTTACAATTTTAGCGTAGCCAACCAATTTTTAGGCGTTTGGTTTTAAAAATCACTGGGGGAAATCTCATTTTATGATAATATCAAACGTAAATGTATAATATGATAATTTACAATTTATTTACATTTCTTACATTTTTAAATACAACAAAACGTTCGATATTATTTTATAAACGTAATTCGATATCTATTAAAGATTTTTGAGCAATTTATTTTGTATTGTCGATTAGAAAACTTTTGATTGAGTCGAGTTACTCATTTTCTAAAATAAAAAACAAATATAAATAACTTTCGCAACGTATTTGACGCCGTCGTTTCTCCGTTCGACCCTTTACGAATATTATAGACGTTGTTCTCGCAACTCGCGTGAAACAAAAGTTTTTGGTATTTTGTTTTTTTTTTTTTTTTCGGAAAATAATTTCCCTCGTTCTTCCGCAACGTGCGACCGAATCTTCCGTCGGACCGACAATTCCGTACGTGCAAACGTCAGACCGACGACGACGACGCTCTAGTATTAAATTGGAAACCGTTTTGCCAAGTATATAAACGCAAAACACATATAACACTACAGGGACGCGGTCGCATGTTGACCTCTGTACAGATCCATCGCCACTGAAATCACCGCGTCACGTTATGTATCGTTGCAGTTACACATTATTGGAATTGTGTATTAAGTTTATGCGGGTAAACCGTTTCGTTCGAAAGTTTCGGTTTGTATAGTACGTAACTTTACCTTTGCGTTGTGAAGCATTTCGAGTGCAAACATTTAAATCATGAAACCACTTGAATGGTTGAAATATTACGATTGTTTTGTAAACTATATTAACTTTTAACTCGACCGTTATTCGAGTCACTTGATTTCATTGGCCGTCATCCTAATAATACACTCACATGACATTACATTTTACATTGATATTTGTGTAGTGAATAAAAAAGTTAAACGCGTTTAAACTGCTTATAAATGAATTCGGAGTAATCTGAAAATAATTTGTACGAATATCATTCTGGTTATAAGTTCGATTTCTTCGGTGTTTGCCGATGATATATCTGTTTAACTTAACGATCCAAATATAATAATGATGATAATAATAACAACAATGATAAGCAACCGCCTGCGGCGACCGATCGTATATAGGTCTATTACGATGTGTATAAGGCGAACAGATTTCCGCGGTATCTACCCTATAGTAATAAAACGTTGTTCGCGATGTGAGCACGCTTTAAAGTATTCGCGCACGCGATTTTTCCCAACGCAGTAAATCGACCAAGTCTCCGCGAAAAAATAAACATTACCGTTATTTCACGTTAAATCTGGACGGCAAATTCCGGCAAAGTATCAAATATTTCACTCGAGAAAATGACTCGAGCGAACATCGCAGCATTATTATCATATGTGATCTTGGCGCGTGATATAAAACTAGCTCGCCGCGAAACCCGTTCGTTATTGCTTTTGAGACTTTTGAATTTTGCTTTGACTTTTGTCGATTTGAAAGACGAATAAGACAACAATGTGAAAACGACGAACGTATTTTAGCAATAGGAATGCGCGCGGGTTCGTAATGACCGTTTGCGACGCTATCACACTACGACGACGACACGACCATTCATTGAAGTGCCCGAAGTACGCCGTTCGCACGGTTTACTTCTCGCGTATTCGGATACGCGCTCGATCGACTCGACCGACGTAAACATTAAACAACATGCATAATCGTCACGTACAACGGCTACGTACTATGTACCTGACACTGTCGACGGCATACGTTGAAAGGAAACGTGATAAAAAGCCAGGTAAACCTCACCACCCGTTTTTACGTCCAATTACCATGAACGGGCAATAGTCGGTTTTTTCTTGTTATTATTCTCGAGCGCTTTCAACGAACATAATATGTTTAAAGCGAATTCACGATGATAGCATAGCGTAATAATCGTGTACGATGTTTCGGGGTTTTTTTTTTAATGATAAGAAAACAACAATATCGTATAATATATTAGGAATTTTAATTCGAGTAGACACGCGGACGACATAAAATACACTTTAGGTAACTCGATATTTCCCGTCCGTTTTGAAAATACACAATAATTGCCGGGAAAAATGAAACGCAAACAACGACAGAATGTTTCGCATCGACTTCGTGTAAAATTAAAATGTGTATATTATGCATTGTATACTAATTTCGCCGTCCCCGTACATATAGCTCGGAGACCTGTCAAATCCAGAATTACGGATACTAACCGATCATTTGGACGTGATCAAATACAGTGGTAAGTATTCGGAATCATTATTGGTAGTTATCATTTGTGTTCGGATGTAAAGTATGCATATTTTTTTGGTTTATTCTTTTTCAATACTTTTCTAGATATACGGTCGGGTTGAAGTACACTGAACAATTCTAATAACAATGTTCTTGGATTTTTTAAATTATTTATTATGTTACAAATAACGACTAGAATAACAGTTTTAAAAAATGAAAAATTTCGAGCTCATATTGAAATGTTTTTTAAATATTTAATTGAGCACTCGAATAAAAAAAAAAAACTAAAAAAAAACATATTTAAATAATTATATTTGTATTCGAACACTTTCAACCCGGCCTTAAGCAACATTCTGCTTGTACGAAAATTATTAATAATATCGTTTTGACGTATGTATTTTTACGACGTAACGTATACATGTATGACGTTGTAGGTGACGAAGTGCCCGTAAAACGATTGTCGGTCGCCGACTTGATGCCGCCCACCAATTATTACATGACGTACGACGGCTCCACCACTGTGCCGGCGTGTCACGAGACCGTTACCTGGTTAATACTAAACAAACCGATCTACATCACTAAACAACAGGTAAATATTATATTTATATATATATACATTTGATGGGGTTTTTTTTTTTGTTAAGTATATTTTTGAATATGGTATCATTATAATAATAATAATAATAATAATAATAATAAAATTAGATGCCTCGGGGTCGGGGATTAATATATTATAGACACGACCGGATTTAGATAGGGTGTGGACGGCGCGCAACACTATATATTTCCGTCGGCAAGCTCGACGTTTTGACACACGAATTGTCAAGTTGGCCATTATCGGATGAATGGATTATTCCGATTATTCGATAATGCTATTTTTGAGTAAACGGTTTAAAACACATCGCGATTTTATACGATATGCGTTTGTCAACGGCTATCGGAAACGTCGTTATTACGTTTGTGCAATGACTGCGGACATTTTCTTCGTAATCAGTCGGCAATTTGTGCTTATGTGCTTATTTCAATCCCCCTTCCACGTTTTATATAAAAAAATTTTTAGCGTTATACGGATATTTTATAGCGTTTCTATACGGATGCAGACATAAAAGTGACTTTTAAAGCGGTTTCTATTTGTAAAATAATAATAACGGTTTTTTTCTAATTGCTCATATAATATAACCAAAGTGCACGGTTTTAGATGAATGCTCTCATCGTCGCTATACTAATATAAATATTTCATAGCGCTGAAATAAATTGAGTTATCTCGACTTTTCTTTTCCTCGAGTGTAATTGTCATTTACTTTTTACATGTCTAACGGACAGGAAACATTGGTCAGGGCAAAATCGATTTTCCTATTCTTTTTTTTTTCTCCGGTAATAAACGGCGACTATAAGTGTTCAAAATACCTTTGGGAAAATGTCCCATAGAACCTCGTACGTTATGGAAAATACATTTTTTCGTCGGTGGGTCCACCTCATACCGCACAGCGTCTCCGCGACGGTGCAATTAATTTGGCGTCTTTTACGAGTAAATTAACGAAGCGGTTGAATGAACAACGGCTGACACGATTGCTCGCGTACGATTTAGGCGATGCGTTATGAGACCGTTTTACGATGTCGTCGAAATGTGGTATCGCGCGTGTGCAGCTCTCCACAGAAATCCGAAGAACGCGAGCATTTTACGCGATTCACGTTACACGTTCGCGTCGACCCGACTCCGAGAGATTTAATGAAAATGAAGTTTTCGCTAATCTGTTTTGGTGTAAGGAAAAATGGGTAAATTGAACGATAGAAAAAATCAAATTTTAAACCAATCACGTACGTCATGAAATTCCGATTGAACTTTTTCAATGACAAAAATTCTCCTTTCTTGAATTATTTTCGACCAACAATAAATACAAAAAAAAATATTAACTACAATTCTGGATATCCGGTAAAATATATATTTTGTCACTGTGTTCTCCTTCCCTCTCAATACCGGTTTTCCTATATCGGTAAAAGTAAGTGGAAACAAAAAAAAAAAGATATAGTAAATAATTAATACTCTTCGCGTTCTTAACGTTCCGAGTCGTTTCCGGTTTGATTATCCGGGGTGTAATATTGCAATCGTCACTCGTCTCTCCTTCTCCTATCCAGTATCGTAATGCGAAAGTGTGAATCAGGTCCCTAAAATTGTTTATAAACGCACAATTGTTTTAATTTGAAATTTATTTTCAATCCCATTTTAAAATTTAATCTTCAATATTACGAAATGAATTTCAATTTCCTCACAATATCGTATTTAAGAGCACGTCATTTGCGCGTCTAAAAATAGTATTTTAACTTTATCAAGATATGAGAGATACAATGAAATTGTCGACTGTTTAATCAAAAAACAGACTTAAATCACAAAATATTCAATTTTCCTTTCGTGTTTTTTTCTCGAATAATATTATTAAAATCAGATTCATGAACACATCGTTCGGCTGACAAATTCACGCTGGCTAGTCTCTCCACGACTGCTGCGCAATAATGTCTTTGCCGTCTATCACTCCTCCACCCACATACGTATGAGAGAGTTTGTCGACGTTATCAGGTCATCCGGCTGACGTTTATTATGACTATTATTTATCATACTCGGATGTAGGATCGAGGGCACGGTCAATGTTAATAATTTGGTACTATCAAAACACAATTATAGAAATGACGTATATATTGAAGCGTGCCGACGCAATGAATCAGATAAAGTGTTTTGCGTAAAATTATTTTAAAGCGCTTCCACAAGACTTTTGCACGCAACATTTTTTCAACATTTAATGCGTAAAACGTATTATAGGATCCTGTATGTAATTCGTAAGTGGCCAATAACACGCAGAGATTAAAGATAACTGTATGGTTTTTTCATTAATTGACATTGTCTGACCTTCAACTTTCGACGTTGGCATTGTCTACTCTTTTCCCGTATATATCGAACATTAGAGTATAAACAATAGATATATACACGTGTAATAGCCGTGCGGTCGGGTAAATACACTATACCCGTCGAGATGCGTTCGTTTGATAAACGTTAAAATACGGGCGATTGTTATCTCGAGGGATAACGCGGTCAGCGTGTGATATATTGAAGTACGACAATGACGACGGCCGAAGACGTATTCCTGCGCGTAACATTTATGCGAAATGAACGTTGGACACGACGGCCGCGTCCGGTCTGACGAGCTGCAACGGCTCGACGTAATATATTACCAAATAGGACGACTCGCCGTCGTACGGTGCGATATGGCCAGAACTACTGGAGGAGCGCCGAACACGGGCGGACTTCTATGTTGGCGTGTAAGAACCGATTCAATCATATATTCCCGACGTGAAAATCGCCAAGGAAACGCCGACGGACAAACACCCGCGTGGTCGGGTTATAAGGGTCGACCCAAACGACACGAGCGTCGTGCGATATAACGCTGCAGTGGCGGATCTGAGACATGGGGAAAAGCACAAGGGAGAAGATTCCTAGGATAAAATTATACGAACTTTTTCTGTGAAAATCACATGAAGTTGTAAGAAAAACCAGAATTATCTTACGATTTCATGAAACAGAAATGAAATTTGCTGAAAATCCGAAGAACAATAGATTGAACAGTTCAATAGTTTGTATTATTTTTCATTTTACATTAAACATGTAAATAACACACTGATAAGTGTTTTTTTTTTGTTTTTCGTCGTTGATTACAAATAAATATTTATACACGAAATAATAGGCAGGTACACAAAACGAGATCCTAATCACCCCGAGACTGTCGCGAAAACATAAGTCGTCGTTACCATAGTAAGTGTGATTCGTTTACGTTTAAAACTACTACGTATTATTATTACAAAACAACGGCTGCATATTTTCTCTACGCAATGGACCCCATCGTTTGTCAAGGTTTTGCGCAGAGAGTATTCGCACCGGTCGGGAAGTGCGGTCGCGAAGCTTTTTTCTTTTTAACGCGAACGTGCCAAATAACATAACGCCGGAAAATGATTGTGCCCCAGGGAAATATGACGGCGGGCGTTCGCGATCGATAAAATCGACTAAATCATGTTACGGCTACTGCAGAAAAGAAATCATTCACACGACGTGTAATATCCGCGACATCGACCTCGAGCATATAAAAATACGTGGTGTAGTGGAAAAACAATATTGTTCAAATTCACATTTATAATAATAATAATAATAGATAAATAATATATAATTTATACGAGTATAGAAAATAATAGTTTCGATATTCAAATTACGAAAATAACTCGCAAATTTTTAAACAATTAAAAACATGAAATTATTGGCTTTTACAAATAATTTTTTTTTGAAATATTTTTTATGGCATTTCAAAAGTCATTTTATCAATTCAAATATTATATTGTCATGTTTGACTTTTTGAATAATGAAAGCACATGAATTGCATTATTTCCTTTAAATATCATAACAATTATAATGTGATAAATTTAATTTTCACTTACCCAATTGTTTGTAATAATTGCAAATAATTATTTGAAAAAAAAAATTGTAATGTAAACTACATTTTAAGGATTTCTAGTGTTTTGTTTTGTTTTGTTTTGCAGGTTTTTTGAAAGTTTTATAGTTTCAGCGTTTGTTCTCTAATTAAATGTTTGTACTTTTACAATTCATCAAGCAGACTTTTTTGTTAAATTTTTGACGGACGTTAAGCCAATGTTTAGACAAATTTTTCTTGGAGTGTTTCTCACCTTAAAATTAATAAAGGTCTTATTTTTAATCAACAAGTATGCTGTATGATACTTATATTATAAAAATCAAATCGAAAAAAACGTTTTGTATATAATCGTGACAGTTATTTACGTCGAAATTGAATTTAGGTAGTGACGCGATAGACTGAAACGATTTGAAAGTGTTGTTAAAGACATTTTACTAGTCCGCGTTATTGTAATACCGCGTACCACAAATTGTAGGTTACAACTAAAATGAACAAAGCGAAAGCAACGTGAAAATGTCAATTTCGTCCATCGTTGTGGTGACAGAGATAAATATAATTTTTCGATCAATTTATCTACCTTGGATTTTCGTTATGATTCGAATTCGGAACGGAAATATTTGTTCGTCCCGCGAAACGAAATCTCCGAAATAATGTCGTTTTATAAACAATATCGGTCTTCAAGGTTCCCATGTGGGATTTTACGTTTTTTTTTTTTTGAAGGACGCGCTTGTAACTCGATAAACATATCGACAAACCACCGTATTCGGACGGCGCTCCGGATAGGCAATTCTGATACAGCCATACGCTACGGGTCTGTTGATATTTTCGAGATTTTAATTTTAGTTAATATAAATACGAGTATACTTAAGTTAAAATATAATACAAATATTGAAAAACCTGTTATTTTTAAGTGTAAAAAATGAAAATGAAAACATAACTATTGTTACTTTTTATACTTGAATAACTACATTATGAATGTAATAATAAATCCCTTGAGACTTTTTTAAAACCTGACGCTCATGAATAATTATACGTTTATAAAGTAATTTCCCATGTTAAATAGTAACAACCGCATTCTGAAAATTGCGTATTGTTCTTCTACTAACATTTAACTTAAATTTAAATACCGTTTTATATAGTTAAGTCACAGTGACACAGTTATATTTAAAAAAAGTAACTATAAAGTTAAAATTTAATTTTAAAAAAATGTAATCTATAACCTAATATTCAGTTTTACTCGTTAATGCGCAGGTGCCTTGTAAAAAAATAACAACACTCGTGCATTCTTATTATTTTAAATACATGTATAGATTTATTACAGTGTAGACTAATTAGTTTTCGATCTCAGTAGCGAGCAAGTCGTAAGCACATATTAAGCATAAAATAACGGCCGCCACAATATTGCGTTCTCTGCAATGTGAGAATGCATCGTGACAATTACGTTTAGACAAATGGTCGCAACAGAAGCTTCGTGCCCGTAATGTTAAACAAATTATTTAAATTGCGTCTAGCGCGGTAATGACACGAAATAATCGCGTTTTTGCGGGCTATAGCCCACCGAATAGCTCTTTAATAAGTGGACTCTGTAAACATAAATCGTTTGACCTATTTATATTGTACGCGCAAAATGATTAAGTAAATTCAAGACTTTGTCCCGCGTGCAATCGGGATATTAAATACTGATTTTATTTTTCAATTAATGTCCACATGAAAATAATATTTTCATTTCTCATGCAGCCAAAGACGATGCCAAAACGAATTATGAATATTATTGTTTATGCACTATTTTCACTACGTATACTGTTCCCTTAACACGTAATAATTGGAAATAAATATTCTAACCGATTAAAAACTGATCGAGTCGGAACGAGTTAAACTCACGATTTTTCGTTGAATATTATCTAAATTTTAACGCGGATTTTTTCATCGAGATCTATAAATATAGATAAACAAATTACCAGTTAATTACAATATAGGTGCCAATAACTACAATTAATACGATCAGTTTTTGATTTTCCAAAAAATGATTTTTTGATTCTTACTCAACTCGAAATATTGTTCCTTTAAATCTAGTAAAAAATTATGGTTGGCAAGAAGGCTTTTAAAAATTTGCAATAACTTAATTCCGTAAGGCGTTCTGTATAAACAAATATATGTTTACTGCGAAGTATTACGCGGAACTTTTAATGATATTTATTTCCAAATGCGTTCGATATCGAACGCAAACGATGTAATTGTGTAACATTCTTTCGAACACTAAAACCATATAATATTTTATTATGATTTTAAATAGTTTCACTAACGCAAATGAATATGGACGCTTTAATAACGTTAAAAAATGTAATATTTACGTAGAAAAACAAAAACGGAAAAATAAATGTTTAAATTTAAAAAAATATTTCTTTAATCTGAAAACTTGTTAACTACGAGTATATGCTTTCTTTTACGCGCCGTAAAGAATTCACTGGAAAACTATAGAACACAAACAATTACACTGCGTGCTTCTAAGTAATATGCACGTTATTAAAACTCTCATATGAGCGTTAGTATTTAACTAAACTTATTTAAAAATGGTTTTTTGGAAAACAGAAATGATACTCGATTCTTGTACGCGCGTACACGTGACAGCGTCTATGCATGCCTATATATACGAGCATATATATAGGCATGCCTATATATCGTATATATTATATGTTTTTATACATTATACTGAAAACGAGGTTATGATTTTTTACGGTTCAGTATAAAAAAAAACCAAAAAACTCTGAAAAAATAAAATTAATTTGCAGAATTTAAAACGTCTGCATGTCAATAAAACGCGCGTACCCAATCAATTTCCCATTATTAAATGAATTTATTATATTGTGTAAAAAACAATAGTGTTCGCCATTGTATTATGTCAAATATTAAGTTTTTAACGGTTTTTAATGCCCCAAAAACCAGTAAAAAATGCCCTTAAAAAATATATATTTTTGTTAAAATCTCATAAAACAGCGCTTAAAATTATTTCAATTTTTTTATTTTTGATGAGAATAAAATAAAATAATATTTTTTCAAAAATGTCAAAAACAATAAAAACATTCACAAATTAAAATTCTAAAAAATAAAAATGTTATCATAGTTTAATTTTACTAACTGATTACTTAGAAGAAAAATCTAAGTAGTTATTTATTTAATAAATATTCAATAGTTACGAAAATAACATGTCTTTTTTAATCTAATTTTGGCAGCTCTGTGCGTGATAAAGTTAAATGTGGAAATTATGTTTGTGAGTTTAATCACTTGCCGCGTTGCTTTAATTTTTAAACTGACATATTAACTTCAAGTTAACTTTAAACAAATAAGATTATCAACATAAAATAATTTAGTACTTAATTAGTGTATTATAAATAATTATTATTGTTTGTAGTATTTAACGTAATATATTAACACATAAAGCCTTATGAAGATGCTGAAAGGTAATTTCTCGTTATTAATTTATTTATTTTTGATAACTAAATAAAAAATTGTAATTTTTAACTTAATAAGTTTAAAAAAATACTTAACTTGACCAACCTTAATTTTCGGATAGTACAAATATACTCCTTTAAAATATTCTAAAATGGTTTTTGTAGTAATTAAAAATATGAATTTTAAAAAATAATTCGATTTAAATATTGTTGAAACAAATAGTTGTATCTAATGTTTCAATAAAAAAAAATTCGATTTGATTATGAAATTATGAAAGTTTAATTTAATTATGAAAGCTCTCTTTCATAATTTATTTTAAATTCCTACGTAATCGAAATATTGTGCATTACGCATATATATCTGTAACAATTATCTTTCAAAATAATCATGCACGCAGTATATAATATTATTATATTTAAATAGATGTTATCGGTCGTTTTCGTATAATTCAACGAAAGGTATATTATAATTTATAATAATTATACATTTTACGTCGTCCTCGACGAAACGATTGGGAAACAAATCCTTCCAGTAATTCCGGTAACACATTAAAACAAATTTCCAGACGATAACGCCAATAACCTTCACGTGAGTTGTATTTAAAAAATGCTCGTTTTTTCGCTGAACAGCTGAAATTTGATTTGACTTTGATGTCAATGTTAAATACGAATATATTTTAAAAACCACTCGATATATGCTGGTTTTTCAATTTATATTAAACCAACTCTTATGATAGATAAAAGTTATGGACTCGTTTATGCCATTCGCGGTATTAATTGATGTTCGATTAGTTCTTAAAACGATTTAGATATTGTTTTTTCACACGTTCTACACATTTTTTAAGTAGTCGAGTTTTCGTCTATTATTTCTAAAATAGTAAGCAAAGCACAAAGTTTTTGACCTTCATTCCCTTATGCTGTCAGAACCATTGCAGAAAAACAATACATTTAAAATGATACAAATTGTTCTTCATGCAGAGCATTTTTAAAAAATTGCCAGAAAACCAAAACCATATGTCTGTTGGTCCTGTTATATCCTGTACAGTTTGCAGCTTTAACCTGTTTTTGATGTCAACGATGTCGCGTGTATATCGGAATACAAAACGTCTTATTCGAGTCGCGGGCATTGTTACATTGTGTACAAAAGAAGTCGACTCAACTCCGAAATGTCTATACATAATATGCATATATATATATATGCTTACAGTATTCGTGTCCATAAATATATAAAAATAAGCATTTACCGTACATCGATATGTGAACAAAACTATTAAGAGAGACCTTTAAACGACCCAAAACGCGTATTACGCGTTTTATACGTTACAGAGCCCAACCGCATGGGTGTTGTTAAACGCTACGTTTTCGATGTGACGACGATCCGTTATAAAAAAGTATGTAATATACTACGCGCTATATTTAAAACAGAACAAACAAAAATCGTCAACAGTTTTCATCGCCAGCCATTTTACCCGTTTAACGAGTCTAACGCGTGTAAAAGACATCGTAATATGCGCGCGTTTGACGTAATAACAATAGTATTATACTATATGAAAAATCGTTGAAAATTGAAAAAAAAGTATTATATATCATTGCGAGTTAGTTGCGACAAACGATATATATTCGGCGTAAATTTACACGAATGACAATAACAATAATAGTTAGGTAATAAATGTGGAAATGGCGTTGTAAATGTATTTGAAATATATGTAATATTTAAGTGCTTGTTTTTCAGTATCTGATAAAATAATTTAAATAAATAAATATTAAATCGTTTTTAAACTTTTTGAGTCGAAGTATAACATGAAATTAATTATCACTCTGGGCAAACGGGACCGGTAAACAAATATCGACACGTAAGTCTAAAATAATACCATTATAATCACTTAGCTTGTGTTTATCACAAAGTATAAACGAAGTGATCTCAAGTATTATTTTCTTCACTCCATTTTATGCATATTATATATCAATGGTAGTCAAGAGAAAACTCACGATTGCATCTGTCAAAAAGCAAATCGACAATTCCGCGATAATAACGCCCGTTTACAATTTAATATATTCTTAAATAATTTCTGCTGCGGGCCCCAATCGAATACTCATCTTAGAAAATATATATTGTAACAGTGCAGTATTTTAAACATCTTTTTCGAACTAACCTACTTAAATATGTTTATTTTCCGGTCATTTTGTATTTTCGTTCTCTTTAGTGAAAACAATTTCACTATTTTGGAATAGACTTCAAACACATATATTTATTAAGTCATATAATCCGTATATAAATCCACCATATCTCAATCCTATTACCACATTTATTCGTAAAGTTCTGAAGATTTATATAATATGTATATGTTATATACATTTGGAAATTATGACACATACATTTAAAGCGTTCCGTCATTAATATGCTGAAAACATTATCAAACTCAGTCAATATGAACACGTCGGTTTCAGATGTATTGAAAAGCTGTCCAGCCCACACCTCATTAATTTTTGATATTGTAAATAAACGTTTATAGAAAAGTAATAATATAATGTACGCATACAGTGTATTTATATGATACGTATGGATCGTACGTGATGCAAGATATTAATCAGACACATTATTATTATTATTATTATTATTATCATTATTATTATTATTATTATTATTATTATTATTATTATTATTATTATTATTATTACTATTCGAGAATATACGTATTTATTTTCGAATTTTCAACTGTATAAAATATTTAGCGCAACGACATGTCTGATTTGAACTATATATGCGAGATTTGATTCTGGTGTCTCCGGCCGTTGACGGTTGTTATACGTTTACACACACACACACTGTAATATATAGGCCCAAGGCAATGCGGAGCGAAAACCAATTGCGAACTTATTTATTGCAAAACGTATTTTGATTTAATATAATAATATCGCCATGTATGTTTGCACGTTGCAGTTGTACAGTCTGCGGAGTCTGATGCAAGGCAACAAGAACCAAGGAATGGCGCCGCTGGGAAATAATTTCCGACCACCGCAACCGTTGCACAATCGGCTGGTGCGCACTAATATCGATTTCAACCTGAGAAAGGTAACGTAACGTGACCGATTATATGACATGACGCGACGTTTCCACATCGGAAATATATTGTGTGCACGCGTGTGATAGAAATAAATAAAGTTTCACGACTTTACGGGATATACATATTTCATTAACACGTATGACAATCATTATCCCGTTGATTTCGATTTAAGTAAATATTGTTCGAAAAATTTCGAAAAAAAATTTTTTTAAATTTATATTTTATGTAAGTATAACACAACTGTACTCTTCGGAAATCGTTATTTTTCAACGATCAATCAATCATTTCGTAACCATTAAAAACTGGACATTTGAATAATTTAACTTTTCAAATAACCGTATTAGTTATAACAATAATGTGATTCACATTTTGTTTGTTTTATTTGTACTATTTTTTCTGCACAAAACACGTGAATTTAGGAACGCACTGAACTCGCAGGCCTGCGCAACGTTGGGTTCGATTCAATCACCCAAAGTGTATTGCTCAGCGAGATATTCCGTCACCGTGTATAATTAGTGTTTGAAATATCGGTGAATTGTACATATCTAAAATGATAATCATTAGTTGGTCAAATAACGAATATCAGTCGATTACACGCAAAATCCATTAACATTTTAGGTTTTCGTCAAAATCAGATATTAGTTCTCGCTCCGACATTTCAACGGCGGCCTATTCGATATCGTCACGCCATCGTTTTGTAACGTTTGGCTACTTGCGCTCTTCTTCTCGCCTACGATGACGTTTCTGTTTCGAAATAATCGTAATCACATGAAATGACGCGATGTGCGCGCCGCGTTTTTCGCGGCTTTCACGTCGTTATAGCGTCGAGTGCCAATAATTATTTTACGAATAGCAATAATAACGCCGGTGTCCCCGACCATAATATTAGTTCGTCGACTGCGTCTCAGCGTATGCGTTTTCCTCGACCTGTAAATATAATCGGACCCGTTGACGCGAACAGCATGTATTGCGCCTGGGGCCCTTTGACCGTTTCTAGATAAAAACTTGAAAAACGCCACGTTCGCTATACGTGTGTCGCGTGACGTTTCAAACGAATCGGCGTAGTGCGTCGCGAGCGGACGACAGCAGCCGGCTGCTCCGTTCCTGCCGTTGTCGTCATGATTATTATGATTATATTTTATCGTATACTATAATGACGGACACGGTGCCATTACATGTTCACAGGACGACGAAAAATATTGCGCAAGCATGCACAAAGAAGTATATTACAAGGGTGAGTACTGTGTGTTGTACATTATTATTAACGTTAATTTAGTGCGCGGTTCCCGTTCAACACGGTCGACGGACAGTTCGTTTACATTGTGTGCGTACACCGCGTGTAGCGAACGGCCGTCACTGCCATCCGTCCGACCCGGCGCTTCGCTTGTCGAACTTCCGCCGCGGCGATATTACTATTATTATGATTATGATTATTATTGTACAAGTTCACGTGCGCGTGATAATTCATATCGCCGTCTCGTCGGCCGTTCGCGTCGTCGGTTTCCGGCCTGCCAAAAACTGTACAACGATGCCAACGCGTGTAGGCATACAATACTGGTGCGTGATGTGTTTGACCCTAAAAATCGTTTTGGGGATACGTATCGCGAAAATGAGAGAACATAACATTACAGTTGAAACCTAACTACGATACATAGGGATGCGTTTCACAGCGGTCATTTTTTCTATTTTTTCCCCGATCAAAGAAAAAAACATCAATACTATTCCGAAACAAAATCAGGACTATACCAGTAACCTGTTTTCACTAAAAATGAAAATAGTATTTTGTCATTTTTTATGATGTTTTTTAAGATTGCTCGTTAATTGAAAACGTTAATTTGTAAATAACTTATAACACTCATGTTGATTCAAGTCAATTTCTAACTTAACTCTAAGTTCTTCATTTTAGAAATTTTAAAAAAAAAACCACTGTTATTCGAAATTTTCGCCGTGTTTGTAGTCATAATAGCACTACAAACTTCTTTCTATGGCTTTTATAACAACTACAAATAAAATAAAATTAATAATTTGTTATTTACTGAACATATTTCTAATTAACTATAAATAATTTTAGAAATTGTGAAAACGTGTATCAGATAAGTTACAAGGATAGGAACATGTAATTTTCGAACCGGTGTTTATATTAAAATTCAAGATACTTCACTCTATTTCACCCCACACGTAATAGACCGAACTGTTACGTCTATGAATTAACAGTACGATTTCATTTTCTGTTTTAGCCAATGACTGGAAACCACATTAATGCACGCGTGACGGCGATCGGGTAAGGATCGTTCAGACGCTTCCTGACGAAGCTTTATATGAACGACGTGTAAAATGAAATTTTTTTTTTGAACACTTATATTCAACGTGTTATTTTTATTAATTCGAAATCCATCTACATAAATTCGCGTGTCTAAGACTTGTTAAAAAAAATTTTTAAAACAAAACCTTTTTATAAAACGGACATTTTAGATAAATTTAAAACGGTCTTTATTGCACTGGCCTGTTCGATTTTTTCATCAAACACTACCTAAATACCCTGACTTTATACTATGAAGAATTGTATACATATATTTTATACGAATTCCAAAACGTAATTAAATTCCGTTAATAAAAATGGCCGTACGGAATATAATACGATAACGGTCGAGCTACGAGAATAGTAATTATATCATTTCGTATCAATCATATTTGAGAGTAGCTTATTAATTGTTAGAAATAACATACATGTTATTCGTATCAAAGTTGTGGTATTCAAAGTTTAATTATTGTTTTATTATCTTACTTAGACCTAACAATTTAATTAAAAGTATTAAAACAAAATAAATAAATGTGCATTGATAAGATAGTTTCGTGTTGAGGGAGAGGTGTCATCGAACAATTCACTTCCACGGTCTCAAATATAATTATAATCCCATCTAAATTCTGTTAACAATTTTATTCGCACCGCCGAAAATTGAAGGCGATTTACGCCACTGACTGCGACCGATATCCCATCTCTAAATGATGAAAATAACATAATGCGTTTAAATATCTCATAGAGTAATAATGCAAATATCGTACATGTAAACTTTCACGTAAATTTATATAAATTAATTTTGATTTAAAGAAATATAATATACTAAAATATTGGTAACTAGAAATATTATATAAACGATGTTTAGTCGGATCAGTTTTTTTGGCTTACGAATATAACGCGTGTCTGTGTACCGAACTATCATTATCATGCTTAGTATATTTTTTTTTTTTTTAAACTAAAATATTTGTGTTAATAATATAATATAATTTATGTCATCGGCTCGATATCAGAATAGGCGTTTATCCCTAGAACATAAGTTTCATCAATGCATCCGCTTACAGGTAATGATTTGGCCCTCCTTCTCGTTCCCGGGCATTTAACTCCTCTCGTAGAAAATAATGTCACTCTTTGCTAACATAATTATCGTATTTCTGCCTAAACTTCATTCTGTCATGCACATATCTTTTGTAATACGGCGCGAATCAGTAAAACATAATTGGAAATCACGTATGAATGTTCGAAACTGTTAAGTATTCTATTTATGGCGCGGGTAGTAAGTGGTGGAGATCGGACAACAGTAGTAATATAGTGGATAATTGACGTGATCAAAATTCGAACCGAAACGTGGTTTTCGATGACATGTGTGTACGAGTGCGCTCAGACAAATTACACGCAGAGAAAAAAACAAAGAGCGCGAAAAACCGTTCCAATAAAATACGCGTACGTGCATGCGATAATATACGATCTATAAATTACACATAAGGACATTGTCAAACACGGCGACGGATTACGGAAAACCTTTCGATTTCCCTACCACTCCCCTTGCCTATACGGATTTCCGTACATCTTATACGCGCGTCGGTTAGGTTTACACTATGCATTCAAACCCGTAATTTGTGATTCTACCACAACGAAAAAATATTCGAACGATCCTATTGAGTTTTTTGTCCGTTTTCTTTGGAAAAACGTTTTTTAAGAAGAACACTTGCGGAAAATCGAAAAACTACAGTCCCTTTACAGTTGTACACCTTCTGCACCCCTCGAAAATGGCAATCCCTGTCCTACCAAGGTGGGAAACGTGTCTATTGACCGCAACCGACTGACTACTGATTCGATAAATTATATACCCGTACGAATATCATTATGAAACCAGTACCCGTTCGAAGGGTCGATTGCCCTTTACTTCACCGCTCGATCATGCAACTAGTATTACCAGTATCGCAGCCATATCTAATATTACGTATAAATATATATATATATATAGATATATCCCCAATTTTTTTCCCCCGATCAATTTACGACGATCGCCGTAAAATTATCGTAAATAATTATCCATTTTTTCGATATTTATCATACCTAACGTATATTTATAACAATTTTGGACGCCCTACGATCGTCGCGTTCTTTATTAGCTTTGATATCGAGCTGAATATGCACTGCAAAAATATTCCACACATATCTTTATAATATCATGACTGTACTATCTAATCATTTATTATAATTGTATTGTTGTTATTATTTGATTATTATTATCATTATTATTAATATTATTACACTCGTGTACAAACAGTTCAGAGCACTTTTTATTTTGACTGAAATTAAATTAAATATAATAGTTTTAATGATAATATACGTTATTATTCGTTAATGACTTAATTTAATTGTAATAATGTAATACATCATTATTATGCAAGGCTGGGCATTAACGATTTAAAAATTAAAATTAATTAGTTCAAATGTTTAATTAATTTCAATAGAGTTACTTAACGCGTTACTCTCCTTAAAATCAACTTATCAAATTATACAAATATTTTTTTTTATACTAAACACGTCAACTTTAAATTAACTTTATACAAACGTATCTAAATTTAATTTAATTGGCAACAACATAAGTAACATCAAATATTACAGCATTGTTTATAGTACTGAGTAGATAAGACGCGGAGAGACATGTGATTTTTGATTTTTTGATTGCTAATTAGTATTTTTTTAACTCGATTGAATTACTTTTTGAAAGTTAAATTTCAACTCAACTTACATGTATAATTTGATATTGATTTAACTTGACAAATTCAATAAATGAGTTAACTCGCCCAACCTGGTTATAACGTATGTAATATAATGTAGAATATTATGTCAGTAGTGTGTCAAAGTTACCCGTAACACGTTATTGTTCTAATTATTATTATAGTGTAATAAAACTTTGACCAAGTGTTTTTTTTAATATTTTATTGTTTTTATTGAATTTCATTAATTTGTATACCGCTACGAAAAAAGCATGATTATTGACACGACTGATGTTTAAATGTTCAATTAAAGTATGGCGGTGTAGATTTATATATGAAAACCTCCTACGACCACAATATTCCGACGGGACAAACAAGTCACGGATAAGAGAATTGACAATGACGGGGTCTCGTCGTCTCTCGTTATCGTGTCCGAATACACAGTGCAAAATTTCAAAATCGTGACACGCAATATTTTCTTGAAAATGATCGTTCTAATTTTACGTTTTTTTCTTCTTTTAATCGTCCGCAACAAAAAAACCAAATTATGATAAAGGAACGACGCGCTAGACGTTCCGTTTATTGAGTTCGTTGACTTTCATCACTTGTAAGTAATAGTAGTGTTGTTATTATTATTATTAATATTATACACGTAATCGCTGTAATTACGTGAAAATTATTTATTGTAATACATTAGCGTGGTTGGCTTTTGATTAAAACGCCAGTGTACGTAGTTCGAAAAACCGACAATACACATTTAAAGTAGTAGACTGTGTTGTAGTGTAAAATTTATATAGTATAAATATATTCCCGGAAAATGTTTACGTTCAAAGCACGAGTTTCATATTTCAATTGCGTGATCTCAATAAAACGTCGACAATACAATATAACGTCATTTCTGCGAATTAATATAATACATCTGTCCGTCGAAATTATACAGTATTATGATAAATTTCCTGGGTTTTTTCTATCCGTACTTAATCATTCTTTTCTCTTCGTTTCGAAAAATAGCTACGCAAATTCTTTCAATCGATCACCGATGTGTTATTGTTGGTATACCGTAAACTGATCGATATTTTAAATTTCTTAAAAACCTGCATGAAAAAATCTAAATTTATTAAGTGGCTCTAAGACGGTACGCATTTTACCATGTGCGTACGCTATACGTTACGCATATAATTTCGCAAACGTGTAAACGATACTAATTCACACTTCTACACAACACTTGACATATCACCGTGAAGAAATTACAGTAGCCAATAGAGAAGATTACTCAGGCCATAATTATTCCACACCGGTGGAGTGCCGGAGGATATTTATCGGACAGTCGTTGATCTCTTTCCGTACAGTCGATCGATTCTCATTGGCGCTTCCGTTGATCATATAGCAGCCACAAAAGTATTTTCTGAACGCATAAAAAATATTATTTTCTACATTGATTTGAACGCCGTATTAGACATATTCTACGTAGCTCTTTACTCAATCCTTACCCACACACAATATGGATATTTTCGACACTTTGTTTTTAATCTCTTTATAGGTACAATATCCTCCTCTCTTTCTCAATCACTCACTTTCTCTCCTCAATCGAAACCCATTCAGAGTGACAAAGTAGTGCAGGCGTGTTTCGAGAAACGATTTATGAACATTTTTTAAAAAACACACCTAGGAGCAATGGTCGAACTTAAACCGCACTTTTAACATAACTAGTGTTCATATCACACGCGTACATACTACAAGAACGATCATATCAGTATAAGAGTATGACAATGTTAATATGAGCGTCGAAATCCGAAAGCCCGAGAGTGCTCCTGTATTTCTTTCTATATCGACAGAATACTGTAGCTGCGTAAAGAGTAAGAATTAGACGAGTGATTTTAAGTAATAGAATAAGTAGAACCAGTAGCGTGTATATAGGACGGGAGATTTAAGGAATTTATCCTTTCGTTGAGCTTCTTTTTTTATGCTATAGTAAAAATATTTAGATATATATACCTAGACAGTAAATAGTATTTAAAAATATTTTTCAATAAAAAAAGCGTAATTTGTTGTCTTATCCCCCTTTCCTCGTCTCTTAAACAATTCTTAAATACGCCACTGAGTAGAACACCGTAAGACCACATTTGTTTCCACTATGCTTCCCTTTTGCTTCACTTTTGCTCACTATCTATTCCCTTTTGTTTTTATTTTATTACAAATCAGTTTATTTCATATTTATTCGTTTATGGCTTTTACTTATATTTATAACTATTTACCATGCGTCTCTTTTCGACCATAAAAATCGTAGTCAAGCGGAAGATCAAAAAATTAATTTTGCATTTTCCTTTAGTCCTGAAATACACGAGTTGATGGGTATTTCACCCATCTCTGTTTATATGTTTTATGCGTACGGCTTTTTTTTAAATATTTAACTTGATGTGAAATCCCGTAAGAAACCGACTGATTTGAATTTTGAACACACGCGAAATACATATGCACGATTAAGTGTCGTTTTTATCACAGCACGAAAATCTTGACTCTTTATATACGCGTTTGTGACGAAATAATCGCCGCGGGGTAGGCGCACACGGAGTACGTATTATTATTTTGAACAGATACGACATTGTCTTAAACGAAAAATGTTCGAATCTCGTATGGTAAAATATTGTGCTCACGGGGAACACGAGGGAAATAATAAAATATAATACAATATATACGCGCACGCGTTGAGTAAATAGAAAAAAATACGCGTTCAGTAAATAAGACTTGCGGGGCGCGTGACAGATAAAATATTCGCAAGGAGAGCGAAAAAATCTGCGAGAATGAATGGAAAACATTTGACATAAAAATGTAAAAGTGTCGAGTAGAAAAAAACCAAAAATATTCGAGTTTATCTGTGATAACAAATCATAACGGACAAAAAGGCTGGTGGTGTAAAACAAGATTTCAACGACTCGATGGGAACTTTTTAAGTTCTTCACGAGAATTATGTAAACATAAATCGTTCCGAAAACAGGTTTTATTTTCATTTCCCGCGGGCAGGAGAATGGGATCGTTCAATTTATATACGCAACGTACCTATGTGTGTGTGTGTGTGTGTGTGTGTGTGTGTGTGTGTGTGTGTGTGTGTAGCTTTAAACAACAATACTTTCACTATTTTATTTATTTAAAGAGTGTTTTTTTTTCGTACGTCGGGTGGCGAAAAATATAAAAAATGTCAAAAATAAAATTCCCAATTTATCATCATAACTATATATAAATGTTCCTGTGAAATACGATAAATGTCCTATAGTTTAACCCTCGTTCTCTTGCCACGCGTACACAAGTATCAAGCACACGAATTTTAAGAAGATTAAAGCAATGTATAATATATATACGCAGCAGTACTTCAAAAAAATATACATATATACGATTTCCTTTCAGGTATTTCCGTACATACGTATGTATCCTTTCTCTCTTTCGGCGGACATGGAACGAGAACATACACGTTCAGTGTGTTAACATATTTGTAACTAACAAAACGTTCGTAACACAAACGTGTAAACGGCTCGCTTTATTAAACGTTCATCATATTCATGTATCAATAAACACACATACACATAATGATATCACTCCACGAAATTCGCGCGAGTACACGTTATAGAAGACGTCTAGGTGTCTCCACACAACAATAATTGTTGTGTGTTGTAAAACTACTCTTTCCAATTGCGAATTCTTCGCGATGCGCGTGCATACGAAAAGACACTGCCGAGCGTCATCATTTTTTTCTTTTTTTACATTTTCACTCGTAATAAAAGCGATTGAAAGTTTAAAAAATCTGCAAAACTTCGAGCACAAATATTTTAATTGATTATGAATGCGTTCTGAAACGCTTTGGTACATGTTCCGAAAAATGCGTATAATTTTTCGCGACGAAAATCGAGAAATCCGGTCTGCTGGAACCATAATCGTATATTTACTAGGAAAAAATCGACACGACACGTTGTCGCGCGAATTAAAAATATAAACTTGTGTACGCAAAAAGACGCTGGGAGGATTTTCTCTTATTTCGCGTTTAAAAAAAAAAATTGTGTTACGCAATAACAAAATCTTAGCTTTTAATTTTCGGAGTTGCCGAAAACCCGATAGTAACTCGACTTAAAATCATTTTTTTTCTCCACGAAATTCGACGTTTACGCGCGCATGTGTTTTTACAGCTACGAAACGATCTCAGTTTGCGCAGGTTGAGAACGAGAGAGAGAGAGACAGACAGTTAGACGTCGTCGGTAACGAGCAGGAGTGATGGTCGGAGCTGAGTTCACACACACCCCGTCACAGAAAGCGCGGCAGACGTTTTCCGGATCATCGGGTAGAGAGAGAGCGCTCAGCGCGTTCGTACTTGCGAATTCCTCGCGCGCGCGGTCTCCGTCTGACACGGTCACACGCGTAGTCACGTATCGGAAGACGTTCGAGATTACGACGCGTGATTTGTCCCATTTGTTTTTGTTGGTTTTTCAGATTCTTTTCTTCTTTTTGGTTTTTCATTCCGGAAAACGAACACGACCCCACCACACGTTTTGTATTAGGTATACGCTACGTATTGTACACATATATGTATTGGCGATTATTATCACGAGTCGGATTTAAATACCTTAGAAAAATCTAATTATTTACAACTCCAAAATTAACGGACAATTGAAATTATTTTAATTTGAAACGTATATGAATGCGTTTATGATCTAAAAATTCCGACAAAAATTGACGAAATACACTAAAAATTGATTTCGATGAAATATAAAATATCATTTACGGTTTTTATTTTAAACAATATAAGTGTTCCTAGAAATATGTCGAAAATTGCCTCAGCTGAAAAACAGGAACAAAATTTTAATTTCCTAAAACTTTCAAACCCATGAAAAATTCATACGTTTTATCTTTATAATAGTAAATAACTGGAATCGTGTTTGTAGTTTGGACAGTATAATGTCAAGTATTCCAAAAATAAAAGATGTAAACGTCTTGAAATCTGAGATGAAATTAATAAATACGAACGAAAAGACTCCAATTCGAATATTGATTATTGCTTTTACAATAATTCACAGTGACGTAATTTTAGAGTGTTGCGTGAAATACAGTCGCCAAAAATTTCGCGTGACAGATCATTTTCTTAGTATAAACAATTTGAATAACTCATTTACAAAATCTGCCATCAGGCGGGAACGAGTAAACAAGAATACGAGCTAAATATTCACAAATTGAACAAGAAACATGAATCAGTATAATAATTATACAATTTGAAATTTCCGAAAATCTTGTTTACCCTATTAAATATTCATACACATACTTTTCCAATATTGGTAAATGTGATTGTTGTGTGGCATTTGTTTTGGTCGCTCAACTTTATTTTGAAATTATATATTTACACACAATCAGCAAATTCATTAATTAGTAAACATTTTGTTCTTACCTTACCAATATGTCGGATTTTTCAAATTAACATTTAAAAAAAAGTTGTTTTCATTTGACTTTTTTATGATTGAAACGATTGATTACAAAAATAATTGTACAAACTTAGCTTCGATGTTGTGACGATTGGAGGATTTTAAAATCACGTGTAAAACCTAAGTCATTTCAATCAAATGAATAGGTAATAGAAAAAATACAGATGATGCAGATGATGTGAATCCCGTTTTATATTTTCGTTGTGGATTTCAAAACGTCAGAATCGTTCAAAAAACCTATCTGTTTTACTTAATATTTTAAAAATACGTATTAAAAAAACATAAGTTTTTGTCCTCAAAATTTAATCCAACCCAAAAAGATTGATAAAAGAACGAAAAAAAATTTTTTCAAATTTTTATTCAGAAATTATTACAAAATGGAACACTAACAATTCAAATTTAACTGCTTAATATGACACGCAGATGTTGATAAATTTTCATTGCCGACAAATTATTTAAAAATTATAAAACAAAATCGTTATTTAATCATCATTAAAGTTTATGAACCCGGTGTTTATTTTATTCGTGTTTTCGTGTTGTTTTTTTCATACTTGTGAGACGCAAACGTTCTTCGATTATATTCGTGCTATATATTATATATGCACGCAAAAAATAGTAAAAAAAGAGCTAATAAACGAAATTATTTTTCATTAATGGTTTGAATACGTCGTGTAATAAAATTGGCGGGATCAATAAAAAAAGTTACGACGCCATTACTATGGAACGATGTACGATTACCCCGAAATAAGTTAGCGTTGTTGAATATACATAATATAACACGATGTTCGGATCTAACGAATTGCGTAAAATCCGTTAAATTTAAATAAATTTATAAAAAAATACCTTAAGTATTGCGCATATTTCAGAAAGTCGAGTTTTATAGAATCCTATTTTTTTTTTAGAAAAAGTCATTTTTTAGTAGAGTCATAATTTTTTTATTTCGCAATTACGGATTCCTCGCTCTTCAATTTGTCGTGATCAAAGTCCAGCGAAGTACGGCTGACTTGACTTTCAACCGCGACATCAATAAGTATTTGGTGGCGATTTATACATTCAAAATGATCGATTCGACTTTAAAGATTCAAAAATATTGAAGTTAGCCTAGCAACTCAAAAACATTCATTTTTTGAGAGTGTGAAATAAATACGATTTCTCTTTTTAAATCGTAAATCTATCTCTTTCTAAATTTAAATAACAAAGGGTTTATGATTATCCTCTCTACTACAGTAAAATCAGATTTTTAAAATTTTTTACACCTGTAACTTAATTATAGTATTTTATTATCTCCACATAAAACAATTTTGACTACACGCCCAATATTTATTTACATATAATGTATATTAATAATTTTTTATTCGTTATTCTTTGACAGAACTAAAAGAGAGGATACTTTAGAAAAAGATTAGTTAAATTTTTACTCGTCTACATCACATTTATCATTTAGACTATTCAATTTTCATTGTAACATTCTCTAATTATAGATTAGATTAATTACAAATCTCTAATAAAAAAAAATGTGTAAAATAAATATTTTAAAGAGAATATAGTCCAATAAGTCAATACATTTATGGAAGAAATATTGTTGTCATTATTTTAAATTTACATGTTATAATCATTTTTTTCAACTCTATTGTTGATTTTTCTCCATTTTTTGTCATTTACAACTCTTTTTTAAGCTCTTTGTATGTCTTCTATAATCTGTTTATCATAAAAGGCGTCTTCGACCTTCATTTTCTTTTCTTATCATCTATTATTTCTTTCAGTATTATCGTTAAAATAATAATAATGTTTATTTTTTAATATATTATTAAACATGACATTATGAGAGTGAAGAGATAGTCTTTCCCCATACGTTTTTTTTATCTCGTCTAACCCAGTCACACAGAAATTATGCCACTGACTATATACTTTTGTACTAGAGTTCAGCAGTCTTTCTCCCATACAAATCGATGTAGGGATACCGCCAAAACGTGACTTTTCTAAAACTCGACATTTCAAAACTTGACTTTTTAAAATAAAAACTCTGATACCTTCGTATACACAGATATTCACTTAATATAATATACATAATTGTTACGACTGAGGCTCCGTACTCGTGTGCATTTAATATGTTATTTACAAGTATTTAGGCATAACTGTGGATTTATCTAATCATAATTTATTATTACTTGTATAAAAACCATTCGCTCTAATCGTAGTGGTGTACTCATTGAATTTCTGTTTGAATGGATAGTATATAAAAGCGATTTAACAAAATTTTAAGCCGGAACGCCACTATATAAATACGTATATTGAATGTAATAATAGTACGTAGATGGTACGTAGATGGTCACACATTATATTATACTTAAAAATTATGAAATCGATAATATTAATGTTAGAATTTAAAAAAAAAAAATGTCTAAACGTATATAAATGTGCAGAGTCCGATCATCTATTGTTCCGATTAATCGTCGCTATTACGTAATTATACTCGTACACACGAAATTCCGTAACTCTCGATTCGTGACTATTACCGTAAAAACGGCCGCTGATATGGTGATTTTTCCCCAACCCGAGTGTATATGATTATTTATCATTAACGTGTAAACATCTTTGGGGGCGAAGATAGAAGGAGTGATTCCGTGCGAAACGCAACGAAAACATATATAGTACGAACGCTTAGAGTGTTGCGTCGCTACGTTCGGTTATGAAATTGTTTAATTATTTTCGTTGTCTAACCGATCCAACGTAGACGACAGTCGTAAACACCAAATTATATTTCATTCTGTTCGCGTGAAATTATTTCCCGCGTCTTTCCCCGATCTTTTAGACACGACTAAAAATTATGTCTATGCCTTATTACTCCCGGTCTCCGCCCGAATCCGTTATCTGCGTCGGTCCTCTGGTCCCGCGACTGCCGCGACATAAAACTCGACTTTTGTTCGCGACGTATGTACGGATTGTCGTCGCGACGCCCCGTACGATAACGCCCGCAAAATACGTTCCGATACGAATCGCAGGTATAGTCCGGGCGGCGGTACAGCGACGCGTGTATTATATAAAACAGCCCGTTCTCAGTCGTCGTCATCGTAATTATTATTATTATTATTATTATTATTATTATTTTAATACAATAATAGTACGGTTGATTAAACACGCGCCCGAGGACGATAACAGTGGCCACACCTATATCACGCGCGCGCATAAAATAATAATATGTGACGTTTGCACGCCTAGCAATAAATTCGAACGGGAAACGCACGCGTGTGCGCGCACGTAAAGGATTTAATCTCGTCTCCAGTAAGCGAGAACATTGTTTTCTTAAGGGATTTCGCCGTAGACGCCGCTTACTACGGCGCGTATAATATTATACATAACACATATCACCCCAAAGCTGGGTATTAACCTTTATACTTGTTGAAAACAATTTTTTTTTATACATTTCTACGATACGTGTCTTCAAATACTTCAATGAATAAGTATTATTTAATTATTAATTTTCAAAATAAATTCAATATGTTTCGTTTGTTTTTTTTTTTCAATTTTTTTTCATCATTATATTTACTCAAATAGGTTAGGTTCATTATATTTACTCAAATATAATTATAATAAACCGGAGTCCATTCCGAACTGTTTTTATGAACTCAATGGTTTTAAAGACGAAAAATAATACTGTAGTAACATTACAACACCCATTCAAATAGTTTCCCACCTCACTTACCAAAATCCATGTCGATTTTCCGACTACTCAGGCTTTAATGAAAATTATTACTCAAAAAGTATGACGAGTATTCGACTCGACTGACATTAATTATAATGAAATATGTACATTTTTCATTTTTTAACATATACGCATACACATATGCATAGAGGAACATCATTGATGGATGGCGAGTTGACTTATGGTAAATGCCTGAAAAAACAATTTTAATCATCAACTCATAACCCTTGTACACTCTTAAATCATACGTTCGAAATATTGTAAACGAAGTGTTTTTAAAATTCTTCTTCTCGTGTATTTGGATTTTGAAAAAAGTTGCTCATGCATTCGTATAGTTACTCGAAAGACTGAAACACTTCCGTTAACAAAATAATAAAAACCAACAATTTATGTGAATCAACATTATCTCGATTTACTGATTGTGGTTTGAAAACATTTGACGTTTATACAAACCACAATCGTCACATAAGACATTGTGTCTTTTGTCTACAGTATCTCGTCAATTATTTTACCTTTTGCATGCCCTGCATACTGAATATAAACCAAAGTCACGTAAATGAAGTCAATTTGTTTAAACAATTCAAATCTAGGTGTGTGCGAATTTTGAAAATCCGTTAAACAAAAATCTGAAAAATAACACCTTTACATACACATAGTTTTGAGTCGACCGTGAGAATGAATTTGCCTACAAATTTCTTTGCGTGAGCGTGTGCAGTGCAATGTGTAATCGAAATGAAACAGAAATTATGGAGAGAGATGTCGGAGGAGAAGGGACACTGTATTTTAGAAGTTTGGTCGCGAATAGAATAGAAGAGACACAGTTAAGGCGAATGACTATCTCTCTGTCCCATTCTCTCTCTCTTTCTCTCTCTCTTTCTCTCTCTCTTTCTTTCTCTCTTTCTTTTTCTCTATCTATCTCTCTCTCTTCGCTTTCGCTGTAACGACAAGTGATTGCAAAAGTCCTATGGGAGATACCGCCGCGACATCGTATTCCTGTGTACACGCGTGTGTAGGTATAATATATAATATACATATATATATATATATATATACCACGACCGCGGTATAATAACGTTCGGTGTCGTCGTCGTGGTGGTGGTCGCCGTCGTCGTATTCCTTCTCCCACACCTCCGGTTCCTTAACACCATGTCGGGGCCGTATATAGCGACGTCTAAGAAGAACTTATAACGTTGCACCGTTTTCTTCACGTCGAGAGTCGTCGCGTTTTATGAACTTTTATTATTCGACCCACCAAACACCACCCGTCCGTTCGTATATCCGTTCTCGTAGCCGGAACAAATTCCTCGTCGCCGTAAATAACAATTTAGAGAGAGAAAAAAAGAGAAAAGAGAGAAGATAAAGTCCCTTACCGTACGTTTATACAACGCCGCCGGTCCAGTATATAAACAGATCAGAAATTACTTCCACCCGCTCTCTTCCGTTTCTCTCGTCCACCTTCGCCACTGTGCGTTTGTGTGTATAAGACGAGCATGTACATTACGTTTTAATTGTATTTATACGTTCAAACGTGTTTATCGCTCGTAAGTATTATTTCTCGCGCGACCAACGGCAGCCGCCGGATGTCCGGCTGGAATATTTGGACATCACGTCCCCAGAGAAAATACGTACATGAGTCGCGTCCCATCACGGTACACCAGGTATGAGTGAAAAAAAAGGTTTTTTTTGTTTTTATTATTTTAAAGCTTCTACACGTTTCTCTGTATGGCGGAGGTAAGGAACAGAAAACATGAAAACGCATTTTATGGCTTGGCAAATCGAAAATATCCGCCGATTTGTTGTGAGAAAACATGACGGATAAATAACAATAACAGAGAGCTGGGCGGAATCCTTTGGCGAATTCTTTTCGAAAATCCCAAACCTAAATCCTTCACAAAATGAGTTTATAATTTCAAATCGAAAAATCCTCGAGAATTTATCCCATAAAAATACTTAATTCGCCAAAAATTTAAAACTATGATTTTACCTATATACTATTTTTATTTTTGTTTCTTATATATACTCGTATGTATGATTAAAACGTTACATATGTGAGCGCTATATACAAAACAAATTATAATACTTAATGTTTAGATTTTGATAAATAATAATAATAAATATTGAATATATTATACAGTTATTCATTATTAATATAATGTTTTTCGTAATAATATTCAATATGACCGCATAGTTAAAAATATGAATTATAAAATATTATTTAATGAATTATTATTGATACGTTAATAAAAATGCATCGTTGGCTAACAATTTTATATCTATAATCTAATAGTTATTAAATACAACTTACAAATACATTTTAAAGTACATGAAATTAAAACTCAATATTCAAAGTATACCATCTATATAAGATAAAATAAGGTATATAATAGGTAATATACATAATGGCATTGCTTAAAACTATTTTATCATAAAACTGATTTTAACAAACGTAATTGACATTAATTATAACCTTTTTTCAATTTTACTGAAAAGTGTTACAAATATTGTCACTCGGAAACAAATTTCCACCTAACCACCGATGTATACACTATAAATGGCTGTTATAGTTATATTTGGATTGAGTTACACTCGCAGACTTTGACATCTTCCTTTAGCCGTCTGGTGAATACAGAAATCGTCGGATACATTCTCAGCATCTCTTTGAGCACCTGTTCCAAGTAAGTAAAGTTCGCCGTGTCTTCGGGAACGAGATCACGGTTACTATTGCCCATAACGTTGTAGATCTCGACATAAACTTCGTCCTATCACACGCATGAGCGAATTTTTAATTTTTTAATTTGCAAATTATTTTGTTACCACGAACATCGTTATGAGTTCATCTCTAATGTCGATATCGATAAACTCGGAATCGTTTTCATCAGCTTACAACAAAGTGTCTATGAATGTTTTAATTTGTTTTCTATGATATAACATAATTACGATAAGTATAAAATCAAACAAGAAAGTCACCACGTTCGTTATTTTCTTATTTTTTTAGTCTCGAAATATTTGTATTGTCGTGTCGTACTTTTTTTGTATGTATACTGTATGGAATTCGATTCGACATTTTTCGTTCGACAAAACCATTCTCTTCTCGTCAATCAACTAAGTGAATTTATAAAACGAACAAACGAATAAAATGAAACGTTTACAATGTGCGGATGGAATCGTTTAGAAATTTTGAAACCGTACTCAACTCGTAACGATAGTCTGTTGATCGATTCCTATTGCACCCCGAGACCGCTCAAACACCTGTAGACCAAAAATAATGCATTCGGGTACAGATACGGTCTATTGACGGTCTTTACAAGCTGGTCGATGATTCTAAAAGAAAAAAGTACGACTTCCCCGTCATTAAAGTCACGCGTACTTATTGCGTGTACTTACGTTGTCATGAAATCTAAAAATTCGATTTTATTATGCTTTTCGTTTACGCGGTAATCCATTGCAGCATATGAATGGCGGACGGACGGGTTGTGGAAACGAAAAAGAAAAATAAATAATAATAATAAAATAAAACCTATCGCGTTATACGTATAATTTTTTTTATTTCATTCTATAATAATAATAATAAAAACACGATCATTGCTATACAATAATATACAATAATATCGCGTACTCGTATATAGGTACCTCTAAATAATGTACTTGCAATATAGATTTTCGAAAATAAATAATAATAAATGTATACGACTGCGTGTATATAATACTCAGGGCATATGGTATCGAACGTAGTCGAGATTACATCATCTCATAGGTCGAATGGTTGTGTCGAGTCAATATTGTTTCGGAGATTTTTTACGAGCGTTTTATGTTTCTCGTTGAAAACTGGATACAAATGTTCTAAGGACCTCACGTTGAACGCGTACGATACAACGATACAACGGTGTTTTTGCCATTTGTCCACTGCAAAAACGCGTAACGTCACCGTCACGTAAGTACATTATAACCATTTGTTTATTCATTATTTGCATTACGATTAACGCCGTGCCGACAACTCACGTGGAAACCTAACTTTGTAAAATCGACGCTGGATTAAACGCGTTCCAAGTGCTAAATGGTGTTTACGGATGTATGTCCAACGGAGAACCTGACAAATGCCATGACTTTTGTTTTATTCAATATTTCTAAGCTCCTTTAATTAGTAAAAGAGCCACCTTCCTTTCATTATTTAAACCCTTACAAACATATAATTCATACTTGAAACGGTCAACAAGTCTTTGTCTAGTAAACTCATCAAGAAACAATATAATTTACCCTTTATAAAAGCTCAATAACTATTCAATACAATCTACGAAATATTATTGTTATTAACACTATAACCCACACAATAAACTTACGTAAGATCAGTATGATATTATCTTATTTTCGCTATGTCGGTTATACTTATATTTTTTTGGTTATTTTTACATGCCAAATTCGGTATCAAAACAAATTTCCATTATCGTGATTGAAATATTATAAGCTCTTACTCGTATCGATATCATATATCCATCGAAAGAGTCGCGCGTATCTTGTTTTCCATATATATATATATATTTTTTTTTAAGAAGAAACGACATATCACACATTACAATTTGATAAATGTTACGTCGTTTTGTATATTGCAAATTTCAAGTCGTTTAAAATCATAATACTTTTATTTTACGATAAATTTGAAAATAAAAAACGAACAAACGACTTTCTCCATTCATTTATTATTAACACGTTTAATGTGAATTGTCAAGTAGTTAAAAATAAACAAGTCACTAGCCTTAGATTTTGAAAAATGTTTAGTGTAAATGATTATACAGCATATTGTTTACTTTTCAATGTATTTTTGATATTTACTTTCAACAATTGCAAAATTATTTCAAAAAACTTCATAATATAAACACATCGTTTGACGACATTATATCTAATCCAATATACGTTAAACTTTAGATGTTGTACAAAGAATTTTTAAGATTTTTCAGAAAAAAATTGCATTTTGATTGAAGCCCAAAATGATAAGACATTTAAACAATATTAACAAATTAATAAGTGAAATCCTGTTTCTGACGTTCCTTTTACAATTTTAATATTTTCGCGAAGTTCAATTCCATTTTAAACTCGTGGGCGCCCACCAAATCTTGTTCAATGAGATCTTCCGTTATATTTGTGAATAAATAAATTTAAAAATATATATATTAACATAGATAAATGTATTTCAAGCCCGATTTTTTGTATTTCTTTTATCTGGAATTCGCGGTGTCGGTAATAAAAACCAACGAAAAATTGAAAAAAAAAACAAATTATTTATTTATCATAAATCCAATTTGTTTTGTTCGAATTATTCCCCTCCGCCCCCTAGATAAAAGGAATATATATATGGCTTTCACTTGGTGGCGTAAACTTTAGGTCCTATAGGGTCGTACTTTTACTACCCGAAATAAAGTTTTCTTACGAAAACAAAAACGTAAATGTATACTGCAAAATAAATAAATAAACATTTAGAAGTTAACGAAAAAATGTAAGTGTCTAAATAACAGATGTTTTTCAAATAATTGACATCAAGTGAATTGGAACGTGCTTTCAACATAGATATATTATTATAATACTGAATCAAGTTAGTGTATTGCAAAAAAACAAATTACACTTTGAAATTGTAATTACACGTTAAAGGTTTTATTTGTAATATTTTACGATTTATTTAATACATTCTATTTTAATTATCGTAGAACACACTGAACAGTAACGTATTTATATGGGGTTATGAAGTTTCAACCTCTCCCTTCATTGGCAATTTATTTAATACATTATTATAATATAATTTAATAAAAACAAGTATAATATTAGTATTTTGATACTCTTAAAATCAATAAATTATGAGTAATCGGAATGTCATTAAAAATTGAAGATTTTAAGTGATACAATTTATATGTTGTTTATGTGGGCTCTAAATAATTACTTCAAAATCTGTTTGCAATGGCAGTAACTGAAATTTCAAGTCTCAAATATAAAAATTGCCTACGTAATGAATATTTTAATAGAAAAAGTAATATCTTATCACTCTCAAAATTCGAACTTTGTTGTTTTTTAGATATTATTAGAATATCATAAAATGACCATGTTTTGAACTTTTAACCTTTAATTATCAAAAAATCAAATTTTAAACGTGATAAAACCAAAAAAACGAGAAATTATTGAAATTTTAAATTGCTATATTCAGATTTAAATTACTCGAAATGATATTTTTTCAAAATTTGTTTCGATCATAACTGAAATCTAATATAATAATAGCAAATTATTTTGCGTCCCATTTAAAAATAACGCTTCTGATATCTAATGTATTGAACTAATCATCTTTGTACCCAATTATCAAATTTAATCTTGTATCTTGCTTTTTCATTTTTTTTTTTTTAACATTATTTAGTATGTGTTTCATATTTACCATCTCAACGGTTTTCCGGCCGCATAAAAAATATAACATCGCACTCCTCTTGTATGTTTTCAAGTTTGACAAAGCTGACGTAGTGTATTGGACTTATCCGCATTTCCACCGGTTCGTAATCGAATTGCGCTATGTTTTCCTTGAACTTGACTGTCGTCTCTAAACACAATTATAAGGCATTATACAAATGATTATCGTAAGTATAACATTATAATTTGCGGACACAAATTTTCGTATACAATTGAACGTTCGACGATTGATAACCATACAACCCGTCTTCGTTTGTGTTTTCCACATCCATCCTCATCCATCTAACAGAAAATGAAGCGAAATCACACAACGTGGTTTTCGAATTACAACGTTTTCTGATGAATTTGGAGTTTCGACACGTACAACCGATTTAAAAGACGAGCTCTATCCGTTTTTTTGTTTTTCTTCTCGTTTAATCTTTTAAAAATTAGAGGTAAACTCGTTTTAATAGTCTCACATTTACGTGACTCTCCCTCAACTCCCTGTCACAACGTCTGCAGGTCATCAGTTACTTCACTATACCGTATGTTATATTATTGTTGTTGCGTTATCGTCGTACGATGGCATGTACATAGAGATCGTTCCAACTAAATGATATGCCGGAGGCGTCGGTTGTTTTTCGACCAATTCCAAAAAATGTCTGTGCTTCCATCTCTAGTGAAACCAAAACGTCAGTATAGACGTGATTGCCGCATAGATTATCAATTCGAACGATGGCAATAATAATTTACTATTCATCTGAAAAAAATATAAATTATGAATAATGTAAGTATACATTATAAAAATTGAGCCTAATAGTATAATAATAATAATATAATTGCACTTATCGTTAATATAGACATAAAAATAATAATTATAATAACAATAAGGTAGAAATTCCGAAACATCCAAAGTTACGATAAAATAACAGAAACCTCATTTGTATCATGCTTTATAGTTTAACTCTATAAAATAGTCAAAATCGTCATTTTTAAATGTGGCGAACGCATTTTTTTATTTCATTTTAAATACGAATTTTATTATATATTAAAATATTTTCAGATACATATTTAACAAAATTATGTATTTTTCGGGGTAAAAAAATTAGTATTTCAAAAATATATTTTTGCCTGTAACTTTGCAATAAAAAATACACATAACAGTATTATACTTAAATATATTTTTTCTTAAACAATATTATTAATACAGTTTTGAAAACATTCATTTTGAAAAAACCTTTTAGCTCGATTTATAAAATAAATATATATATATATATATTGTAGATTTTTATACTCGATGTATTTACTATGATCATATTATGAATGTTGCTGCAATTTAAATATAAAAAGGTTTATAAAACGAATGATTTTTATAAAAATTACTGTGATTAGGACCAAATCAGCATTTTCCAACTAAATAAATTTAAAATACACCACAAAATCCTAAACGATACATTAAGTTGAATTTTTTTAAAATAGTAACAATTATTTTTACTTTTTTTAAATTAAAATTATTATTTAATTATTTTAATTTTTTTTAAATTAAAAATATATATATTTAAATACTATAGTAAGTTAATACACTGGAAACCCGTACAATTTGTCATTTTTATAGAAAAAATGCATTTAAAAAGCAATAATTTAAAAGTTTAATAAAAGTTCTTATTTTACATTATTATTACACATATTACAATTTTTAAAACTAACAACGTATAGTAAGTAAGATCGTATACAAAAAGAGTTTAGTTTAATGTTTTGCATTCAACAAATTTAGAAAAATTGTTTTTATTTTCCTTTACAACATTTAACAGTTGTACCGCACGTGTTCTACACGCGTCATTGAAGACGGAAACTGATAAAAAAAATTCCAATGAAACGAGAACAATGACATGAAATCACAATATAATAGTTTCAAAATTGAATACTTTGATTTATTTGATTTGATGACTTCATACTCAGAAGGCCTAACAACAAACGAAATAAGAAAAAATATATATTTGCTACAGATTCGCAATATTATAATATACGGGTTTGATAACTTTCGTCGACTTACACACTATCAAAGCTACTGAAAAATATGTTCACAAATAGCGATATATTTAAAATGATTATATGCCCAACCTCACAACGTTGCAACGTTAAAACGTTGAAAACATGTAGAGCGAAAAAGACAAATCTCATTACGAAAATATTATATTATAATATATTATCATCAAATTGTATGCAAATTGTAGTTATGATAATTTCATTTGCACATTTTATTCCATTAGAAACGCTCGTTGTGCCAACGGTTAACAATTATTTAAAATTCATTAAAATCTCAATTAATTCTCAACCAATCGAAACCGTATACCTATAAAAAAAATATAATACGTAATGTTATTTTATAATTTGAGTACGTCTCGAGAAATTCGGTTATTAATCACTTACCATTTTACGGTATTGACAATAAATTATTCAATGATAATTTAAACGTAAGTACCTTTTATATACATCATATATTATAATTATAATCGACATCAAACGAAAATAATGTTTTAAATTATTATGCACACATTTGTGTGCACAAAACGTTAATATTCAATGTTACTTGAAAACTTCAGTATGTATAATCATTAATAGGATATGGCTTTTATGCATTAAAAAACTATGATATTTTTTGTACAAAAGCATTCATCCCGTCCAGTAATCTTAATTATAGATCCATCATCACCATTATTTGTATCATAATCTCAGTCATTTTGAACTCTGGCTTACCGACTTAGAATTGAAATGTATTTGTTGTATTTTCATTTTTTCTATTACTATTTCTGTGCGCTATTCAATTGTATTTAATTTTTTTTTCTTGTTAAAATGTGCGTGAAAATTCTCAAATATATCCAAATACAAAAAAAACAAAAAACAAAACATAATATTTCAATTTAATATTTTATTATGAAAATATAATTATTATTATTACTACTATCACAAATTAATTTATAATTCAATTGAAAAATTAACAATTTATACAAAAATATAAATAAAATATTTCTTTTTTCCCTTAAGTTGTATTATATATTGATTCTTTGTCATATAATATAAAAATATTCTACAATTCAAAGCTTCTATAACATTTAGATCTCTTACAAAATACAAAAATTGTTCATGTCCAAAACAAAAAGGCAACAATTTTACAATTTTTTTTTCCAATTTGTTATAAATTGTTATGAATTACACTTCAGAAAACTACTGGGAAATTTGAACAATATTTGAGATAAATTACCATTTAATACAATTTTCTACAAAAACCTAACGACAAAATCATCCGAGCACTTCTTCTACAACACGTAAAAGTATCCACAAACAAAATAATAATAATAAATACATCATTGTAAAAAATATACATTCTGCGCTTCGCATAGAATCTAAAACAAAATGTTAAATTGTCAATATGTTAAAGTTATTAATCGTTTTCCCCTCGATTAGTCTTTAACATGTTCGTCACTTTAAATGATTTAATAGATGTTTAATATAATTATTATATTTTGTTAAAATTAAAAAACTTCCGTCGTTCATTTGAAACTGACAGACTACACATTATAAATACTATAGTATCATTAACTTGTGATCTTTCGATTTTAAGGTTCAGTGCCAAAAACCATATGCATGCGACGCAATTTGGTAGTACAAAGTCGGAAAATGTATTATAAAACATTTACTATATAATTCAAAAGTCTTGACTTTCAATTTACAATTATAAATTATTCCCAATTTCCAGATCGGAAACACAGAATATGACGTTGAATTTTCCCGCGAATCCGTTGATTTCTATCGTTTTATTCCTAATCAACAAATGATAAGAATAAAAAATGAAAACTAACCAATTTAATTTAAAAATTCAAATGGTTAAATTTCAAACTTGTACAGCACTAAATAAACGAACACATTTTAGGCGTTTCCGGCGACTTGATCTATCAAATTCCATCAATATATGTATAAATCATAATGAGGTTATCAAGTATTTTCAACTATACTACCATGTAATTATGACGTAATGATGTTAAGGTACGGTACAAGGTCTCTGAAAACTTGACAAAGACGGTATTGCAATAAAAATTTCCGTTTCTTTTAGGCACAATATAATATATTATTACAGTCTGTAAATATTATATATACGCGAGAGACCATTATGAGATTATTGAAAGTTGTTCGAGTACATCTATACTTTTTTGAGAAAAAAATTATTTGCATATTATATGACATATAGACGTTTCTACGAATATATTTTTATTTGACGAATAAATCATATTAATACGAATCTTTTCGATTCCTCACAGGACACGAGTCCCTAAGTAATACTCAAAGTTTACAAGTAATTTACCGTTTCGAAGTATAACCATATACATATTCCACACTTCCATTCCAAACAGATAGGTCAAAATGGTCAAAGAAAAAAGAAAAGTAAATTATATCAATATGTTATACATATATATTCAAACTTTGTTCGGAAATGACGAGCGTTGTCAAATGCGGATTATATGAACAGAACAATGTCAAGTGAAAAACGATTGTTTTCGATTTTTATTATTTTATTTATTATACGATATTGACGAGGTTATTCGATCTAAGTACATAATGTAGTATACGTGTACGTCGTCACTGTACGTTTGTAAAACATTCACGTCGCATTCAATGACATTTTACTCGACGTCTTTTGTTTTTGTTTTTCCCCACCTTACCGAAATCGTTTTGACGTTTCGACCGCAGTTACCTAATGCGCGCAATATTTTCGACGAGAACATTTCATCGACATCGTACGGTGTGCGGTATATTATATACGTAATGCGTGTCACACATTTTTCTCGTTTCGTTTTGGGTCATCATAGTTTTACTGACATGCTACCCGGTCTAACGTTATAGGGTGTGAGGGAAAGAAGAAAGGAGTTATGTGAAATAGGGTGTATGTCTTTTTTCGCTATTTGATATGTCTTATGAAACAAGAACGATTAAATTTGAATGCCATATCATTAATTAGAAATACTCATATTAAACCGGAGTCGAGTGTGCGACTGAAACGTTTTCGTTTGAAAATTGAAACACCACAAATGTCCGATTGAAAGATCGTTTTCTTAGCTAAAAATATTGAAAACTTATCTGGAGACTAAGAAGTAGTTCCCATAGTCTGTATTGGAACAGTAACTGAATAGTAGAGTTAAATTACAAATCGAAAAACGAGGATGACTTACACGTAATATAGAACATTATAGTCATCGACGAGTTAAACAACTGTTCAAATATGTAAACAGACGTTCGATTAACATTGGTTCGATTGATTGATATTATAGAGGTAATGTGTCAAAATATTGTCGTTCTTTATTGTCAAAATCGGAAATGCGAGTGGTTATAAAAATAATAAAAAATTGGAAAAATCGTGAATTCTGCCATAAAGTTTCCAAATTTTGACAGATTTCCAGATTTTTACGATTAAAATTTAAAAATATTTTCATCCCACTTATTTGTATTTTTGTTATTGTTTTAATCTAATATCTCTGAAATATAAACAAAAACAAAAACAATTTTCTTTAATTTAGAGACCATGTTTATTCGAAAACGTGTTGAATTTTTATGGCCGAACAAAACTGTTTACGTATAAAATGCCTAGGTCGAGTACTCATATAGATATATATTATTTACGTGCATTGCGTTCATTCGTTATGATCTCGGCGAAGTGTGAAAGTCACGAGCAATCGTCGGTACAGGATATTATACATATATATATATATATATTCACGGACCGAAGAGATGGTGGAATAAGGTTCGCGGGCGAAAGGGAACCAATTTTCAATCGCAACACTTTTTCACATCTCGAATTTAAGAGTGGAATATACAAGGAGACCGCATATTGTTTATATGGCTTATAATTTTGAAATACTTACGCGAGCGATATTAGATATGCATTAAAACCCGAAATGAAAAACAAAACAAAAATACGGGCGAAGTCAACGTGGATAATACATTATTAATAAATGGTAGATGAAAATTCAATTATTAAACAACGATATAATTGTATATGATAATAACATAATTCGTTGAAACGTGGTCAAAGTAAACGAGCGGAACTTCCTTCGTTACATTTCGAAATGTTCTCATTAATGTCGATCAAGTTGAACCAAATTTCAATCACACACTTGCATTTAAATTCAATAAAATAAAACTAGATCTTGATGAAACTCGAATTCTAAATCTCGACCTTTGGTTTAAAATCAAATCTAATAATTATTTATGTGAATTTGACATTTTCGAGTCCAACATGGGTAGTTGTTTATTTTGGATTATTTCGAATTAGAAAAAAAAGAGTAGATTTTTCGAACAAATATTAAAATCTTATTTCGATTACAAAAAAAACAATCAGACCGTTTAACAATAATATTAATATGGGTTTATTACGATATGAGAAATGCATTAAGTACATATATTAAAAAATATTTATTTAATTCGTTTATTTTTTAATTTATTGAAGACTTTTTTTATATATATTAACGGCCTTCGCGTCCTGTCTTTGGGCTGAATTATGATCGGATAGCCACCGGAACTTTTCGACAGTTAATCGACTGGCATCCCAATCTCTGACAAATAACAATTTTGTGTACACGCTGTAACAGCGTGATATCGTGATCATCATTAGCTTCATATAAATTATCGAGTACTTAATTAAGAGATTATTCAGGTGTTAACACTTGAAAAACAACAACATATATGGTACGTGTATATGTCCGGTACAGAACCGTACAAACCATCTTTGTTCGCCAAAATGTTTTTTCATTTATAACTATGGTTCGAAAATACGATTTAATTCGATTAGAATAACGTAAAACATGTTTTATGTTATTAGTTCCAAATCGAATTTATTCAAAGCCAGTCGGACAGAGTACGGTTATACACAGAGTAACTTCACACGGGCGTTTGTATTCGTATTTGGTACCTTTATCCGGATAAGATGATAAAATCTGTCGTAATCCTACCAACCGTACACGATGAAATGAATTGCTATTAAGATAAAAAGTACAAATAATGCGTTAGCGAGAAATTAGTTCGTGGAATTGAATTAAACCGTCGTGACGCGTTCTCTCATAATAATTTTACTGTCGGAAAACAAATCCAAGAAACCATGTAGCTAAACATCCTCGAGGACTTCCACTGAATTGCAAAAAACTAAACTTGTGCCAATTCACCTCGTTCTCAGGACTAAAGTTTTCCGAATCGAAAACGTCGGCTTCAGGATAAAATCGAGTACATCGATGCTTGACGTAGGACGACACGAACACGTTTGACCCCTTCGGCAGTTCGAAGTTTAATATTTAAAACAAAAACCAACTTAAACAAAATAAAATATTTAAATATACGAGATGTACACAATACAATGTACATTTCCGGAAATTTCAAATCGATTTCACAACGATACCATTTTACATTATATATATATAGATATTATACACATTTTACTAAATTAATTTGTAAACGAACAAAATATTTTAAATGTTTTTTTCTTTTTTTTAATTTATCAATTTTAACTGAAATAAAATATATACAGGGTGATATTTTTATCATTGGCCAGACTTGATCTCGGGAAATATAAATAGTTTTTACAATATTTTTTTTTGTATATTTTATTCTATATTTATTCATAAATGTAATATTTTTACCCCGACCCTTATTTGTTATAACTAGACAAATTTTGATTTGTAAACGGTATCATATAATATTAAATATTCATCGAGGACATTGTAATTAAAGATTTAGATAAGATCCGGAAAAATACTCAAATGGAGAAAACATGTAATATTAAAGACAGATTGAATGTGATATAGTGGTGGCAAAGATTTAAATTCAAATCCCGCTTGGCTATTTCATAACCTAAGAAGATACTCAAAATAAAAAATAATCATAAAATAATATTTTTTATATATGAGTTTACACTTGTTAATTTTTAAAATTCTATGAATAAATTTAAGTACTGTAGTAGGTATTAGGAATTCACTATCTTGAAGATGAATTATCAGAAATGTTTAAGCCTAGTAGCTGTCCTTCTAGTCTCAGTATATTTATAGCCACCATTGTAATAAATTAATTATTATAATTGAGATAAGGATATTGCCGTTTTCATTGAACTACACAAAAAAAAACAATTAAATATTTAACAAACGAAATAATGAAAATGAAAATAATTTTAATTTTATTATTTAGTTTTATAAAATAAAATATAAAAAAATATTTAAGTTGCTATTTGAAAATCAAAAGTTAAAACATTTGTTTAAGCAACTTTTGGAAATAGTCTATAAATATCCCGTAAATGATTTAATAATGATAATAAAAAACACCGTAATAAAATTTGTTTAAAATCTTGGCGGATAATCACTGACTCGTAATAAAAAAATCACCATATGTTTGTATGTTAATATATATGCATGTGTGTGTGTATGTATTGATTAATTGTAGTGAGACAGAAAATTGTATGTCTTAAAAAAATATTGAATATGCTCGAAAAAATTATAAATTATAATATTTTATTTTAAAACCAAAGTTTCATATACATAGATATGTATAAAAAATATGCACTATAAATGTATTACAAAAATTACACTACATAATATACAAGTTTTCTCCAGCACCTACACATACATGTGTTTTATAATTTTTTTTTAATCTTTCGCAAAGATATTTAATGTGCAATTTGTATACTCGTTTGCAAAATATTTTCACGCCATAAACCAATAAATCCAAGGTGGTGTTAAAGAAACATTTCTACCCCTCGCTAAATCATTCAGTCGCCTTATACCAATGTTTTCGAACAAAGGATTGAGTTCACGTGGACTTGTACGTTAAACGATTCGATTTAACGATATCAAATAATTATCTGCTCGACCGTTCATAATTTATAAATAATTATTTTATATTACATGGGATTTTATGAGTTAAACAAATCAATTTAATATAAATTTAACGTTTATTCAATACTAACAATTATTTAACTTTAAAAACAAGAGGAACAACGACCGGAATAATGTTCACGTCCGTTGAATAATAATAACACATCGAACGAAAAATGGACTTTTAATTTGGTTCGTAATATACATTTTGAACTCATTCGTTCCAAGGTCATACAAAAGTAATTTTTTTTCATTTTACAAATATAAATAATTTGCGCGACTCACTTAGTTTGATATACTCGCTGATTTTCCTAGAGAAAATTGTTCCTGGAGGAAACAGTCGAAGAGTTTCTTTTAGAATCATCTCCAGATATTTGAATTTACATACATCGTCTAATATTATGTCGCGATGGCTATCTCCCAGAACACCGCGAATCTTGAACCACATTTTGTCCTACATACATATATATATATATATATTCGTATGTATATACACGTACAATATACAAATACACGGAGAATAAAAATGTGCGTTCTAGGTACTACGGAAAAAAACGCAATGTAAAAACATTACGATTACCTGGACATTTTGATGCATGGTGAGTAAAAGTATACAGAAACATTCACTAATCTCGCTTGAATTACTACCCTGGAATGTATATATAATTGTTAACCAATTATATATATATACATTTTAAAATCATTTTAGTGATACTCAATTTCAAATATAAACTGTATTTTTTTTTCTATTCAATAATAATACTTGCATTTTTATACCGCTGGTCAGGCCCAACAATAGCATAAAACGGCAAAGGGAATTATAATGTGTACCCCATACCGTTTTTAGAGTCCAGTGTATTTTATAATTAGCAACGAACTTAAATAGAAACGGTGAAATTGGTCGATTTCAAAAACAAAAAATAAAATAACTAAAAACGATTAATTATTTCAACTGCGTTCTTTCGTACTTTTTCAGATATTCTCAACTTTACACGCAAAGAATAAAAATCACAGCTAAATGTCACACATAAAGTTTACACGATGTACGTCGAAAACGATTTTTGGTGTTTGACTAACAAAACGTACAAATAGTATTTAACTAAATTACATGTATAATTTGATGCGATCGTTACAAGAATGTTTTTAGTAAATCGTTATTGTTACAGCGATCGTCGTCGTTATAAACCCGTCTTAGAGATCATCGTCAGTAAAATCGACTTTTTCGTCGTTCAGCTTGAGCAACTTGTCACTTTTGACAAGAACACTTTTGTGGTCGAATTCTTGTCTGAAAACAAACGTTTTATTAAGCACATGTTAGTGTAATGATATCTACGTGTTCACATGAATTTTCAGTACGATTTTCTTCTGCAGTGACGTCGTCTCCTTCACAACGAAACGTATCCGAGTCTTGCGGCTTTGTAGATTTAAACTCGAGTTTCTTCTACGTTATTATCTACCGGGAGATGTAAAAAAGCAAACCAAAAAAAGTTTCCTCGATGATATTTTAATTTAAAAAAATAAATAAATCATGCAGTTCGACTTCCAACTGACTTGTAATGAAATCCTTTTCAATTGGTTCATGCACACGTTTACACGAGTAAAATACGTGTAGACAGCAAAAATACTATCGAAATACAGCTACAGCTTTACAATGATCTTACGCATCAGTTCCGAAACTTTGTACACTACACATTCATTTTTGTTTTCGTTTTTATCCGCAAACCGAAAGTATCGTTTTGCAACACCAAAAATATCCAAGTAATAAATAATAAAAACTATAAGAACTACCATAGGACAGAAACGAGTATATTATAATACAGTAATCCAGCTACATTGGAAATCGAAAAAAAAGAATAAACATATACGAATATATTATACATAACAAGTCGTTAACGAGTTCAAAAACAGTTCAAATTTCAAAGTGTTTGAAAAAATTCTCGCTCTTCCTCGTTTCAGAAGTTTTGAAAAAACCCTATGTCAAACTTAAATTTCAAATATTCCCCGAGTTTCTGTCAATTACTGCGTTAGGTTATGTAAGTATATAACTACACAAGTAAGTTTATTAATCTGATTGCATTATTACATTCAGCGTTCAGCAATATATACTAATTAAGAAAAACAACTTGCTTTCGAAAATATTGTTACGAACATTTCTGTAAGGACGGTGTTTTTCTTGTAACTTCTAAAGTAAGAAAGAGCAAAAAATCTTATTTAACTTCAACATCTAAAAAACCGAGATTTTGAGAAAATAATAAAATACATAAAAAAACATTTAATTTCAATATTTATAAAATATAAAATTGGAGATTTTTTCTTTACCTCTTCATAACGATTTAGAATTCAGATAATGTGTGTTTATCGTTACTATCGTAGTCCATCGAGGTTTCTGTCAATCAGTACATCGAAGATATCGTAAACAAAACATTGGATCACTAAACCTAAGTTATGTATTATAATAATAATACGAGTGAGTCTTTTTATCTTTTCATTAGCTTATTGTTACCGTTGCAGCATACATGAAATTAATAATTTACACTTACGGCTCACGTTGTTGAGACTACACGATATTATATAGTCATTTTTCCTACAACTTTCTTATTGTTTTCATTAAATATCGGATAAAGTAGGTCTAAAAATGTCCAATTAAATATCCGAGCTATAACACGGCGGTGTTTCCTTCATTTGTGTACTGGAAATTACGATCACATACGTATTACGTGAGATAAATTATTTTTATTAAAAAATTAATATATATATGAAAATTATGCTTATGAACTAAATTGTATACTGTATGATTTTTTTATGAGATATATACTCTCCGGTAAGACTTTCCTAAGAAACCATCAACTCCCACGTGCCCTTGAAGTACGGTGTGTTTGTCCTTCTATGTCACACTCGGATAGCAAACGTTAAAGTTAATAACTCGTATTTTGGAAAGCGTGTTATAGCTAAATACCTTTTTAAAAAATAAAAATAAAACATTATTTTTAAAAAAATAATAAAACAATTATTAACCTACGTAAATTATTATATCTACATGTTACCATTGTAGTAATTTATCAAACGGCGCATCGGATAGGCAATTCTGATACAAAAGTTAAGGCACTACTCGATATTTTCTCTGCTACATGAAAAAACAATGAATCATACATATATATGTTTTTGGGAGTTGCTGTTAGCTGTGATCCATTATGATTTATGCCAGCCCAATAAAACATTAAGTAGAATTCGTCATTTCTGATGCCGTACCAAAATTGAAATGCAGCAGTCCGACCACAACATACTTGGTTCTTCGCAACAATTATTAACAGCATTCAAAATATCAATTTTCGTGTTGTCGTAGTTTTAAATTCACGGCTTGTAATTTACTAATATGCAATTGATATTTAAATAATACAACAAACAATTGTTTTGGCGACACACATCACGGTATACGTGACACACCGGTCGAGAACATACACAATCTATATAATCGTCGACCAAATCCCGAACTCAGACATCTTAATTACATTATTACGAGGGGGATGGGAGTATGTTGCAAAAAAAAATCATCGAAAAAACTCATCGACACACCTCGTACATATCGTTTTGTGCATGATCGTAAATCGATTGAAACCATAACTCGTCTGACGTATCAATACATTCCGAATAGTTGTCGTTACGGTCGTAACGCAAGTACCAATAAATATGATCTTTGGTCTCGACGATATCCCTTCGATACTTTGAACGTAAACACACACGTAAACTTGGCGCGCTTAAAGGATTTCACAAAACGAGATAAATCATTTTCAGAGAGTATATATATAATGCCGGACTTCGTGCATGGCGACGGCGTAATGGCCACGGGATGAGAGATCCGAACCGCAGCAATATACGTGCACGTGTTACAAGTATACATACGCCGTTTTATTGGTCAGCGTTTCCAAATATAAATACGGATTATGCGAATTATTTATGTGCGCGAGACGAAACGCTGCGTAAAACGTGCCCGTTATTTAGATTTACCACGGCCTTTATGTATGTAATGACACGCGCGCTCGCCCATTCCGGCTTACGTCTTTCAGCGCGTTTTCCGAACGTGCGTACGTACGAATACGCTCCGAACAAAAACGGTCACAGCGAAAATAAAATCAACGTCAGATGAATGGAACAGAAGGCGACGAGTGTTTCGACGCGAAAACCAAACGAATGAAAGACGACACTGATGGTCCGGGATTGACCGTGTACAGTTCTACAAAAACAACGAATCGCGCCGATCGACACGTCTAAGAAGAACATCGTCAACGTTTTCTCGTGGGTGATGAAAAACAGAACGCACTAACAACTATCTATCTAACCTAGTGAGGATAGCACTACACTGATCGGTTTTGCATTTTAAAGTGAAACGAACGTGTGAACACCTTTAAAGCAACGGTTCTCAGACTTTTTTGTTCGCTGAGTCCTTAAGTTGTTAAAAAAACAACAATCAACAGAGCTCCAAAAACCGAGAAACGCCGGTTTTAAGCCACAACTCAAAAAATGACGTACGAATAATTTGCTTTTCAATTTGTTTTCTTCGAAATATGTATGGAAACAAAATATTTAATTTAATTAATAAAAAAAAAACATGACATGAACTTTATCAAGTAATTTATAGATTTTAGTGTAATTTTTTTTTCATTGACCAGTTCTTTAGTATTTTACTTGATAGTATACAATTGAATGTTTATGTACGTTTCGGCGTACAATTTGTATAATAAAAAAACCCAGGTTTATAAAAAGATATATCTTCGGAAACGAAAAAAGTATTTGTACAGCTCTTTCAAAGATTTCTATTCATCATTACGTACCGGGTATGCGGCCGAAGCTTACTGACCGTACGACCTCACGACCGCACGACTTCTATTAGCCAGAGCAGGACTCGATCGATCTTATTCCGGGTCGTTTATGAACCGCCAGCACCGGGCTAAGCCCGTATCCGTTCAAGGAAGTAGCACGATTCAGTTAAGCGCCATGCGAGTTCCCCCTCCTTCCACTGGGTCTTGTTACTGTTCTGACGCCTGTCTCACTGCCATCACGATTCGGCCGAGGAGGCTCCTCAATAGTTTCTAAAGACGAATTGGTTGTCAATTCAATCAATTCTTCATATATTTTCATGGAGAATTCTTCTGGTATGTTTTTTTATTAACAATGGATTGTTATATAGAAACAATATTTCTATATCTCTTCACTTACTGGAAAATATTTATCTGATGAAGACAGTATTTCATTTTAACGTTACACTATTTCATCAAATTTTTCAATATTCCCATCAACTGATTCTCACTAGTCTTTTAACTATCTATTTCACGTCGATAAACAGACTCCGGACAAAATTTAATTTTTTTTTAGAGCTCAAATTTTATCATTTGCCTTGAAAATTGTCTTGTATTAATACATTTAGTAGATAAATTTAAATGGACTATTTTCTCTTTTGAAACAAACAGAATTTGTCGGTGGAACATATTATTTTTCATTAATTGTATTTGATGAGAAAAATTCAACTGTATTTTCTGATTTATTTAACCAACGATTTCATAATCGCTTTGACAAATCGTTCATTAAAAAAAAAAAAATTCGTAAAACAATACGTACTGCACAATAATGTGGGTGATTGTATAAGTCATGCTTAGCGACTGAAGATACTATTGGCATTTCATAGGTTATCGTAAATTTAAAATAAACTGAATCATCGTAAATTTTAAATTAAAGATAAACGCAATACAACGATCTAGTAGTTCGTATCCAAATAATATTGTACACAAATGTTACAATGTTATCGATAAAAGTATTTGAATTTTATTGAATTCAGATGTGCTGACGTAGTTTGAAAACCACTGCCGTAAAGTACAACCCAGTTGGATACTGGGGAACATTGGTGATTACCCAAAATATCGGCTTTGTTTCCATCCACAGACATTTATGATGATAATTACAACACAAACCCAATTGTGCGCGTTACAAAAAAAAAAAGAAAAAAATACTTAGTATATTATCACATTTTAATCGCAAGTATTAATAACACAATACAGTATTTTATATTTAGTCGAATGTAACCAAATGTAACTATATTAATGGTTTTTAGTGAACATACATTATCCATATATTGTTATAATCGTTAAAACATACAAAATATTTAATAGTAAACATTACAAAATATAGTACCTGCAGTTGTAAAAAAAACAAAATATTATTTTTGTTACTTTAACTGACATATTATTTATCTCTTGGACAATCTATCGCAACAAATTAAATAAATATGTGCGCAATACATATCTATATATATATATATATATATATATAAATAATAACAATATTAGCAACAGATATTCTAGAAGAAACTGATGATTTGAATACAGTTAAGTTTATATATACATATTTTATAGAGACAATAGTAAATACAGTATTGTTGTAATACATAATTTTATTTAATATTGTAACTCAAAAATATAGTTAAGTATATATCATAGAAAAGTAAGTAGTCGATGAAAACATTGATTTTGTAGTACACTTCCTCACACAATCAATGATGAATATAATAAAAAACAAAAAAAACAAAAAAAATACAAAAATGACTGTTTACATATTGGCACAATTATTGTTAACAAACAGTTAATATCTTAACGTGTATACGATATATATATATATTATATATATATATATATATGTGTGTGTGTGTGTGTGTGTGTGTGTGTGTGTATCTTAAAATGAATATGAATAAAACAAAATTATAAAAAATGAACTAATCGTACTAAATAATAGATATAATAAAGATTGGTTAGTATATATTAATATACTTTAATTATTTTGAAAAAGTTAATTTTTTTTTTGTATAAATCAATAAATCAATAAATGTATAAATTTATTGTATAAATCAATAAATGTTTTTAGTTTAATAATAATTAATAATATAGGTTCAACAATTAATTTACTATTATTTTTTATTGATGTAAAACATTAATTATACTGTTTTTTAATGACAACATACTATATTATATACTTTGCTCCGAAGCAAATACGCATGTGAAAGTGAGGCGTGTAAAATGTTCTTTTGATTATATACATATATAATCTTTATATTATTCTATTATATTGATTGTATATATAATAAACAAGATAATCTTGTTAATTTCATTCAAAATGTTACAAAACAACACGTTAAAGAAATTAGAAGATCTTTTTTTTTTTGAAAATGCAGAAAAGCTTTAAATATGCCATGTACAATTATTTTTTCTTATTATTATTATTATAATTTTTTTTTTTAATTAAATATTTGTATATACGTGAAACCTCAGTAGTTATTTTAATTTAAATAATAAAAATACCACCATTATATGTAGATACAGTTTGGTAAATTTAATTAATAGGTATTCGACATGGAAACATTCTTTGTTTAAAAGAAAAGTGAAGGGGAGAAAGAAATAATCCTTCATAAAATGATGTTGTACATAATATAATGGAGTATTTCCATTTATAAACACTTAACTATATAAATCATTATTTAAACTAGTACTCTTTTTCTTAAACACGGCACAAAAATTTTTTTTTTTTCGATGTATATAAGCCAAACAAACGACAATAATTTCTAAATAAAAAACATCTAAAATAGTTAGTTATAATATATTGTTAATAAATACATAATTAATAAATCACAACGGATGTATACAGAATAAACTATATCGTAAAAAAAATGATTCTCTTAACATTAAAACAACAATTAATATTTAATACAAATAATATTCATTATAAATGTGTACAAAATAATAAATCTTTATGCAACAAAATACATATTATCATGTACTGGCGAGAAGGATTATTAATTAAAAATATATTAGGTATATATTATTAAATAGTACTTGTTATTTGGCTATATTAAATTATAATCATAATTTATTTTTTTAATACTTTTAACTTTTTAATAAACGTTAACACTAGATAATAAATAAAAAGTATGATTTTTTTTTAAATTTTGTTACGAAAATTGTTAGGTACAAAAAAGTACAACTCGGCACTTGTCACTGCTCGATGAGTGCCAACTACGCATGTGACAAGACACAACCGGTTATAATATTATTAATATAATATAATATAATATAATATAACTTAAAAGACACCTGCCTAAGACATGAGTTAGGTTAGGTTCATTCAAACGACTAGTGTTATGTCTTTTTTGTTTGGATAGTTCACTTTTTTACCCTGCCACAAACTGTTGTGAATCGTGAAGGCATCAATAGTGACTGTCAAATGTTTGGTATGTACTTGCGAAAAACACTTACCTCCAGAGTTGTACCTATAATAGTACACACATACATATAGGTGTTATTATTAAACATCACTTAAACATTATGTTTATTTGTACTAAATGGAAATTAAATAGTTTTAAAAAATGTATTTTTTTTTCAAAACTTAACTAGTTTAAAAAGTACAATTATTTACGTTTTAACATGTCGTTCATTGACAACAAAATAACTAGTTGAACAAACTCACTTGAAAAATCGGTCAAACATGCGATCATTAACTATACGCGGCCCGGTCCCATAAAGTTTGGCTACCTCTTCTGTTTCCGGATAATACAAATATAGGGCACGAAACTGACAGCCAGCATCCCGAAACAGCACCAAGAAGTGTCTAGCTTCGGATCGGTTTATTTCCTCCAGCACCCGTCGCTTGGCTTCTCGGTTCACCACACCCGGAAACACGCAGTATTCGACAGCGTTCAATATGATACCACGATTAGACTTGGTCACTGGTTGCTTATACAACCTATAAAATAATTATAATATTATATATGTTTGTAATTTTAAATTATGTAAAAAAAGTCACCAATGTACTATTTCCTACAGTAAAAAATATATATATATGTATATAATGAAAACAGTCTGGCAAACAAACGTTTAGCCCTGCAGACATTTGTTTTGGGCTTTTAATATATTGTAGTTAATGCACTGAAATATCTTTTCTAAACAATATATTCATTTATGGACAACCTTTGTAGAGATGGGAACTCTCTAGAGCTCGTAGACTAGAAGCCGTGGTTTTTAACAAATGTGCAACTACATTTCTAATGTCACTTATAAATGGCCACTTGTACTTTATTTTCAATAGTTGTACATCCAGAACTTAATGTTTTACTATAAAACTTATCCAAACCAAAATCGAATCAAACAAAATCAAAATCAACACATCACAATATAATGTATATACTATCGAGAATGTTCATGGGACAGATAACATTTGAAATTCAAATGGAAACCTACAATTTTGTCATTTGTTTACTACATTTGTGCAACAAAATTGTGGCAACAAGACGTAAACGCCCTTCATGTATGTATATACATATGTATCCATACAGATGATTTGTACACGCACACATTTGTCGATAAACTCACCTGGGACCGCTGTAATCACTGCCTCCGCTCTCACTGGCTGCGTCGTCAAACTTGCGGCGTGCAGGCAATGATCCAGGACCGGATGGCGAAGCAGCTCTTCTAGGTGGGGTCGCACGTCCGATACCCGAGTCCGTGTCGACACACCGATATAGCAGACTATCTTGGTCACAGTTTGAACCTCCTATAAGCAAAGAGCGAATATAATACAAATATAAAAATAATAATATAAAAATTTGATCAGTATTTGTGTTATAATTTAGTAAATATGTAGTTTCTAAAAATAAAACTATTATAAGATTATTGCGAAGAATTCTTTATTATTTTAAATAGTCGTTAGTTTGAAAGTAAGGTGAACGTTGAACGTTAGGTGTTTTGAAAGTAAGACAAGAAGTTTATTGATTATTACGTTTTGATATGTGAACATTTAATTGTGTACTGTTACTTTTAATGAGATAATGAATTATTATGATATCAAGAACATGCTTCGTAATATGTTACGTTTTATTATAATGTTTGAAATGTTAATATTTAAAGTAAACGCTATAGAAAATCTAAATATAGAAACACTAAAAAAACCTCGAGATGACGAAAAAAACAAAACAATTGGAACTCAAAATTCGTCGCGATAATCCTTTGAAATCAATCGGAGAAAGCCAATGCCGAAGTACTGAAATCATTTGAAACTGTATATAGAGCGCAGTCTTTTTGTTACGATTTCAAACAGCTGATCATTCGATAATAAAAATGCGAGAAAAATCAAGGGATTCGTTTAATATTTGAACAATACTAATTATACTTTAAAAAATGTTTCGTTTGTTCGCTATATAAACACGTGGCACACAAGGACAGAGAAACGTGTCGTCCCTGTCCTACACGTATGTGAACGCATCACTGTCCGTTTTCCGTTCGGACAAACAAATCGGGTGATGATATTTTAAATCGGCAATTTTGCGCGAGTCTCGAGAACGGATATGAAAATAAACAGGCCGGTACCCGTCGGACCCAATGAAAAATCACAACATTCGTGAGCCGAACCATATTTCCAGTGTTTCGCACCCCCATCCACATTGCGTTCTAGCGAACAGACGAATTCGTATTCGTTTGATTCATTTCAACGGACAGTGCGACAATGGCCTACAAGGTCAATGGCACCTCCCTCCTACCGTGTTGCCTTGTGTTACGTGACTCAGCGTCATTTTTAAAAAAAAAAACATACTTTAGTTAAAAAACGTTAATCGCTAAGACTCGACGAGCGCTACGCGTTCGCCGAACCTTGTTGATTCAACACTATAACTCATTCGTCTAACCTCAAAAAACAAATGGTTCATTCAATCGCAATAACGGTTTCATCATTTCGACGAGTCACCAAAGAAAAAAAAAATTGAAATGGAAAAGAAAAATAATTATATACATTGCCACCACCACGACCGATCCACATAAATAGTTACACGTTGCCAACGTACAATTCTGTTGTGCGTGATACCGTACATCCCTTCACCAATTTGTTTTGTTTATTACATATAGCTTACCATACAAATTCATAAGGGAACTAGATTTACGTGTTGACTGATAATATCCAAAATTCGTTTTACGTTTCGTTCTGTCCAAAGAAGAATCTGTAAAAATGTTCGCCAAACATGTTCTAGGTACACTACAATATTTCGTATTTTCCTAGACTACAGTCAACAGTTTTTACATTGAAAAATAATAGGAAAATGGTTTTTCAAATGTAAAATAATAAGTTTTAATTTTTTTTTTTTTTAATCGAGGTGTTCATAACGATGTTAACTGAATCGCATTTTTAAAATATGTATATTATATAACAAGGTATGCTAGCGAAATACACACAAATCTTGAAATAATTATTGCTATAAGAGCAAAATATACAATCAGCAAGCAAACGCTATTATATTCAATATTAGAAAATAACTACTGACCTCTAGAATTTTTGTAAGTTCCATTGCGATCCGGATTTCTTGGAGTGTGAAATTTGCCCTCGTCGGTCATGTCTAAACAATGAAATAACAAATGGTGAAAAATGGAAAATTAATTTTATACTGACATAACAAAAACGTATAATGGCCTCGGGAGATGTCCATTACAATATATACCTGAATACAAAGAACAAGTTGACGTACGTCGGGTTTCAGCCAGGCAGTCTTGTGATCCTCGGTAATAATCTCGTCTAATTTGTGAAGGGTTCAATGCTATAAAATACACACATATCATACAGTATAGTGGTGTATTGTTCTACACAAAAACCAAAACAGAAGTATGGTATAACAAGTAACTTAGTAAATTAACAAGTAAAAAAAAATGTAAATGACCTATTATTTTGTCATACTACTAAATGTTTATTGATAAT